>CM042752.1:1918162-2036412 GCA_022496165.2 Catalaphyllia jardinei
CACTTATGAGCTTTTTGGATTTCTGGTTCAACTCTGAATTGTGGAAATACATCGTACAGTCAGAGCCCCTGGAGGACTCCCATATATAAAGGACAGGGGTCGTCATCGGGAATTTTAAAAAGAACCCCTAGCAGCCGTGTATAGCAGGTGTCATGTTCCAGGAAATGCAGTTACTGGTACGGACTTTTTTCGGCTAAATACCCTAAAGGGCACTGCGAAAACTCCCGCTTTTGATGCTAAAAACCCTAAGAGGTACTTAACTCGCTTTTTAACCCCTAAAATGTACGTCGAGTAACCCCGTCCTTTTTAAATAGGAGTGCCCCCTCTCCGCCGGGTCAGAGCCGTCCCACGAATACGTTTGAATCAAAGAAGTGAGTGTAAAACGATTGCACATAGTCACAAACGAAATCAAACAATCCCTTGAGCAATATGTGCTGTTGTTTGACTTAAATCTAATGCTTTTCCTGTACTAAAATCGCGTGAGCCTTGAGAAGAAGTTTGTTTATCATTTTCGTCATAGCTATTTACAACTTGCAGGTCGCAGCTATTTTTGCTTCAAGCGAACTTTCCCGGGAAGATGACCATTCTGTCCGTGTTTAGGCACTAGATGCGCGTCTCTACATTCGAGGACTTCACTTTGGTTATTCACACAGCCATGTATGTGGAAGTTAGGAGAAGAGAAATTACCATTGTTTGGTATGTGGACACTGTCTGCAAATGAGTTGAAACTGGAGCCTTGCGTACTCTCATCGGCTCGAAGAGACAATTCATCAGATTCACATGTTTTTGGAGTTTCCACTGTTACCTCTTCTGTGATGATTTCTAGGTTTGCGGAGTCTCGCTTCCCTTCCTCCGCTTGCAGCCAACCGCTCAATAAAGACACATCTCCATCCGATAGGCGAGGATAACAAGCGGGCCTTGCCGAGGAGTCTGACAGCAAATTCGGCAAACTACAGCTTCGTTTGTCCACTCGAAGGTGCCCGTTTTCCGTTAACAATGGCAGATCTGTGCGCACAGGATGTAACATTCCTCGGTCCAACCTAACGCTCTCCCCAAACTCGTCACAAGCGCTGTCGTATGAAGTCACAGAAATAACGCTCTCTTCAGTGTAACACTGACTTCCCCGTCCCAAGCTTAATCTACCTGCAGACTTTTCCTCAGGCTTCTTCTTTTGTCGAACTACGGAGAGAAGAAAACAACAGTGCGCAAGACATGGAGCACGGCCTGTTTCAAGATCAAACACAGCACAATCAATGGAAATTGAGAGCACGGATAAGATTAAGAGAGCGGGAGGGAAGGAAAAGAAGGATGGCATGAAGTTAAAGGAAGTTTGAAGAAGAGAGTAAGAGAAAAAGAGACAGGGAGGTAGAAAAATGGAGAGGGAAGAAGAAAAAAGGAAGAAAGACAGATAACTTTTTAACTCGATTTTCGTTCATTTTGAAAAAGTAATAAACTATTGGCACTTACAGTGCTGTGCTAATCCACCACCAAAATTACGGTATACCTTTACTGCAACGCCAAATATTATTATGGCAACCAGAAGGTTCATGGATCCTGAATGAGAAACAAACCAAGCCAATACAAAAATAGGGGAGTTGTAAAAAACAGCATCAGAAAAATTAACATAAACAGGGATTTGACAACGTTACTTTGAGGTCAGACTTACCTAAATAAACGAAATGCATGAAAGCTTCAGAAGGGATATCTTTTCCAGTGACTTCAAACTCAGCACAGCCATTGCATGTACGAGTAATAAACCTGCCACATGCCACAAAACATCCCTGATGTAGTGAACGTGTTTTAAATTGATAAAGCTAAAGCACCAGCTGAAACAACTTTGTTAAGAACCTCCAAGGCATTGGCATTGTAAATTAAGAGGTACTGTATTTTAAATTAGTATATACCACAAAAGTGAATATAGTACTTTTCGCACGCGCTGATTGGCTAGCTCGGAGGTCATTAGCCAAGTCCTATTCACCTCCGCGGAGAAGCCGAAGAAAAACAAAATGGCTTTTGTCGGTATATTGTCACAAATAAAGTTACACTTTGGGGCTTGTGTGGTATAAACTAAAACAATTATTCACCTCAGTGCCGGTGAAAGTGGTAGATCAGAATTGTTAATTATTCCAAGTTAAATAGAACAGATACTAACCCGTAAAGTTTGTACAAGAAGTAACCAATGCCAGCAACTGTCCAGATGAGGAAGAATATCATGAGGGATCTGTTCTCACGCCGTGCCTGATAAAAACAATACAAGTTTCACGACACAATGTTGCAATAGGCCAATACTTCATTTATTATATGGCTCAGTACAACCTGTTGCAAAAATGTCGAGACACTTTGTGCCAAAAATGGCTTTACTTACTTCTATGGTTCGCAAATTGCAAATTTGTCACAGAAGAACATTTAGCCACCCTTTCCCCGTTTCAAGGATGTCCACCTAAGTTTTGTACGTCATATCGCATAGCTTGCAACATTGGAAAGGGGGGGGGGGGGGGGAGAAAGATTACGCGCGATAGCGCGGTGAAGAGTTTTCTCTCGTTAAGGTAGGATGTCTCAACTACTTTTGCAACTGGTTGTAGCTCCGTGAGCGGGCCAGATGAGTTCAAGTTAAAAGCAAATCAATTGCCTAAAACATGTTAAAAACGATGTAGCTGTAATTCACCTAGGGTTACATTAATATGGGAAATGTATACAATGAGTTGAGAGTTAGATCTATAATTGAATCTTGCAATGATTGTAAGAATTTCTAATTTCGATTTAAATAATAACCGAGCCACTACGCGTGCTCTAATTGGTCGATAGGTGTGTTTAGATGAGAGTATGTAAACACGGTTGTGACGTTTCATATTTGCGCGTATTTTTAAGGATTATTTTATAAAAGCAATAGAGCACTTTTTCCGTGTTTACAGAGCCTCATCTTAACACTCGGAGGGTTGGGAGAATTCTCGAAAGTTACGCAAACCCTCGAAAACGTCTCGGGTTTGCATAACTGTCTTGAATTCTTCCAAACCCACCTCGTGTTTAGATGAGGCTATGTAAACACGGAAAAAGTGCTCTGACTATTGCTTAAATATTAAATAAATTTCTAACATGGCTTCAAGGCTTAACATGTTTTAGTATATTGAATAATTATGTTTCAAATGATTATGGTGTATCATTCTTTGTATTAAAGCAGTTTTCACTTGAGAGTTGAAAATAATATTATTTATATTTGCTTTGTTTACCATCAGTACAAACTTCAATTAGCTTAAAAGAAACTCTTGCTAGTTTGCCATTCAATCAGAAGTAAAACCAAAGCAATTGTCTGACTTTCTCGCACATCTTTTCCATTTCTTTGCATCAGCTGGCTGTATGGATTGTCTGCATTTTTTGAGATGTAAGAAAATCGGCAATTGAAAACTAGTCTGTGATGATCACCAATCATTCAATTTGGTGCGTCATTTCTAATTGCTCTTCCAAATGTAGGTGGGCTACATGACATCATCTTTAAAAATGATGAGAGCAAAGGGTTTTTAATATACATTCCACTCAATGCATTCCACTCAACAAAATGTAACAATTTTTACAATTATTTTATGGCATGGTAAAGAACTATCTATAGTAATAAGACGGAATTGATATTATGTTATGCTTACCGCATAGTAGCCCAGACCGGCATACATTAATGTTAAAGGTATAAACGACAAGCTCATGAAATAGAGAATGTTATGTGAGTCCCGCAACAAAACAAAACTGTGAACAATGGCAAACATTCCCTGTTTGAAGAAAGAAAGAAAAAGAAAAGCTGTTAAGTACAATGTAGCACTTGACAATTAATCTACTTGAATCACTTTACCAAAGTAAGATCTATAATTACACTGTACATGCACAAAAATGAAAATAATAAACTAACTTTTCAGACTTACTCACCCAGTAAAGAATTTCCATTTTCAAAAGGCAAGACAAAAGTTCATAGAGTTGATAAATTCCTAAGAAGATATAACAAATCTCATCTTTAACAATTTCCAACATGCATTAATCTACAGATTTCTTTATAAGATTTCTTTATAATATTTTTCACTTGGCAGCTCAACTGTCAGATATTATGAAAGTTCTTGCTGCCAAACATTTACAATGCAGTAGAAGTTGTATTACAGCATGACAACTTAGACACATTGAATAAATTAATCATAAATATTGGAGACAAAGGATAGCAATGTGTTGAAAAAATTTGTTTTCAATCTTTGTTTAACAAATGATGGTTGTTATAACCAAATTTGTCACTCATCAAACTTGCAGCATATTGCAGACTTTTCAGGAAACTTTTGTAAATTTTTGATTGGTTAGTTTGGATTCAACAGTTTCATTCTTGTCATTGAAAAATTAGTTCTCGGGCTTACTTTCTCTGGGACAATAATTATATAGTTATGATTGATTTCCCACCAAGCAGGGGCAGATCCATAAAATTCGGAAAGAAGGGCTGAGTCCCCCACTCTCCCCCTCGAATGACTAATTCACTTCAACCTGATTGTATAATTACAACAACACTCGAAAAACAGTTGGAAGGGTTGGGGTCATACAAAAACGTTTTGAAAATACAAGGAAAAAAAGGGGGGGCTGCGGCCTCCTCAGCCCCTCCCCTAAATCCGCCTATGCTAAGGATGTGATTATTAGACAGAGTTAATAAATTATTAAAGAGGACTTGACAGTACAGTGGAACAATTCATTGTGTGAACTTAATTAATATGGACTGTTACCTATTGCAGACCATTCTTTGTTTGTCCCATGTAGAGTTAGAACCTAAACTTTGACAAAGGCTTGACTATACAATGAGGATTCGAGCTGTTTACTATACTGACATAATGGTGCACCATGCACAACTTAAAAAAACATCATGGGTGAAGAGTTTATTTAGAACTGCCTCCTACCTCTCAGCCTGATGTTAAAACGCACCCTCTTATAGATTTTCCATCCAAATTCCATGTAAAGTTTGTATGAGAGGTACGTAAAAACAATGTTAAGAATCAAAAGGGTCATCGCCTGTAAAACAATAGCACATGGTCATGAAATGCAAATCAATAATTATTATTTTCACCACAACAATTTACAACTAAAGTTTTGTTCCTTTCCCCAGGTTGGAAACAACAGATTTCTTAATTTGTTTCTTGCACAAAAAAGGTTTACCAAAAGACACTGCTAGGAATACTGATGATTTTTCGAATGCATCTTAAAACGCCCGGAAATTTTCAAGGCAATAATGGTTTTTCTATTAAACTGAAAACCACACAAATTTTGCACGCAATTATTCTTGACCAGCCCCTTCAATTAGTTTGATGTAATTGCTACTCAAGTGTTGCTAGCCTGTACCCATTGCCAAACACATGGTTGCCACAGACATCACTGACTGAACAAATACAAATGTCAGATATTATAGCAGCAGCTTCTAGCTTCCTCTTATAGCCATCCTTTTCACATACTCATGAGTGTTAAATTTTCAACCATTTTCATTGTTCATTACGGAAAAGCATTGTTGAGATCACAGTGACCTCAAGTGTGTCTTCACAGCCTTCCATGGTATTAAATCAGTGAATTACATTATTTCAAATTTCCTTGACTTTTCTTCAAAATATCAATTTCCCCTGCTTCAAAATAAAATTCCCTGACTTCTTCCTGGCCTTAAATAATTTTTTCCCTGACCATTTCCTGACCTGTGGAAACCCTGAAAATATAATTAGCAGCTACAGCTCTGGCTGGGGAGACAGTACAGGTAGCTATGAAAGTAAGTTAATTTTTTCCACAATCATGACACAATAATAACACAGGCCAGGCTGAAACTCAGTTTTTTTAAAATCCAGAATTCAAGTATCACAGCCAAGAACCATTGGTGACAGCAACATATAGTGACTTTACTAAATTTGCAATCACAGCAAAGGAAAACCTTTTCCAATCATGACATTTTAGAACTCTAAAGAGCTTATTTGTGACAATAATTTTTTAATTCCAGACTTTTTATTTCTATTTATATTTTTAAAGATAGCCTGATCAGAATTCCCTGATGAACTGAACAAATCACGATGAGTATATTTTGAGATAAAAAATTGTAAGTATTAATAACGTAGTGCCAAAGTAAAAACGATGTCTATAGCAGACGTTTTAGGCCTTGCCCTTCTTCAGTGCTATGTTGACTTTTGAATGGGACAGGTTGTTGAATAAATTGAGTTGTATGCACGACTCTAATGGATGGATAAAATTGCATGCACGCCAAGCTGTTTTTTTTTTTTTAAAAAAATCCATGTTTAGTCCACTCAGCCAAAGGGTGCCGAGATGAAAAATTAGGCACATTTTGTCGTGGGGTCTTGTGTCGTTAGTACCCCTGCATTGTTTCACGGAGTGTACCTTCATGTCATCTAGTCAGTGTCCGGGCTCGTTGAAGTGTTCCTCAACAGGGCTCATCTTAATGCTCAATGCTTTCAGTTTTAACAGTGACCACTTCAGACAGGTCAGTGGTGCTGCAATGGGCAGCAAAATGGGCCCAAATTACGCCTGTTTGTTTGTGGGTTTTGTTGAAGACCAAATGTTGAACCAGTACAGTGGTTCCATTCCTCAGCTATATCGACGATACATCAATGATATGGTTGGCCCAGCCTATTGTGCTCGGGAAGACCTCGATAACTTTGTAGAGTTCATTTCCAACATTCATCCAGCTCTCCAGTTTACTCAACACTGAGGAGGGAGATCTCCCTTTTCTGGACATAAACCTCAGCATCTCAGAGGAAAGAATAACCACCTCTGTACACTACAAGCCAACTGATACCTACAGCTATCTCCATCACAGTTTATCACATCCCCTACGCAGCAAGAAGAGCATTCCCTACGGTCAGCTCCTACGAACAGACGTCTGCGCAGTGTGGAGTGCGGAAGGCAGAAGGCACATGAGATGTGCACCTTTCTTGAGAGACGCGGATACTCTCCCACCCTTCTCGAACGCGACCTACAACAGGCGTCATGTGTCAGTAGGCGTGATGCCATCCAAGACGTCATGACATCCATTGGCACAGAGAGGATTCCCCTGGTGCTGATGTGCCATCCTTTCAACAGTCACATCAAAAAGATCCTTCTGGCTAACTTCAACATCCTGATGAATGATGAAACCAGCAGGGAGATTTTCCCTCTACCTCCATTAACATCCTATCGACGAGACCAGAATGTATGTGTATACATAATTGGTCACTCCCCATTGGGGCTTTTCAGGACCAATGCAATCAAATAGTGATAAATAAATATTCAAATAAACATAAGAAGGTTGAGAATCCCAACTGGCAGGAGGCAGACCAGTTGGCTATTTACAAGCGTAGACAGGAATTTGAACTCGGGGCTACCGAGAACAACATCAGCTAGCGGTCAGAACGGGATTTGAACCTGCGACCTACGTATTTCAAATCTGCCGCTTAAACCACTTGGCCACGCTGCCTCGTAATATTCTTGTGCACACCTCCATGAAAAGTCAGTCTGGGTCTTCTGCTGGCACCTACCTTTGTGGTGCCCCCAGATGCTGTATGTGCGCTCATGTATCAGCCACCACCATCATCGCTGGACCACGACACAACATCACCACGATGGAGCATTTCTCCTGCAAATGCAGCAATGTTGTCTATTGCATTTCATGTTGTTGCTGCCCGGTCCTATACATGGGGGAAACCGGGTGTATGCCCTTCGGCAGCATAGACTAAATGTGGATTTTGTTTTTTAAACAGCTTGGCGTGCGCACACTTTTATCCTTCTGTTAGAGTCGCATGTGCAACTGTCAATTTATTCAACGACCAGTCCCATTCAAAATTCAACATAGCACTGAAGAAGGGCTAGGCCCACAATGTCTGCTATAGACATTGTTTTTACTATGGCACTATGTTATTAATACTTACAACTTTTTAACTGTTACCTGTGCCACCCAGCACCTGATCCTTTTGGATTACAACTATATATATTTTGGGATATTTTATTGTATCAAGAAGGCTCAATGAAGCCAAAAATTTTCTGCAAAATTCACTCACATTGGCTATTACAATCTTTGGTAGAGCATCACTCTCGCTGGTTCTTAACCCCTTATATTTCTTGAACCTCACATGATATACTGAAACAAGAAATGCCAAATCACCTCATTAATGGAATATTGTTTTTCAGTTATTAGAAAGAAAATAAAAGCAAAAGACACATTTTATATCTGTTAGCAAACTGTGTTAATTTAAGTTACACAGCTAAACTTGTCCACGATATAAAGGAGAATTCTGATTGGTTCCCTTAGTGGTCCGAAGTTTGCAACTTACTACAGAGCACTTACAATATGAACCACTAATGAATTTATTTTAGCAAATTGCTTTTTCAATTCTTTGCACAAATTAAAATTTTTTCATAAGGTAGGAACCTTTAAAATGTTCATGTTAGGAGAATGATTTCTGTTGACAGTGTTCACGATATGGAGAAACCTAGTAAACAAATGGTTATCTTTAATTTCGTGCACACGTTTACTCAGAGTGAATCGTGCCAATGCACTAATTAAAAATTATCAGCAGATTACAAATAGTCATTAATGATAAATGCTGTATTGAACTAGCTTGTTTGGTCAGTATTGGAGAATACTGGACTTTTTGCAAATTAATGCCAAAAAAGGAACTCAACCAATACTTCTCCAATATGGACTGCATGCTCATGTACACACAAATGTGAAATAGACAGAAATGGGAAACATTACTCACATTGGATAAAGCTGTATGCAAGAAAACCAAAGTTTTGCAAATCAAAGGCTATTATTTCCATAAAGTTTTGTTGCTTAACCTGTTGAAGAAAACATGACCTAACATACTTTATTTCCTCAGAGTTTAGATTTACAGATAAAATTACCACCTTCTCTTACGTTTACAACACAGTCATTTCGGATATTAAATTGAGAGAATGAGGGTCATTACGTAAACCATGTGGTTTTCTGGGCCGTCCCCTTATTTATAAATTAAATTAGTTAACTTTTGGTACATTTGAGGAACCAGAATGGAGTGGAGAAAACACTAAAAATAGTAGATATAATAAACTTACAAAAGAACAAACCAAATTACAATTATAGTGAAATAAAATAAAAAAGTAAGGTAAAATAGAGAAGTTTTAGGATAGAGCAAATTCAAACAGAGCAAATGATAATGGTTACAAGAAGTCAGTTATTTTGGGCAAATAATTTCTGAAAATTAAAAAATCTATCACATGAAATCATAAATTAAAAGTTAATTCACTTATAACATAACGAATTTAAGACAAACAATACAAATGTGATTTAACTTAATCATAGAATTTGACTTACAGCAAATAAGCAGAGGAGACATGTGTAAAAAACAGCGCCCATATAGATCACCATATAAATCCTGCGACCAGGTCCCATTCCAGGATGCTAATAATATAGAACCAAACAATACATATGTACCAGCATGAGATGAGATAAAGACCAGTATAAGATGATGATGATGATGATGATGATAATGATGACGATGATGATGCTAAGGCTGCTACTGTTGATAATGATCATCATAATAAAAACAAAATTTAAGAGGATACCACGAAGCTAACACTAAGTTAATTAGGGTTGTCCCCTATCTACATTACCACAATTTACTAACTGTGGAATTAAAAACTGAAACTTAAAAATTTCAAATTACAGTACAAGGGTAAAAGAATAAAAATATACATACTAGAATAATTATGTTAACTACAAACAGTTCCACCCAGGCTTTTAGCCAGGATTTGAAAAGTGGCTGTCCAAAATACGCTTTAGGGCCTGCTCAAATGAAAAATTCATCAGGGAACATACCAAAAACAAAACGATTTTCTTCAATAGGTGCCTGTTGAAAAGACGCCTGGATGCCCATCTGGTTAAAAGCCTGGTTCCAGCTACATATAGAAAAGGGTAAAGAGCTAAGTAAACATGAATCTCCTCCAATGTCCTCAATGTGACGAAGGAAAGAGTTAATAAATTACTAAATGTCAGTACACAGGAACATAACTCTCAACCGAACATGACTCTCAACCGAACATGACTCTCAACAGAACAGATGATGTGCTGTTCACCCATAGAAACATGTTGCTTCACATGACATTCTCACTGCTACTGATCTGGAATGAAATTAGAGGTTTGACTCTGTACAATGCTATTTCCTTCATTTCTCGTGTGTATGCATTAAGACAAACATTGCCGAATTTGTCTGATGTTTAATTTGTTTCATATTCTGTATTTACCTTGACATATAATCCAAGTTTACCTCATGAATTAAATGTCTGAGACATAATATTTATCTTCACTCACTCAGCCATAAACAGTCAATTTAGTCTCACGAATCAGACTTATTCTAGCTGTAATCTATATATAATATTGATGTGATCAGGTTCAAGTCTCATTCTGATCCTAAGTTAAAGTTGTTTTATTGTGAATCTGAGTTCAATCCACTGGCCATGCTTTTAAAGAGCCAGTGGGTCTGTCTCCTGACAGTTAAGATCCTTTATCATGTTATTTGTAATTTTTAAATTATTTGTTTTAAACGTTTAATAGTTTAGCTGGGCCACTATGCCCTTTGTACTATGAAGAGATCCCATGTCCAAGTCTAAGGGAAAATAAACTAGGATGTATCACAGAAAATACCTCAGTATTATTGTAGGCACTGAAGTCTCCCAGAGCGATCATTGAACTTTGGAACACTGCTACAGCAATGACTACAAAGAAAAGAACAATCCATATTTTGTATAGGTAATCATACGGTTTCGAGTTCAATTTGAAATTAATTTGCACGAGTGAGTATTTCAAAAAGCTGAAATTGCACGAGCCGCTTCGGCGAGTGCAATTTCGCTTTTTGAAAAACTCACAAGTGCAAATTAATTCCAAATTGAACGAGAAAAACTGTATGATTACTTATTAATAATATAAACATGAAAATTATACGTGAAGGATGTTTTGAACTTTACGGGCTCTGAACTCTCTTCTCAGTTTTGTGCGCGCGCTTAACCTCAGGTGACTTAGTTATCACGCAACCAGGAAAAAATTGCGCCATAATTGCGCCATCCAGGGCGCGCGCTTGATTTGAAAAGAAAAGATTTGATTGGCTATCTGTGAACTTCTTCGTTCATTGACCAATCAGAATGCTTGCTTTATTACCTTTTTTTGCATTCAATTACCTCTTTTCTGCACTGTGTTAAGGAAAAACTGCACTGTTCTCAGCCAATCAGAATCGAGTAATTTTTTCATGTATATTATTATGCATAAAACACAAATTCAAGTAATGCACGTGCACTGTGTCACATCACCAGCTCTTGAGTTTTTGTCAGAGTGTGCTTTTCAAGCTGCAACCACCCTCCCCCTGATTTTGGAAAAAGACACTCATAATTCAAGAAACAAGACTTAGGAGAAAATATTCCAAAATGTTTCAAGGCTTTTAGTCTACTCTCTGTAATGTTTACGTTGCCAAAACAGACTTAGTCCTTACAACTGATACAAGGAATCCACATATTCTGTTTTAGGAAAAGCCATGCATGGCCAAATGTGTATAATGGAAATCCATGATATGGATAGTACTTCCATCCCCAATTTCCCATCAACAAAACAATGACAAATGAATCAAAGAATTGAAGAGCATGACCTTTTTTGTGGTGGTTTTGAAAAGAGTCATTTTGAACACAAAGACCTTTTCAAAATTTTTCTTGCCATTTTGTAAGAGGGAGAAATATATAACTTGTTCAAAATACAATGTGTACATGTAATTCCAAAAAAAATATCCATACCTTTCTCCTGGAAGACCCCTCCCCTCTGCAAATTCCAATTAAGCTTCATACATTTCTTTCATTTTTTTGGCCTAACGGAACCCCAACCCCCAGGTTTCTAGAACTGCACATTAAGAACTTTTTTCTCCCTCTTACAAAATGTCAAGAAAATTTTTAAAAGCTCTTTGTGGAACTGTTCAAAACGACTCTTTTCTAAGCCACCACAAAAAATTAACTATTTCTGGAATTATATGTGTAATAAAGTGGCCGATACCGATATTTCTGGAATTATAACATTTCATTAGATGCGAGAATTGTGAACAACGTTTTTGTAGTTACTACAATTTGAGTGCGTTTGTATCGTAAGTTTCAGGCAAGAAGGTCAAACCCCTGAGTCAGAAGGTGCCCTTGTACTTATGCTTCAGAGTACATGTAACTGTAGTTGCCAGTGGAGTAAATCAGTGCTAGTCACTTTTGCAACTATAAGAAAGTATATCAAACTTAGAGGAAAGAAAAATTTGTTAGTCTCAATGTTTTGCAGTCAAGAATATATACATGTGCAGTGCCTAACTGTTCCTTCTAAGAACACAACACAAGACGATGGCTGTATCAAAAGTCCAAGCCTAGTTTCACCAGTATTGCTATTGAATCAGATGTGTCTCTTTATCTTGTCCACCTAATAAATCTGTATTTTAAAGAAGAACTTTGCAGAGTTTGAAAAAAGTATTTTTTTATAATAATATTTTACTTTGGATTGCTGAATGGTAGAAAAGTGTGTCTCTGAAATACGTAATCAGATCTCAAATTCTCAGATTCTACATGTACAATAACCAATTCCCTATATAAGATGCATGTGCAGGGAATCATGGTAGTTGTATTCACTAATAAATATCACTTATTAACCAAGAGTAAGGTCATTACAGGGAAATCTTATCCCTTGATCAATAAATCAAGGCCTAGGTCTGAGATTTCTCTGTAATGACCGAACAGACAAGGTTAATATTAAGTTATTTGTTATATGGCCTTTTCAAATACAGTAAAAACAACAGAAGTAGTTTTCCACATTCGCTTGTGCGCAAGAGGTCTTTTGAGAGCGTGTTCACTGAACCGAAACGAAGCTGACGATGCAATCAAAACCACAAGACACAGTTTCCTTCAATTGACAATAAGACAAAATTATTTTTGTCTTTATTTGGTCAATATGTAGGGAAAATTCACAACTCAAAAGAGCCCTTGAGCTGAGAAAAATTTTCATGAAGAAAATCTTGCCCACTCAGAAGCGAATCAGAGCGTGCATACTATTGTAGCCATATAATAAAAACAAATCTCCAGTCTATGACGATGAATCTCAACTACCTTGATTCCCTGCACATCTGATGAAAGGAATTGGCCATTCATCACCTTTAACATTTCTAAGCATTGATAAGCAACCCTGTTGCAAGATTGAAATGGCATTCTATAACCTCTCTGCAACAAGCAAAATTCTCAAACTTGAAGAAATAAGCAAGTAAATTATATTGCAAGAAGTTATCTTTAAATATAACAGTTTATATTCATAACTGAAAAAAATATTTAGATTGCCCATCAATGTTAATGACCAGTACATGTACATTGAACAAATCAACTAGAAAAGTGCCTGGTGCACAAAAATGAGTTAAAAATACATTAAAAATGCAGTTTAAACAAAGTGCACTCATTTCCATTATTTAATGCCACTAATAAAAGTAAGCTGCCACCTGGTTAGCTCAGTTGGTAGAACACTGAACTGCCCAGTGGGAGGTCTAGGATTCGAGCCTGAGACTGGACCAATACTCAGGGTCTTACAATAACTGAGGAGAACGTGCTGCATTTGTAATTATATCTGCAAATGGTTAGACCTTCAGGTCTTCTCAGATAAGGACTATAAACCTTAGGCCCAGTTTCCTGCATCTTTGATGTTATGGTTAGCAGGGGACGTAAAAGAACCCACACGCTTATGGTAAAGAGAAGGGCATGAAGTTCAGGGTGTTGTGCTCAGTTGGCCTTTGTTGATATACTGTGGATTGGGGTGGAAAATGCTTGGAGATATTAGCTACGATAAAGCTACATGTACTCTAAAATCCTGGGGTAAATAAAGTACTCGCTCGCTCGCTCCCTCCCTCCCTCACTCACTCACTCACTCACTCACTCACTCACTCAAAGTGCATGTAAAAACATCACTTGTATAAAATAAATTACAGCCAAGTAAGCTCATCATTTTCTTAAATTTTAAAGCAAATTGAGAGTTGCAAAAATATAACAATTACTATTATTTCTAGATTGTTTTAAGGCTAGATACAGTTACATATAAAATATGAAAATTTAACTTGCACCTTTTGCTCATTCAAGAAATAGTACTATCAGCCACTGGGGTGAACACTGGCAAATATTTTCTACAAAAATGTGTACAACATAAAACAATATTGAAGAGGGGACACCTGTCCCAATAAACAAAAAAAAATTAAATTACCACTGTCAATGTAGCAGACATATTTCTGGCTGTCTCTAGCTTGTCTATGCCAAAACAATTGCCTCCAAGAACATAAAGTAAAAGTTAAAGCATGTTTTACAGAGTAACACTGTTTTCACTAATTCGAAAATTCAGAGAGTTGCAATAATACATATATTGATGAGTAAACATGTCCAAATGTTGTGTCAGGTCCCTGCAATTAAAATACCTGCATTTCCATTACAAAACAATTTGGAACAATAACTTAGTCAAAAATAAGTTTTTTCTATGAAAACTTTGAGGCAAGCCAAAAGTCTTTAAACTTGGCTTCATAAATTAACCTTGCAATTGAATTATTATTAATTTTATTAACTAGACCACAGTGAACAAAGCTTGCCAAAAAAAAAATATTGTTCGATTTTAATTGCTCACCTTGTCTAACAAATATGAAAGAGTTATTTTTAAAATTTTGAAACGAATATGAAAAAAAAATCACTGAACCCCCAAACGCATTATTTTCGTTTTTCTTTAGTGTAAACTACTAAAGAGTCATTGTACTGATAAAAACTCTTCAAAAAGAATATCATTTCGTAACCACCTGAAACTTGAATCGATCACTATCGCTCCGGTGACACATATTCAAACGGAACATCTAATCGAATAGATGTGCCCTTGAAGATTATGCGGCATAGCAACACAAGCGAAGAGGAAACTAAAAATTAATATGTGTCGATTGTTCAAATGAAACTTTCATCAGCTTTAATGGTTGTGACATTGAAGTTATCGAAGGTAACTTATACGTATATCAATGATCAATAAAACAAACTTTGTTTACTAAAGAGAAAAAAATAGAGAGTTAAAATGCAACGCTGGCAGCAGTATAGTCAATAAACAGTCTAGCCTTTTGAAAAGAACAAGATAAAAAACAGCCAGATTACATGTGACAGACAGAGTCGAAGAATTTTCATTTTCCAGATAGCTTAGATTATCAATCAAGATGTACAAATCTGAAATGTAAACTTTACCTTGAAAAATGTCGCAACCAAAGAATATCTTCGATGCCCTGGACAGCCCATTTTGACTCTGTTCTGGCGGTCGACGAACATCCAACACTCTTTCCATCTCAAAACAAAAGCCTTCTGTTCTACATCATAACGCCGCCGCCACAAAATCAGGAAGTTTTAAGAGTTGTAAAAGAGCAGTTAATCACCAGTACGGTGATGGCACGGACAGTTCACGTGAAGTCGACAGACCATGAAACGAAATACTCCTTTGCTTAGTTGTGCCATGAAGCCATGTCCAAGGTTACTGAAGTTTATGTACGTGTGCGGCAATGTATTTGTTTTCTGGCGGCTTATTACTGGTTACCTGATTTTCCGTTCCCAAATCAAAACACTAACCTTCAATCGATCAGTGTGCTTCATTCCAACAGAGACAGGTCTTTTAGCTATCACCCAGAAGTCTTTGCGAGCGATATTAAGGACACAAATCATCGATAACAATGGAAGTTAATTGGGCGTTTGTGAAGAAGGAAAGAAAATAGGAGTTTTGGAAGAAGTTATTGGCAGAGGAGCTGCTTTAAGTTTTCCAGGTCTTCTGTTACATGTAAAACATCTCAATTACCGAAGAGCCGGCCCCGGCGGCGCTAGCTATTTCACAAAGCTTATCAAACTTTATAAAATTAGGTAAAAATTATTACTCAGGTCCTCTGTACAGGACTAATAAAAAGAGCTTGTTATTAGACATTAACGTGAGCTTGGAACTTGATAAAAAAAGTTTGTTTACGCAAGAGAAACACCGAAATCTTGTCGACAGAAAGCGTGCGAGAGTCTTGATTATTCAAAAAGTTTGTTCACGCACTAGACGTGTACGGGAGACTTGGTTAGTGTTTAAAACTTGTTTACCAAAGAGAACTGTGAGAATTTTTTTTTTTCAATGAAAGCTTGTGAGCGTTTTATACCCCATTCGCACCAACTAAACCCAGATTTAGGTTTTTCCAATTTGCCGATCACGCCTGGGCCGGGTTGTTCAAACCCCATTAAGCTAACCCAGGGTTAGCGAGAATTTCGATTTCAGTTTTGCAACTTTTTGGTGAAGTGTTCTGTTTATATTGCTTCCTTCAGTTTTAAGCTGTAGCCTCTCAAACTACACCAAACGTTAGAGGTGAACAATATTTTTAAACAAGAAAAAGTTAGGCTTTAATTCCGTTTAATCCTGGGTTAACGTTGACCGGCTTTCGAACGACCCGGTCCTGCTGCTCTGCGCCCATGACTTGTGCCTTCTGTTCACTTGCCGTCTGCTGTTATAGCCCACCTGTAGCCGTGGCTTCCAATCTGTATTCCTTCAGTCTGGTTTGGCTTGCAAAGATATTTCGCAATACCAGTCTCCGTGATTAGAACTGTTCGTTTCTCAGGTTTACCAACTGTGCTTCAAATCGCTCCCTATAGTAGCTAGTGGACAGGCTTTCTCGTCAAGGATGGGATGAAGAGAAATCGGGAAGAAGAAGGAAAGAGGAGAGCGGAAGGGAGAAGTGCAAACCCTCATCCCATTCTCCTTTCGACAACCTCACTTTTAGCCAGTTCCTTCTTCTTCATCATTCATTTTCTTTTAGCCCCCGTAGAAGTTTTGTTTTTCAAACCGAAATATCGGGCAAATATATTGTACTTGTTTTAATTTCATTGCTGTTTTGTTTCTTTCCTCTCTTCGCCGTGGGGATCAGTCTAACGTTTTTTGCATAGTAACCTTCTTCCAGCCGCGGTCAGACCTGTTCGAAGGAGTGCGTGACGGCCGGGCGAAGTCTCTGTGGATAGAAGTAACACAGAAGTCCTATGTGCTGCATTGGGATTTATTAGTCAACGAACCTATCCAACTATCATCAAATTTGGTGCCTAGAATTGAACAGTTGAAACATCTCAGGATCTTTTAGCGACGTTACGAATCAAGAAGGTTGTTTTCCAAAAAAATGAAAGTCTCCCGAGTGACTAGCACTGTAGCTCTTTGATTCGGTGTTCGCGCGCACCGAAGAATAAAGTGGAGTTTGAAAGCGTTACCTTGTCTAGACAATTCTGAAACCGCATGAGTGCACAGTAGGCTGTGAGTTGAAGATTTCTTATCATATTTCGTCTAAGCTAAAAGCTTTATTCATTGGTCGAACAATGGACATTCGATATATGCTTCCCATCAGAACTGTCTCTACACGCGTACCGAAGGCAGATTGCTGGTCGCTCACAAGGTAAGGTCCAATCGCTGGTGTGTTAGTGCTGTAAGCATTTTGCACTGTGCCGGACCTTTCAAAGCCTTCAAGCATGGCCCGTTCCCACACGGTAGTCATTTTGCCCTTATTGCTGTTGTTTGCGAGTCTCGCGCTGTCACAGAGTAAGTACGCTTCAAATTATTAACAATAATCAATTCATTGTGTAAGGCGTCGACTAGATCTTTCGCTATACCTCGTCGCTTCTACGCATTTTGCTCTTTTTTGCTAGTATTAAGCTGTGAGATTTGAAGCAATCTTCAATAACGACTTGTTATTGCTTGGACGTTCGAGTTTGCGTGGTCTCTATCCTGGAATAGGGCTGGGATTGCCCAAGACTGAGTTGAGCGTGGGTCCAGGGGGTTTGCAAGACTTCTACGTCGGCGATTTCTAATTCCTAATTAGACCATTATATTTTGTCTAAGGTTTCAAGAATACTATTTGGGAAATAGGAATATTAACTAATTTTGCAGATTATTGGGCTAACTACAAACTTGAAAGCATTTCTGTAAAACGCCAAATATCTAGCTAGCAGGTTCCACGCACGCAACAGCCGTCGCTGTACCGACACAGAGCACAGAGACTGTTTGACATAATAAACGGGTTGCTCCCCTCTGTTTAAGGGAAAATTTATTAAAAGAAAGCCTTGCCTCCTAAAGAATAGTCAAGAAAGGCAAAGAAGGAATGTTTGGAAGAGCTCATATTTTATTTTCCACCAACAAAAAGAGCATTCGTGACTACAACAATGCGTCTTTGTGACTTGTCAGCCCTTCACTATTCACATTGTCTATTGTAAAAGAACGTAGGCTAAAATTCTTATTCAGATGACTTTTTCTGCTTGAAATGTTAACACTAATGTGCTCTCAAGCTTTGAATGTTCTAAAGACCAGAGATCTACAAGGTTTTTTTTCATTTTTGAAGGATTTCTTGTTAGACATACCAGGAATGCTTTCCGATCTGGGTTTGCTGTCACGACAGTACAGCGTGACAAAACAACAGGGTATTCATTCGTACGATCTCACATGAAACCTTGGCTTCGAAGGAAACGAATGCCTCTTTCGTTATTCGTTCAGTTTTAGAGAACGGCGTATATCTAAAGAATTGCTGTTTAGTAGTGTGAAATCCATGGCAAGAATAATAGTATGATATTCAATTTTCGCACATCAATGCTTCAGTGAAGCACAGTGAAGACGAGAGATCTTCAAGTTCAAGGAGGAACTGCGACCTTTTTGACTACAAGTGAAAGAATGTTTGTTTTAGAATCAGCCGGGTAAGATTTTGTTGTAAGAAAGCAACTCTTGTTTTTTGATACTGCTTCGCTTATGGTCACCATTTCGAAGTAGTCAAGATATTTTATTTGCAAATTCTAAGTCACAGGAACCATATTTAAGCTAAATATGTCTCTCTTCAGCTTTCTTCATGCAGGCGGCAGCATCAAAATCTGGAAACCTTGTTACCTGAAAACATTTTAAGCTCAAATGGAATTTCACGTTAGGGAACCAGTGCGCTGTGTCTTATGCTAATTAACGTTTTTGTTTAATTTCGTGGCGCTGTTGAAACGTGTGAAAACCGCTTGTGCAAAAATCGTCTGCCTATAGCCTCTCAGCGGCCGGTAGACAGGGTATATAATAGGCTCACCTAATAGTCAACTCCGTATAATTTTACCCAGCAAACGTTTTATCGACTTCGTTCACTTCAGCACAGCTAAATCATTAAGTTACGAACTGGACCCTTTAGCAGGATAATTTGGAAAAATACATCTGGTACGCGAAGGAAAAAAGATGGCGAATGGTACGTTTAAACTTACCCATAATTCGTAGCCCACCAAAACTCCCACACTTACTGAAAACTGGCAAACACCATATATATGGCGTTAACAGTACAGAGACAAAGATTGCAAAACTATGGCTTTCCTTGTACTTTATGGGCTGTGTAAGGTAAATGTACAACCACAATATTTTTTTCATAGAGAGTATTACTGAGTAAGTTCGGAACCATTTTGTAATTTGTGAGAAGCAAGTGGTTGATTTGAAGGGGTTTTGTACTTATGCACCAGTCCAAGTAAACCCCAAGCCCTACCCACCCCAGGATATACATAACCTTTATTAACTTGTCAATATGTATTTAGCTCTAAGCTAAGAGCTAATTGTGGACACTTAAAAAAATTAAAGCTAATTAATTAAGCTAAAACTAATCAATCATGATAATTAATCAATAAAATTACAATTAAAAAGCTAAAATCAGTAGATTAAAATTTACAAATTCAAATAAGTTTACAATTAACTGTAAAAAGAGTAAAATTATTTATAATGCTAAACCTATCCTACTAACATTACGAAGTTAGTTAAAAATATATATAATTTAAAAAAGGGACTAAAATTTGACATCTCGGTCAGGACTGGCACACTTGACAATTGCAGCTCCCGTCCAATAATCCTTTTACATTCATTCCTCGGATTGCATCTTTGAATGCTTTAAGGCTCGTTTTTTGACGTAAGTTAATATTCATTTTACTCCATAAATAGGGTCCTAGATATCGGTTTTAATAGCGTGCAAAAGGTGACAAATGCCCCACCATGCGGGGCAGGAAATAGTAGAAAATGCCCCACCCCTGGGACAACTGAAGATGTTCTTGATAAGTTTGTAGGTGAATAATTCACAAGGTCGCAGAATTGAATTTTAAATTAAATTTTGAGCATGCCAGTTCAGGGATTCCAGCCCTATCAACTAAAAAAGGCAGTATAGCCGTGCCCATGATCGCCGGAGGCATGAGTCCCAAGAGAGTCCAGGGGCATGCTTTTAAGATATATGCCTCGAAGATGCCATTTCAAGCATTTTGAGATCGCAGTCAATGGACAATAGTGGAGTTTTTTCTTAGACTTTCTTATTGAATAAACATAAGATCAATGAAGAAATGGAGTGCCTCAAGAGCATGCCACAAATGAATGCAAACCTTGCACAAAGTTGAGGCAATCCAGTGAATTTCCACACCCAAAACTACTGCAGTCTTATGCTAGGATACCAAAAGGGAAAAATGGCTGAGAAACCACAGAAAAACAGCTTAAAACAGCAAAAATCCAGCTAAGAAGACTGGTTAAACAAAGAAAACAGCATCTTTCTTTGGCTAGGAAGAGTTTCAATAACCAGTAGAATATAAGTGAAAACGGAAGGCCAGAAATATTATCCAAAAACAGGAGGTTTTCGGCCAAAACGGGAGGGTTGGAATCTCTGCAGTTTATTATAAGAGCAATATTAGTCATAACATTCCATAAGTTATCAGCAACATTCCGAAACGTTGTCCTTACGAGCAGCAAAACAAAAAATCATCGGCATCTCAATACTAAAGTGTTGCCTTCTTAATTAAAATCCATGCATTGATTTGAATAACATTTAATAAAACGGATTCCATTGAAACTTGTGTCTGCTCCAAAGTGCTGAAATGTACTCAGAAGTCCTTGCGGGAATGATCGCCGTCATCTTGGATTAGAACGAACCCCCTACTAATGCCCCACATTCCTCAGGACAAAAGCGACAAAATGCGTCAATCCCCCACATAACTGACACAAAGAGCTGCTAATATGGTGACAAAGCCCCACCAAAGCCCCACATATCCTGGGGTGGGGGAGGGGGCAGGGTTTACTTTGACTGGTTCATTCTTAGCAAGACACTAGTTGAAAATGAATAAAGTATTAACTAACAAACCAGATGGACATAAATTATCAAGTCTGACAGAATATTGAGATCTATCTTAAACAGGATTTGATCAAATGTTGTATTTTATTGTAGTCTTATTCTAGCATGAGTCACAGCTATCTGTCGTTAGTAGAGTATTTGCAGGACATGCTAATTGGTTGCAGGCGACATCTCAAATTATTTTAACACAATTATTCGCTTGTGGGGAATCGAGTCCCCAGAACTGAATATTATTAAATTCCCTGACATAAAGTCAAGTGGAATACAAAGATTTACTAAGTCTCATGGAGGTTTATAATAACTCATTGTTACTTTAAGTATAATTTTCGAGAGGTGAAGATTGTTAGAACTGCCAAAAGACAAGCTCAAACATTCAAATATTTAGAAAGTGCTTGCATGTGTTACAAGTGAATTTTTAAACCAACCTTTAGTCTGCAAATATCTGCATGGTTAACACTTACAGTGAAACAATAAGCAGGGCTTCTAATAGGTTGCGAAAAAAGTCAAATTTGATGGGATTTTCGTAAATAAATTCACCAAAAATAAATGGCTGATTTTGTAGGAAATTTTAAGAAATTTTTGGGCAAATTTCGCTGAAGAGTGATTAGTAACAAAACAGCTGATTTCGTGGAAATTTGGCTCAGGAAAGCGACTGGTTTTGCACTAATTTGATGAATGCTTTCGACTAAGAAAAGAGAGCAATTTGGCAATTTGGAGAACCTCTGCCAGATGTATGTCGATTTCTCATACATTCTTGTCATTTTCTCGTACTTCGATGGATTTCTTGACTTTGGCTAAATTTGACAGCTTGAAACTCACAGAAACCCATTGCTAATTACGTGGCTACAGTTTGCATTTGTTTTTTTGAAGTATAATTTCATATTTTCTAAGAAACGAAGTAAGGTGTTTTACTTTGAAGGCGCCCCCGAGACCTGTCGGGGTAGTTGTGCATGTTGTCTTTTTCTCTTGGAATAACAATAATGTGGCGGTCGATTAAGAGTTTCACTGTTCTCTTCAAGAGCTGTATCTTCTTGGTAAATATGAATTTAAATAAAACAATCTTGCAATCTAATATATTACATTTCGCTTATTCCTTTTATTTGCAATTGTAAATTAGCTAAAAGACTGAAGCTTCAATTTTGCCCATAATTTCATGAAGGAAATTTTTTCGGTTCTCCGAACAGAGAAACGTTAAAATAACTGACTTACTTGTTCTTGTCTTTTATGCGGACGGAATTTCGATGCTGTTCAGAATTTCAGTAGCCATGAGTTTCCTGAGCGCATTTTTTCTCGCTTCATTTCTTCATCACCATAAACACAATCTCGACCGAGAATGTTGTAGGTTTTTCTTCAGTATAGCAGGCACTTTAGAGGCTAAAACTTTGGCAAGTGGACATGCAAACTCAAATTGCTCTTAGTGGGGTCAAACAAAAGCTTTCTGGAGAGACGTTGTCGTCAAAGTGGTACTATGATCAAAAAATCATTTCCTTTTTTTCTTCCGATTTTGTAAACTTGTTCGCTTAACACCTAACTGGCAAAATTTAGAGCTTTGAGTTTGATCCGAAGACTGTTTATTTTAAGTGTAAGTTTTGGATTTGACAGTCCGCCATTTACTCACTAGCTTAACTTTTCAGTGTGTAAAGGCAATTTATTATATATGCAAAACACGGGTTTAAAGGTCTGAAAGCCTAAAACTCCCGTGCTGCATATTAATTCAGCTGCGTACACATGCATTGCATTCTTCAAATGGTGAGTCTGTGACGTCATTTTCTCCTCGACCCAGCTCTCTCAAGATTTTAAAGTTAGTAAAGGTGGACCAATTAATAAGAAAATTCCAGTTAAAATAAACAGGTGCCTTTTTAAAATCAGAACGTAAAACTTGGATCAGTTAGTGTTTAGTTAGCAGTAGTTACTAAAACAAGGAATGACCTAAAATGACCTAAAATGATCTAAAACGACCTAAAATGATCTAAAATGACCTAAAATGATCTAAAATGACCTAAAATGATCTCAAATAAATCTAAAATGACACTAAAATGATCGAAAGTAACCTTTACTGATGGAAAAATGAGCTAACATAATGTTTGATCTACTCATTTTTGTCACACGTTTTTTGCGGGAAAAAATAAAAACCACTGCTCGTCAAAAACCTTTTTATTGCACTAGAAATTCATCTCCAAACATGAAATGTCATTTTCTTGAACTTTCATGTTTTTTTCATTTTTTTCTTCCGGGTGAACTAAAATCCCTGATTACAAATTCATGCCGAACCCAAGCATTGCACAAAACCCTGACTTCGAAGCGATAAATCACTTTTGCCTTGATAGCTACCACACACCGGCAGAGAAGATTCTATTCCTTAACAATCCAGCTTTATCATGTTCAAACTTCAGCAAAATTGAACAAAACCAGAAGTAATTAGAATTGTTTTTACTCACCTCGTTCAGTTGCTCGAGTAAACACAGGAACGTTGGTCGCCCATATCATGGACACTGATAAACATGAACATAACACGAAGTGATGTTTCGGTCCAAAAAATTCAGAATTATCCCTTGAGAGCTAAAAATTGAATGGGAACATCTTTTTCGAACTTTCCCTTGGTGATTTAGATGAAAAAATTACCTCGGCAGGTTGAAACAGAGAACAAAACAAAGAACAGAGCAGACAACATAACAACTAAACAAGCCGCTGATCGATTATTCACCACCACATGGCGTTCGGCATGAAATCGAATGTAACGCTGATTTCCTGTCACGCTTTTAGTTCTCAATCATTAATTTACAGAGCATGACAGAAAAGATTAAGTAACTGAAAAAACTACAAATGATAGTAATTGCCAGGAATACAGTATTCTAAAGTGATCGAAAGAGATAAAACGACTTTCAGTGTTTTAATGAATTATAAAATAGAAATGGTTGGAGCAAACTTCGGCGGCATCTACGGCATATTCGAGATATTCAATGTAGATCACTGGGAAGTACCATTCTAATTCCAGTTAAGTTTAAATGGCGTTTTAGAAATCGGCCAAGTGTAATTTAAATCACTTTTAAATCATTTTAGGTCAGTTTAGATCATTTTAGGTAATTTTAGATCATTTCAGGTCATTTTAGATCATTTCAGATCATTTTAGGTCATTTTAGATCATTTTAGATCATTTTAGGTCATTCCTTGTTTTAGTAACTACGTTAGTTAGCATAGTTTTGAAATCCAAAGAAAAAGGGAATTGTTTTTTTGGTCGTAGTACCACTTTAAAATAGTTTTGAAGTTACAAAGGGTGATCGGAATCTGCTTATTCCTTCCCACACATACTACTGTATATATAATATATGGTTATCCAACAAAAAGAGAAACATGCAAGTATTGTTCAATTAAACTGTGACCTTAAAACTGTCCCATCGATGCTCAGAATAGGCTAGCTTGCTGGTTAGACCAATACCACGTTTTGTGAATTTTGTTATTCAAGGCTCCTTATTGTTATTCAAGGCTCCCTATTGCCTCCAGTATAGTTCTACTTTCTGCTTATGCTGAAGTTTAGACACGTACATAAAGCAAGTTTTCAAATCTGTTTGCAGCGCCAGGCAAATGTCCAAGTTTTGAAACACCTGCTGAATGTCCAGAGGAAGTCGAAAACCTTTGTACGGATGACAGTAGCTGTTTAGAGGGGCTGAAATGTTGTAATACTGGCTGTGAAAACGATTGTGTAGGTAAGTTGAGAGTAAGTCTGCTAGCAGTTTGTTTTTCTCTTGAAATTTCAGCAAGGATTAGAAGAGACTATTTAATTAGCCTAAAGGAGAATGGGATGAGACATCTGGTAAACCCAACATTACTATATTGTCCCTCCTGGACACTGCATATGGCACGTTTTTCCTATCAAAATTCAATTTATTAGTCGTTTTTACATACGGCCTTCCTTTTTCAAATTCAATTCCCCTTTTATTCAACATTGGCATTGGTTTTTCAACTTCAAAATTTGTTTTATTTAACTTTGACAGTCGTTTTCTAAGTTTAACATTTGTTTCTGATTCAAGCGCAACATTTGTAATTATTCAAGCTTGACATTCGTTAAAATTTTAAAGCGCTACGTTCGTGTATTGAAATCGGTTTATATATTTTTACTCAAGCCTGACATTTGTGTCCAGTTTGTCATTCGTTTTTCACTTAACATCACTCGTTTTAAAAAAACAAATGACAAAATCATCACGCTTGAATAAAACGAATGTTGAGCTTCAATTACGAACGTTGTGCTTGAATAAAACGAATGCTGAACTTAGAAAACGACTGTCAAGGTTAAATAAAACGAATGTTGAAGTTGAAAAACGAATGCCAATGTTGTATAAAAGGTGTATTGAATTTGAAAAACGAAGGTTGTATGTAAAAACGACTAATAAATTGAATTTTGTTAGGAAAAAACGCGCCATAACTGCAGGCTGTAAATCTACCTGTTCTTTAATATGTAATTTTAGTTTTTATTAAAGAAGTGCTCCTAGCCCCCCCCCCAACTTTTTTTCCGTTAAAACGAATCCACTTATTATTTGAAGCATGGGTACATATGAATGTTGTGCCGCGTAGCACTATGAACACAAATGATGTAACAGAGAATTAACTCTGAATTGTAAATTTTAGTGCTAATTTAACCATGAATAACCCACTGGGCATTAGCCCTAGTAAAGGGAATCAGGGAACCACACGAGATAAAGAAAAAATCTTTTGACCTCGGTGGGAATCGAACCCACGACCTCCGGATTAGATCTACCATTACTCTACCGACTGAGCTACGAGGTAGGACAGAGAAAGTCGGGGTCGATTAAGATGGTGAATCGCGGCGAAGAGAAAGTAAGGGTACATATGAATGTTGCGTCTGCGTAGCACTATGAACACAAATGATGTAACAGAGAATTACTCTGAAGTGTAAATTTTAGTGCTAATTTCACCGTGAATAATCCACTGGGCGTTAGCCCTAGTAAAGGGAATCAGGGAACCACACGAGGTAAAGAAAAAATCTTTTGACCTCGGTAGGAATCGATCCCATGACCTCCGGAATAGATCTACCATTACTCTGCCGACTGAGCTACGAGGTCAGACAGAGAAAGTCGGGGTCATATGTACCCTTACTTTCTCTTCGCCGTGATTCACCATCTAAATCGACCCCGACTTTCTCTGTCCGACCTCGTAGCTCAGTTGGCAGAGTAAAAATACGGTAGATCTAATCCGGAGGTCGTGGGTTCGATTCCCACGGAAGTCAAAAGATTTTTTCTTTACCTTGTTTGGTTCCCTGATTCCCTTTAGTAGGGCTAATGCCCAGTGGGTTATTCATGGTTAAATTAGCACTAAAATTTACACTTCAGAGTTAATTCTCTGTTACATCATTTGTTATTTGAAGCAGTTGGGTGAAAAAATGTTTGAATTTGGTTGAATTCTCTATTTTCTATGCCCTTTCAAAGTCATGCTTGAAGCATTGCATGACCGCGATTTGAGAGTCTGGGGCGGCGGTTGGTGATGACGTCTACCCAGGAACCAAACGCAATGGCGCCTTAATCAGCTCTCTGTATTTGCTCAGGAAAATGAAAACTAATTGTTCCAATGTATTTTGAGACTAAAACATCCAAGTTTTGTTTAAGAATCATTTCTTTTTCTTGACTAAAGTCAGAGTTGAGTTATGTGTTTTAATTTGGAAGGCTCTGAAATAAACTTTGATTGACCACATACGACAACGGTGGTTCTGTCCTGGTGTACCAGCAGTTCACAAGGGAATTTGTTCTTTCTTTGTTTGGGAGTCATTGGTTAGCTGTTTTGTATTGTTCAGTCTTTTGTATCAGCTTTTGTGAACCGGTAGTCATGAGGACAGAACCACAACTGTGAACTCACTGCTTAGAGCTTTGAGAGCAATTTACAATATTTCAAGCAATGAAGGGGAAGAGTTCTTTAGGAATGGAAAGCTAGATACTAAGTGGAGGAGCAGACAAACAAAAAGCAGTAAAGTCAACTCAAGGACTGTTTTGAATGGTAATTTTGTCAAGTATACACAAGATCCTTGGCAGGCATGTTTATAGCCAATTTACATTTGTCCTTAGTAAGAATGAATTTTTCTCAAAGCTAGTTTGCAGTGAAATTCATCAGATAGAGAAAAGGATCAGTGTTCCCTAAGCGATCTGCAGATAATGTTACATGGTCGACACTATTGCACCATAGTTAGTAACTTTGTTGCACTGCTGATTTCCAAGCCTTTGAAAAACTCTGCGAGTCTAACAATTTAAATTTGTTATCATGTCTTAATCTTCGACTTTTGTCTAAATTGAAAGAGAAATAGGTGTTGGTTGGCGGCGTACAGTTGCCGGCCTATTTACATATCAGTATTGATTGTAAAGCTTCTTGATCATGAACAATCACACAACTTTGCCAGTATATTATAAATACTGCAAGATTGGTAGAGGTTGTATTTCTTCAAATTGCTGGTTAGCTACCCCTGCAAAATTTTGACCGAGAATCTTGCCGAGATCTTGGCGAGAATCTCGTTTTTAGCCGGCGAGATTGCCTAGATCTCGCCAAGATTCTGCCGAGATCTCTGCCGCCAAAAACTTGCCGAGATTCTTGCCGAGATCTCAAAATTTCGTCGAGATTTTCACCAAGATCTTGGCGAGATCTCAAAATCTCGCGGCCAAAAACTCACCGAGGATCTCGGCAAGATCTCAAAGTCTCAGCAGTCAAAAACTTGCTGAGAATCTTGGTGAGATTCACCAAGATATCAAAATCTTGGATGCCAAAACATCTCACTGAGAAAACGGGAAGATACTTTAAAATGTCAACACTGTTGAGTGAAGTAGTTTCTAGCAGACAAAACAAACACACTGAAATACGACTCCTTGCTACATGTAAAAACAACCAGATTTATTGACAGATAAGAGGGTCCATCACATACAGTTCAAGAAAACTTAACAGCTTCAGACACGTTCACCTTCAGTTCACATTTAGCTATTTTTGATGAGAGGAAAATCGTTTTTGCTGAAACTAGAATTAGAGGAGAACTAACCTTTAGCCTTGGGTCGACTCATGCATGTCCTTTACCTCGAGGAAACAAGAATAATTAAGGTGATTCCTCAGTATTGCATTGCGCATCCCTACTGTGCATGATTTTTGTGTCATTAGGGCGCACAAATGAATGCGTGCACGTGCAAAACATAAGGAATTTCCCATGAGCAAGGCTTGACAGCGAAATAAAAGCTTGTTTTCTCTTAAACGAGCATGGTGACCTATATTTTTTATTGCATAATAATAGTGCCCATGTTATCCTCTTTAATCTAGAAAAATTTTAAAATATTTATTGGAAGGAAAAAAAGATATAGCTGAAAGCGTGCACAAAACCGTTACTCTAGGATGTAAATTATGACCACGAAAACATTGACTTGACGAACCCATTTCGTCCACCTCATTTTAAACGGTGCTGATTTTTTCCACAAATTGTTTTATGAAATTGTTCCATACGTTCCATACTTTCTTCTTGTCAAGTTTTATCCCAAGTATTACTTTGATAAACTGTACTTTCAGCTACCGCAAAATGTAACGTGGACCAATGAATAACGCGCAAGATTAGCACGAATACAGGCATAAATGGGGCAAGATTGGCCCATCATATCTCTTTTGCGAGAATGGTGACCTATCTTTCTTATTTTATTTTTCGAAACAGTGCTTTGTAGGGAACATTCAGAACAAGTTTTAAAAAAATTCATCATTAATTTTTATTTCTGAGGAATCACCTTAACCTCAGATGACCTCAGATTCACTACATCTGTCAGCTGTAATAGAAGTGAAGAAAATTTGTTTGGCTTAACTACAACCTTGCCTCAAAGTGAATGTCGTGAAAAGGTTTATCTTCATCAACTGCTCAAGTTTTGCACTTTGCTAAAAATTGTTCCTTGTACACAGACTTCAGATGGCGTGTACCTTACCCCATGTGATGTAAGACATCCAATCACAGTGCCTAGTTAACGATCTTGGCGGGAAGTCTTCCCGCATCTGGTCTGTCTGCCGCCGGTGGCTTGGGGAAAAGTGAAAAAAAAAAACAAAAAGAAAATCCTACCTCTACAAAGCCAAATTTGAAAAGTAATTTTTTTTAGACAATTGATGGCCCATTGAGTAACTCAAAGGTAAGTCTGCTCCAATGGCTAGCCACAACTTTGTTAAACAAAATATTTTGGTAAATAAAACAATCCATGTCAGAGCATGTTTACTTCATTTTTGGGCTTCCCGCATTTGAAATCAAACTGAAAAACAAAAAGCTAATGATCAACCACCGGCAAAGCAGTTAAATTCAGCGCAGAAAATCATTCATTCCATCTTAGAATGATTGGGTTAATATTTTGGTGAGAAACTTGACAGTGTATTTCAAAATCTCAGCAAGATCTTGGGGAGATCTTACTGAGATACAGAAAGAGTCGAGCTTCATGGCGACATGTAGAAAATCTCGCTGAGAACTCTACCGAGATTTGAGAAACCCACAAACTTCATGACGAGGTCTCTGCAATCTTGGCAAGATGGAGGACATCTCGCCACAATCTTGCCGAGATTCAGAATCTTACAAACATCATGGCGAGATCTCTACAAATCTCCGCGAGATCTTGGTAATCTTGGCGAGATGGTCGGTGAGAAAGAGGATACCTCGCCATGATCTTGCCGAGATTTAAAATCTTGCAAACTTCATGGCGAGATCTCTATGGCGAGATCTCGGCAAGATCTCGTCAATCTCGCCACGATCTCAGTCTCGGCAAGCTCTAAAAATTTTGCATAGGTTTAAGCAGAAAATTTATGAAAATAGCATTTAAAAGTCTGCAGAACAAATTCCAGTGAGAGTTCTTCAATGGTTCTCACAGACTGAGTTCACTTGTTTTGGTTTGACAAAATCAACCATCGTTTATGTCTTTATTGTACCATTAGCTGATCATCGCCAGTAAATTGTACTGTCTTTCTTTAAATCTGGGATATTTCTGCAACAACTGATAGCACCTCTGTAAGGTGTTTCTGTGCACTTTTCGAATGTGTATTGCACTGTCCTCAAGGAAACGAGAGGACTTGAGATATCCAATCTTCCTGGGTAGACGTCACAACAGCCGCTGGACCCATTCTCCTCAAACTCGGCCGCAAAACAAAATGGTGGTGTTTTGGAGCTATTTTTCAAGATTTCGTCGGGGCACGGAAAATCAAGGATTTAACCAAATCAAAAATTTTTTGTGCAGAAGTATTTAAAATAACAAGTAGATCCATTTCACTGGGAAAAAATTGGGGTTAGGGTTAGTTTAAAGAATTATTAACAATTGCTACATTAAAGTCAAAATGGTGCTAAAAAATTTAATGAGTGTTCTTTACAAGTGAAACTTAATACTGGGGGATAACCCTGCAGTGGACTAGCATCCAATCCAGGGATACTCCTTGTCACTTAATGATATACAGAAAGTGGGATAAGATCGAGCCTGATGATGGACCACTTGGCTCATAAGCAGACTTACAATCTAGGACAGAATTTGAAAAGTTTTCCTGGCTATCTTAATTTGACATTTCAATGAAAGCCTTGAGTACCTTGTATGTGTGCTGTACTGTCACTCATGACAACACCCCTCTATTGGCTGAGATTAGTTGGATATGATTGGATTAACAAGAATCCAGATTAGTTGAGCAGATCAGTTTACTAAACAAAACCTGAACTGAGTTTTTGACTGACCAAACATAAACCAAGTCCACTATGACTGAGCAAACCTAAACCAAGTCCTGTTTGATTGAAAAAATCTGAACCAAGTTCTTTTTGACTGACCAAAACTGAACTGAGTTCTGTTTGACTGACCAAACCTAAACCAAGCCCTGATTCACTGACCAAACCTAAACCAGTTCTGTTTGATTGACCAAACCTGATCTAAGTCATCTTTGACTGACCAAATTAAACCTGCAAACCGAGTTCTGTTTCACTGACCAACCTTAACCAGGTCCTGACCAAACTTGAACCCAAATCCAGTTGGACTGACCAAATGTAAATTCAGTCTAGTTTCACTGACCAAACCTGAACTGAGACTTGTTTGACTGACCAAACTTGAAACCAGTCCTCTTTGACTGTTGTATCTTGAACTGACAAAACTTGAACTGAGTCCTGTTCGACTGACCAAACCTGACCCAAAACTTAGTCGGATCAGACTGGCAAAACCTGCGCAAGATCACAAAAAGGAACCCAAACGAATAATCAATTACTAATAGGCTATTTTGCCTTTGTATTTTGGTTTACATGTAAACACAAAGAAAGAAGGAAATATTATTGTCAAATTTTTTGCCTCAAACGTTATTGTGGAATTGTAGAGACTTTTGTATTTGAAAATGGTTAGTTACGAAGTGATCACTTATAGGAAATACAATGTAGTCCCTTGCATAAGTGGGGATAGAGAGAGTTGATAGCTGTCTAAAACTGTATGTTTCATTGTTTCCTTATTCACATATAGAACCTGATGAACCTGAGGCGCTACCACCTCAAAGGGTGAGTTTTTAATTTTTTATGACTTGATCTCCTTAGACATGTGTGATCAGCATTCAACTTTGATTGCTTTCGAAGTGAAGTAGATGTGCCTTTTGTGCAATGCACATATACAATGGATAATGAATATCGTCATTGAGTGACAAATGGTGTAGTAATCTGGCATGCCACTGATAACTTATTATCAGACAGTGTTACAGTTGAACCCCGCTATTTTGAAGTCCCAAGGGAAATGAAAAAAAGTTTGAAATAGCGTGGTTTTGAAATAATCGGGGAAGCGTAAAATTTGAAACAACAAATCATTTTTTAATAGTCAGAATACAGTACAGTTTGAAAAAACACTCTGATTAAATAAAAATACAGTAATTATATGTCAGATAAATCAGCAGATGCTGTTTCGTTGAAAACTCTTTGAATGTTCTGTAGTTATTTTTGTTTTTTTTTCTAATAAATTTGTTGATCGAGACTGGCTTGTTTTCGTTCAAATCTCAGCTCCCTCAACAGCAAACAAACTGTAGTGTGTGAGAGTCTTGATTGCTTGACGGACCTCACTCTTTGTTGGTTGCTTGGGAGTTTCTCCTTGTACTCTGTTTTTGACAAAAAATTTGTCCGACAACATGGAGTTCATACATATGATGGTTAACACAGCAGGAAGATTGTTTTTGGTTCAATTCGTGGAGTTGTAAAATTGAAATTTGTCAAGCTAAGCAGCATTAGCTGCGACAAATGGACATGGAAAGACTAGAAGGACGTGCAGCAGCATAGTGTATCGTAGCATGAGGATGGGCTTTCGTTCAATTTTAACGAGGAGGCCTTTTGTGGAGTGGTATAATTGAAAATTAGAAAGCTAAGGAACATAAGCTTCGGCAATATGGAAAAGGCGACGATGTCATGACCAAAAAAATGCCTGGTAAAATTTTACCTGCAATAGGAAACAGTGCAAAGGTGAATGAATGGAATTTTTGTGGGTGAAGGAGATTAAAGTGTATTGCTTATTGGAAACAGTCTGTTTCTCACTATAAGTTAGTGTCACTTGCCTTTTTCTTTACATTTTTGGCCTTCATGCTACCCTTTCCTTGTTTATGCCTGCAAGGCAGGGCATATTTGTTAGGGATACACTTGGCCTTGTTTTAGGAAACTGTTGCAAAGTTAGGCATAGCGTGACAAAGCAATTTCAGAATTAAGAAGCTTGGTTACATATTACATTCGGAAATATAACCTATGTATAAGCCTTTGTTGTTAACATAGCCATGTAAATATCTATACTACGTGTCGCTTGGAAAATAGAAAACCAGTTCTTGAAAACTAGTTCCTCACTCACTTTTTGAGGGGCACAGGGGTAGACTGATGCATTAGAGGGTGTAAAATATCAAGTCTTTATCAAAGCTAACAGAGCTCGGGAGAAATTGCGGTGAATAGAAGGGTTGTTGTATTTTGCACGAACTAACAACTTACCCCGTAACAATTTAAATTAATTTCCCTCCATAAAGCTGCAAATATGTATTTAATACAAAGCAATTATTTATCGCACAGTTTTGACGTACTTAAACAGCTCTCACCTTCGGCAGTTACCCCACTGCTGTTGAATTAAATTTGAAAACATGTTGTAAGGAATACCATAATTTAAAAGCAAGGCAAGTGTTGTAGCTCAGCGTTTGTTGAAACAAGACAAGATAGTTATTTTCGTATCCACGCCAAAGTAATATTATGTTGTGTTTGGAGATGTCTTTTTAGCGTGAGTATTACTGTGCTATGCTCTAATGTGCAGAGAAGGGCATGTTTTTGGCAAGATAAATGCATCACGTTTTAACTCAAGACAGTATGTTATTGTATTTAGTGCAAATTTCTGCTAAAAAGCAATAAGAATTGTTAGATCTTTTTCATAGGAGTAATATGCAAGTGGAGTTCTTTTTTTGTTTATTCGGTGAAATAAGGTAATAGGTGAAACAGAGATGTTTGGGAAGAACGCATGTGTTGTTGTGTTGTTTAACGATAACCAGATGTCGATGTAATTGTATGGGGGATAACAAGTTGTTAAGTGAATTTGTCATCATGTATCACAGGTGAAATCATGTGATTGTAAAACATGTAAGCTAAGTTGACCTTTATGAAAGGGAAAAGATTTGCTAGGGCTATTGAATGGTATTCGCGAGAATGTGAGCGGTGCTTTTATTTTTGCGAGGAAGCTCTGTGACATAGTTTGACTTGAGAGCAGCCGGATCACTTTAAAAAGTACATGTAGAGATGGCAAGCAACAAAAAGTTTTTTAAATTTTTCTTTAGCTGAAAGTTTTTTTCTTAAATACAAAGAAAACCTTTTGCATCCATTCCAGTAACTTAGAGCCAATTACGCCTTAATAGTTTGATGCCAAATTACTTCAGGTGGCTTCACACGAGCTTCAATGTTGATATCTAAAGCTTTGTAATAGGACATTGTGAACAGACCACGAGAAGATGGTAAATTTTTTTTTTTGTTAAATTATTCTTATCAGTGCTGGCCTGATGGGCCGCTTGGCACATACCCTCCTTTTCAATAATATATTTCATAAGAATATCGAGGCTGAAATTTGCAAATTGAAAGAATATTTTAAGAATAAAGCCGAGGCTGAGATTTTTGAAAAGGTTAGATATAATTTTGTGTGTTGAAACATCTGTAAATACAATACAATTTTATTTTGTTTTTTGTAGCTTACTGCATAAAGAGGGGCGTAAGCTACTATGCTATCCGTCTGAGTGAGTGATTGAGTGAGTGAGTGAGCGAGTGAGTGAGTGAGTGTAACAATAGAATCTGAGCCCAAAACGAACTCTGTCAATTTTGACCTGATATTTCCTGATCTTAACTTTTTTTTGTTTGGAACCTCGTCGCGCGGTTGTTACTCGGAATTAGAACGTGATCAGACAAAAGTTTTGTGCTAAAATATATCTGTTTCGTTTATCAAAGCGTGGTTGCACTTATCTTGAGTTGTGAGTCTGATTTCTATTGTCATTGTTTCATGGCGGTTAAATACGCTATTGTAGGTAATAGCAGGCTGCGGCAGTAAGCTACATGCAGTCATTGACTGCCTATTTTTTAACCGTATAAAACAACTTTTGCTGGTTAACAAGGAGTTTACTGTAGTGATTACACTTGAGAATGCCATATGTCCTTTTAATAGTACGTCATGTTTTCTTATGTGCCTTATTAAACCTGAGGCAAGTCCCCTCTCCTCTCCTCAGTAGGGGGTCAGTAGGGTGTCAGTAGGGGGTCAAGAGGGTGTCAATAGGGGGGTCAGTAGGGTGTCAGGGGGTTCCATAAGGTGTCAGTAGGGCATCAGTAGGGGGTCAGTAGGGGATCAGTAGGGGGTCAGTAGGGGGTCAGTAACGTACAGAGGTACTGGTTTATTTGTGCATGTTTCAGTTTTAGTAGCCTAGATAAAAACTCTAATTACATTGAAATACATATCAGTAAATAGAATTTCATTTTTCTTGGAATGATAGGTTGGCCCACCGGGAGATCCTGGACCAAAAGGAGACAAGGTGTGTATGTATGCATAAACTTCGTATATTGGCGTGTACCAAAACAAGCTCTGTGTGTAACATACAAGTTGTACGTATACATGTTAAGTTTCTGCCCTATTTTAAAATCAAGGATGGCTTTTTTTTCTGGGGTAATTTTTAGATGAAGTTTTTAGTATAGACCACTTGGAATAAAAAATTCCACATTCTTCCACAAATAAATCCATGCCTTTGACAATAATTATTAATTGATGACACAATATTTATTAGAGAAGATTTATCATGGCACATTACAAAAGTTTTTATGGCAAAGATCAAGAGGACAACTTAATCTTAAACTTTCAGTTTAATTAAGCTGGAACCGCATTCATTTAATTATTATTAGGTCAGTTTTCAAGTGCAACATTAAAGTTTGTCAAGATTACTTTCCACCTTTGCCTTCAGGAAAAAAAAATTCATACTTGCTCCAGTTTTAATAAACCCTAAAAACTTTATATCAGAATAAAGCTTAATAAGTGTAGTTTACGATAAAAATACAACTTAAGTGAGTTTTTCCTTCAGGAAATGTCAAGAACTGGCTAGGTGCGAAAAGACTGAGGGTTCTAACTTTTGAATTTATCGGCTATAAATGGACACCATGAGAAAGATATGTTAAGTATCCAAATTTCCTGGCACGCCTTCATTTTTCATTATCTGTGGAATGTTCTGGCAAAATTTTCAAAAAATCAAATGCAAGATCGTAGTTAAAAAGAGTTCATAAATAACTTGTGCAACCGGAAAGGAACAAGAGGACCTCCTGGCATCAGTTACACGTTATCAGGATTTCCCAGGAAAAGCATCATGTTGCAACATATTGTATATCTGTTGCAAGAGAAAGAAACTAAAAGGAAAAGTAGCCAAAGTTAAAACAACAAATACATGATATAAACAATTCAAAATAATATGAATTACAAGCTCCAAGATAAATGTTTGCCCCCAAAATTTTCCCTGGTGGTTTTTCGTCCATTTAAATAACTATGACACCTTCCTGGTTTATTAATTTAATTTGAAAATTAATGCATTTTGTTTCTAAATAACTTTGCTGCTATTTCAGATTTATTATTTTTTTCTTTGTAAACCTACTGACTTATTTTTTTTTTAATAATTGAAAAAAGGACAATTTTTTGTGCCCTTGATGTTAAGGTGGGAAGTAACCTTATGGTACTAATTAGCAAGCAAGACCTATGACATCACCTCAGTCTACAAGGAACAGTTCATTATTTATGGAGATGTCTGGGTTGGAAAATCAGAAATAACTTTTTTCTTTTTTCCTAATGCTCAAAATTTCAAAGCCCATCTTGATTTGTTCTTAAATTTTTCAAAGCCTGGTCAATAGACTGAAATAATATTATATACCACTTATTAACTGCGAGTGAGGTCATTACAGGGAAATCAGACCAAGGCCTTGATGTATTGAGCCAGCAATAGCAAGGTCAATACATCATGGCCAAGGTCTGAGATTTCCCTGTAATGACTGGATGGCCAAGGTTAGTAAGTTATTTATTATATGGCCTTTTTCGCACTATAATTTCTTAATTTAAAAAAGAATACAATGAAAATAACAGCAATAATTGTCCACATCCGCTTGCGTGCCCTATGACTCTCTTCATCGCTCATACTAAAGAAGTATCTGAATGCTAGTTTTTCTTTCAGTTATTAAAAATATAGTTGTACTTTGTCCTTATTTTTTGTTGTTTTCCTCCCAGGCACTCATAGCCTTTCAGGGGTTTCAATAACTTTTGTTATAAGCGGCCATTGAAGATGTAATAGGCGGCTGTGACCACTAAAGTGGCTGCAAGGCCCTTCATTAATGAAATCCAAACAGACCGCGGTAAGAAACCTTACAGGCGGCGGTAGACCGCCGGTAACCGGCTTTTATTGAAACCCCTGCCTTTACTCACAACTCAAAAGAGCCATCGAGCTGAGAAAAATTTTCATAATGTCTGGTCATTGCAAGAAAATCTTGCCCACTTAGCAGCCAATCAGAGTGTACACACTATTGTAGCCATATAATAAAGAATATTATAGAAGCTGAGATAACATTGACAAAGTAACAGTGTGTCTCAGCTTGTATAAATGAATGTTTTTTCTTTCAAAAGAAAAACACCATAAGCAATATTACAAGGCAACAGTGCATCATCATCTTCAGACAATTTATAGTTTGGTGTGATACAGCTAGATGTATCACATGCACAATTCCTGACAAATGTCATGATGGAGATTGCTTCCATATAACACTCTTGGTCAAATGATATAAATCATGAAACCATAGAAGTCAATTGATCTTTAAATAAAAATTAAATGGAAACAAAAAATACTGAGTACTAATTTATGGTTCAATGCAATGTGCAAAATTGTATTTTTCTGTCCAGTAACGTGATTAATATAACTTGTAACAATCTGTATAATTTTCCGTTTTTGTTTTTTACCTTTTTGTTGCTATATTTTCTGTATCGTCACACTTAACTTGCAACATGTACATTTGCATCAATCTAAATTGTACCAAATATGGCCCTAATGTTTTCCACAGTGAAGAACATTAACAAAGTGTTCACTTAAATATTGAGAGAGTGTTTCAAGATATTTTAATGTACTGAAGCGAAGCAAAGAAAATGAAATGGCCTCTGAAATAGACAAAATGAAAATTGGAAACAAGTGAAACTGGTTTGCTTGCAGTTTGAAGGCTTGGAATTTGTTGGTTAGCCAACACTAATCAGTCGTTTCTTTTGCTTTTTGTTTTCAATACGCTTTACATTTTCAAGGATTAAAATATTCAACAATAGTATGTTTGTAATAGCCTGCAAATCTTTCTACGCAAAAAGTACGATAATTTTGTCACTTCCCAATAAAAGGGTCATAAAAGCCTGAAGTGTTGAGACTTATTACTGCAGTGCATGTACATTTATCAATTACCATATAAACTTTGAAGTGGTTTTATGTTTCTGTAAAGAACCTGCTTGGGCATATAAATTTTTGAACACCTTCTTGTCTGGATCTCCTAAAATTTAGTAGTCCATCAATTTGTAACAAATATTTTTCATGGTCACTTTTTTTCTGACCTGGTCATCCCCATAAATAATACATACATACATACTTTATTTGCTCAGCCCTAAGGGTTTGTCAAAACCTCAGTGTTAGGCGATTTTGACTAACGATTACAGACCAATCAGAGTGTTGAAGTCCTTGCTACATGTGATAGCAAAACCATCAAATTATAACGCAGCAAAGTGAATGAAGACAGCACCTTTAAGTTTATCGGTATTCATATCCACCAAGGCTTTTTTAACATGCACCATTGACAGAACCATACATAAGACAAAGCGAGGTGAGGCGATGTACGATGAGGTGTGATGCATGCAGTGTGTTAATACATTATAATAGTGTGGTAACAAAAACTAGAGAAGCAAAGCCTAGTGTTACAAAAGCAGGCACGAAGTAGTAATTATAATGATACAAATGCAGAAAACAAATGACTAAAACTAGATGGAAAACTTGTTTTTGAAATGTTGAAACACTGTGTAGAGATTACAAGCTACATGTACATCAAATGCATTAACAGTGCTAAAATGTATAAAACTATGATGTCCTTTTATAAATCGCATTTTCTTCTCATATGTTATTGACCTATTTGGTAATTATATGTTTGCAGGGTGAGCCTGGTCCTGCAGGTGTAGTAGGATTAGTTGGAGTCCGTGGAGAGCCAGTAAGTAAAAATGGTGTCAATTTTGTACACGAATGTTCCTGTTAGCGTTTTGATAGCCATAGAAATCTTTGATTTTTTCATGGGTAAGTGGCATACCAAAATGATCATGGCAGACCCACAGACATGCAAGTTCTGTAATTTTGTGAATTTAAAGTTGCCATACAACCAACAGGGTTTTTGTGGTTTTGGTATCTCTTTTACATCTAAAAATGTATTTAAACCAAAAAAAATATACTCCCATTCTTTTTTTGCCATAATATCAAGCTTTAAATTTCCCACTTTGGCCACTCCCAATAATGTTGACTGAATAATGAAAGATTGGTGAGGAATGCTGTCAGTTTAGGAACATCTCAATTCTCCATGTTGTAATTTTACCTCCTTGACGGCTGCTTTGCTTCATCAACTTCATTTTGTTTGTTTTCTTTGTCGAGGAAAACTCCTCACCACTACTGAAACCACAATGACCTGAACTAGCGGGATTTGGCGCTTCCTGCCATGACATCATGACCCATTCAGAAACCTGCACTGACTCATGGTTAATTTCATTAGGCATGGCTGAAGTGGGAACTTAAAAGCTGGATATTATGGCATTAATGCAGGAATCCATTTTTTTTGCTTTGAATACCTTTTTACACATTATATAGTCTGACTGTATTCCCAAGAACATATATACTGTACCCAGAGAATTTGGCTTGTCACTTATAATCTTGATACAATTCTCTCCTAGAGCTAGCTCTCCACAAGGCTTATTGTAGCTCAAAAAAGGAAATAACTCTTTTGTAGGCCTTTCGAGGCCAAGATTACTTAAATTGATTTGAGTCTAAATAAACACGACCATACAGATATCAAAATCAGAGCGGAGAGTTGATCTAATAGCTTTCTAAAGGCCTGTATTGTTCTGAATTGACTGAACAAGAGCATCCTACATCGAGAATCGATTGAACTTCAAACAAACTGGGCCATAATTAATTGCCGCATTTTGTCAACAAGTGAATTATCGACTGGAAACCACACAAACAAATTTCACCCGCGCTAGCGAATTAAAGACATGTCTGATAGTTAGTTAGGCCGAAAATGCCTGAAATTGATAAAACAAGGAAACGAAAGGTTTGCTCACGATCGATCAGCCTTTTCGCGTGCTTTCCTTCACTCTGCAGTTTGTGGCCATGTTTTGCTTTCAAATAGCAATGCCCCGCATGTACTTTGATTTCCACAAAGCGGGAAAGTAGCATGTCACCTTTACAAAACATTTTTGTAAGTCTTAGGCCACATCAAAGTTCCGGCCAAACAACACCAGCAGCAGCTACATGTAGAAATGTCTACTCCATTGCATGTCTAAGCCCTAAATTGATGTGGTTAATTCTCTTTGCTGTCTAAAGCAAGCACAACATTATTGCCACATGCAACGGTCCAAGCGGAAGTCCTGCAATTACGGGGCTAAATAACGTCCTGCATCTAATGCATCTCAGGACGGCTTCATGTATGATAATGGACGATGCTTGCTAGCAAATCGTTAGACTTGCACCTTCATTGGACTTAATGATGTCCTCTGGTAGACTTCCTTCAGATAGCAGTTATAGAAAGCTGATTGATCAACGTCACCTCCAAGCTACTGCGCGAATTATAATTCAGACGAGTGAAGCCTGGGCAAAACTTAATGCCAATTGGATAAGGAGGAGAGGGGGGAGGGGGTGGGTGGGTGGTGGATTAAATGAGAGAAAAAAAAGATAACATTTCAGGCTCGGTAAGCTCTACAAGCTGCTGCCATTAAGAAATCCCCCCCTCCCCCTTTCTAAAAGAACAAAATCAACCGGTTCAAATCTGCGGGTATGTTCTTAGGTATATAGTCAGATATAGAGATACCAACACTGCAAAAACCCTGTTGGCCGTATATATAGACACTTGTTTTTCCATTAATTTGAATTTGTTGCAATGAACTCTGCATAGTTTAGCCTGCATAGCTTGGCGGTTTTTAAGCAAGTTGAGCCCACTAAGAAAGCGGGGAAACCGCGATAACAAACCCCAAAGCTGCGAGTAGCCTGGGAGAGAGACAACTGAGAAACCGCCTGCATGGATGGCTGGCATTTTTTGTTAATCCACTAAACTGGCGTACAGGCCATTTCCATTGGATAAGAAGGCTAACACATCAATCAAAATTTCGGTACCTCCCAAGGGACACCTCTAAGGAACAACACTGATTGCAATGTAGATCCGTGGCACGTAAATAGCAAGTCGTTCCTGAATATTCTTTGCGAATATCGCGAAACTGGTAACTGCCAAACACAAGCAAGAAAAAGCCATAATTAATTTCCCTCGTGGGAGAGATGTGATGGCCGTTTTCCCAACAGGCATTCTCAAAAGCATGATTTTTACTGTGTTTTACTGTTTGTGCTCACCAGGCAAGAATTGTCATCTACAAGAACTACATTGTCAAAGAGCAACTTCAGAAATATTATCGTTAAACTTCACAGCAATGGAATTGTTGTCTGATGTTTTATGTCCTCTTCTTCATCTTTCTTGTTTGAGGACTGCGATATGACAATGAAACAATCATTGGCCATAGACGTTTGCATCTGCTTGAATCATCAGGAACTTCTTTTGCGGCTTGCCTCTCTTTCTGCAGGCTCGAGGAGATGAAACTGTGAAGTCTTATTCTATATGCACAGGCGTGGCACACACGATCAGATGATGTGTCTGATCTTTTTATTTCTAGCCAGTCTCAGATTTCTGACAAAATGCAATTCTTCACACTTGAGCTCTTGATAAGGTTTTGCATGGAAATGTTTAAATTCTCCAGCAATAAAAAATGCCGGTCATCCAGTCAGGTGGTTCCTTGTGGCTTCGCTGCTGGTTTTCGTGGCTTCGCTGCTTCACTCACGCTCAAAAATTCACTTGAACCGCCAAGCTACGCAGGCTATTCATAGTTAGGATCTGTGAAGACACTGCTGTTTTTTTCTGTTATCCAGCATGTTTGATCTCTGAGTTGTCGATGTTGTATATATTGTATGCAAGCAAAATGTGATTTGTTATTTTGGTTTTAATATGGAAAATGATCTTCAGCAACATGCATGACAGATAGCCATGTTAACAAGATGGTCTGACATTTTTGGAACACTCATCTAAGTGCTGTGACCTTAACTTTACAAGATTAACTTTCCCAATCATAAGCTCTTCAAAAGAGCATCAGTGAAGGATTTTCAAAGAATAAAAGTACATTTTGTGTTATGTGCATCACATGTAGCTCTTTGTTGTCCATTTGTAGGGTACTCCTGGAAATGATGGTGCACAGGGAGCAAGAGGACTTCCCGGCCCCCCTGGGTATCCTGGACCCCCCGGGGAAATTATTGCAGTACCAACTGGTGACCCTGGACCCGATGGTGGACCAGATCCTCTTGACATTGGAAGGGTAAGAAACATATATTGTGCTAAATGTAATTAAGGCAGGGTTAAGATCAAGTCAATGCTGGTCTGCAGGGTGCCTCCTACTTGGCTCAGCTGTGACCTTTAAGCCCTTTGTCAGAGGCATCTCGTGGTTAATGCAAATGCATTCACATTTTTTTGCTTTCAGGCAGCCTTCAAGTATGTAGGGATTTTATTAAGGGCCAGGCCAATGACCCAATTGCTGCCTGGCTTCACCAAATTTTTATAAGGTGCCGGCACTCAGACTCATGTATTGTTAATGATTTATAGGTACAGTATAGTATTAAGTATTAGTATAGGTACAGTATAGTATTAATTTAACTGTTCAAAAGTTCAAATTTTCAACAGTTGGGATTGGAGTAAATGGACACTGATCTTTCCATGCAATTCTTGCCCTGTGCCGACATCAGAGTTAAAAGCAGAAGATGTCCATGCTGACAATATTGCTCTACAGAAATTATCTATCCTAACTCTCCCAGATCATTTTGGAGTCTGCTGTTCACATGCTGAATCCTCCTGTTTTCTGTATAATCAACATCATCACTTATTCATAACACATTTACCTGCAGGCTTCTTTCCCTTTCCACACCTTTAGTTTAACCTTCTCTTACAGTCAACTCGCAACAACATGAAGGAGTAAGCAGGCCAGCAAAAGAAGTGGGAGCGGTCACTATGTAAAAATTTGGGCCCATTCCATGGTTTGGTGGTTTTTGTAGTAACTTGAAAACAACATGTTTCACATCTTTCGTCCCTCAACTAGTGGGCAGAAATATTAATAGAAACTTATTTAATATGTTCCTTTTTTATTTCCCTCCTATTTAGCTTGTACGACCTAGTGACTCAAAAGGTCCAGCAAGTGCAATAAGAGAGGTTATGGGAGAGAAAGGTGATGCTGTAAGTGATCAACATTTTTTCCTCCTAATTTTGTCAAGAAATTTAGTTAATGGAAATAAAGAAAATCATCCGCATGTTACTTAAGTTAATTGTAATTATTATACATCAGACTGACTATGAAAAACCTGATTGGTCGAGAGCATTCAATCAATTCACAATAGCTTGTGAACTTGACATGATAAATGCAATATCTGCTGCAGATAATGCATTAATCATGTCAAGTTCAACGTCTTCCTGGTTACCAAGCCCCTTAGAGTGTTCTCCTCATAAACAAAATGGCTTAACACCTAATGAACGCCTAATGAATGCCTATTGTTTAAAAATGTATAATCAAACAATTATTGAATTCGGTTTTCGCATGATATCATGAATTATAAAAACCTTGTGTCTGTATTATCTGCCTCAGCCTTTGGCTTCGGCAGATAACACAGACTTCGGTTTTGATAACTCATATCATGCGCAACCTCATCCAATAATTGTTCAATGTCAGTTTAACTGATTAACAGTCAAAACCTTGATTATTGATTTGAATCTTCAAGTTTGTTCATTGTACTACCAGTTAGTTGGTATATTGCTATTAGCATCTTGATGTAAAAAAGTCTCTAGGAGAATATGGGGTTAGCTTTGTGATTGAGTTTTATTAAATTTCTGTATCTACTACAGAATGCTTTAAAATGTTTATATAGTTGTGAATTTTTGACAATCACTTTTAGGATTACCGTAGGTTTAATTTCATTGTTTATTTATGATGTATTAAAGTACACTTGATCATTTGATGGAAAGTTGCATGGTATAAATTTTTGTTTGTCATATTTTATTATTGTTTGCAATAGTAGTGCTGAGGATATAGAATAAACTGCCTTTAGAAGTTAGGAATGGGGCGGATGCTAATTGGTTGCCAATTGTGTTCAAGACATATTGTTTTAAGTTAGCTTTTTATTGATTTTAATATCATTAACTATTATTATTTATGCATAATTTTGATTGCAACAGGGCCCACCCGGACAAGCTGGAATACCAGGACCCAGAGGAGCAGATGTAGGAATAACACTTTTGCTTTGTTTTGGCCCTTGGTGAACATGTGATCTGTGATTTGCTGTGCACTGAGCAGAAATTTAAAGTGCCACTAACCCCCCCTCCAATTTTTTTCTTTTAATAAAACCTGCTAGTTTCCCTGATTTCATCAGTGAAAAAATTATCTCATTTGATAAAATCCTTGCATTTCTACACACGTTTGAACACGTAATTTCTATGTTCACGACAGCGCAAAGTGGAATCTGGGTCGGGCTACTAGTGATGTCACTTTGGGAACCGAGCTTAAACACTCAAGAGATGTTTGACTGAGCTTAGAGCATGTTAGAGGGCTATCAAAACATTTTTGGGTTATTTGTGATTCATATTTAATTGAAACCGAACAAGATTATCACCTGAAAGAACTGTATCATCTAGCATTTTTGGAGTCTAGCTACGATTTGGACAACTGCAATGTACATTTCTTTTTTCCATTTTGAAGTGCGGGTCTCCGGGGGGGATTGCCGCATCGTAATTTTTGCTAGGATCATGATCGACGATTTGCTGTTCCATTTGGATTATAACAGTACAAGTAATGGCAGTAGAGTTATTTTACAGCTCTCAAAGAGTTTTATAAAGATGTCAATGGACACAAAGAGTTGGTAGCTAAGTTCACCAGTTAATTCGAAGGCTCAACAATCTTAATCGCTTTGTTGTAGGATGCAGATTTCGTTTACTATTCATTTAAAAATGTGTCCATTTCGAGTAAAAAAAAAAACCATTGCGTTTAGTTTACTGCCGGTCTGAGTTCATGTGATGGCCTCGGAGGATCGATCGCTTGCACTTGGAATAGTCAGATGGCTTCCAGGTTATCCCAAATTAATGTCGTATGCAGTACCGTGAAAATGTCAAGCTTTCTGCTAGAGATAAAGAAAAATATACAGGCCATGAAAAGCTATAGGTTTTTGCCAACGAGCCAGCTGAGCAAAGACGCTCGGCTGGCGAGGCGGCAGAGAAGAGTGCCGCGCAAAGAATGGCTTATGCAAAAAAATTCTCGATCAGCCTTTGAAAGTGCAAGTGTAAGTGTAAGGTGTAACAATGGCTCAGTTTAAGCCAATTGTAAGGACGGAACTATTCGAGCCATTGTAGTTTTTAGCCAATCAGGAGGCGCGTTACATCTTGACTTGTCTCGTGGAAGGTTATTTCTTTGCTGTTGTGTTTATCCAACTGTGAACAATTTCATAATCTCAAGATATATCGAACTGCTCTAGCGTGTTTCCTCTCTCACTTTATCGAACTGAAAGTTCAATCGGGGAGTGTGCTTTATACAAAACTCTTCTTCTAATTCGAATATTGAGGAAAACTGTTAGACAAGAGCAAATCCAACACACAAAATCGACATAAAACCGAACCAGCGTGTTCACCACAGAATTGAACGAGCCTTTTCATGAATCGAAACAGTGTATTCCTTCTCTGTTTGCCTATATCGAACTGAAAGTTCCATCGGGCAGTTTTTTTTTGAAAGAGTGTGTTCACCAGTTGAACCACGAGAGAAAATCCAGTGTTCAAATCTAGCATATTGAACTGAAGGTTCAGTCGAGTAAAGGGGGTAAGTTTCTAAAGAAACTATGGTGCTGCGTCGGTGGGAGTATTACAAGATAATTTGGTTTTATCAACTGAGTTGATAATGTGAATTAGCCACCGTAAAGAGATTAAGAAGCTGACATTTCGAGCGCTAGCCCTTCGTCGGACGAAGCTTCTGAATCTCTTTACGGTGGCTAATTCACATTATCAACTCAGTTGATAAAACCAAATTATCTTGAAGGTTCAGTCAGCAGTGTTACAGAACAGAACTGAACGAGTGTGTTTATCGTGCAGTCGAATCCAGTGTTCAAAACGCAAGTGGAACCTGTTTGCCACAGAATTAAACGAGCGTGTTCACATTCACTTTGACTTTGCCCATCATATTGAACTGAATGTTCGACCGAGCAGCGATACTGGATTGTGTGACGAACGTTACCAGCTGATAAATGCGTTATAATTTTCCCTCGGAATCCGTCATGCTGTATTAACAAACCCCTTATAATACCACAAATTATTTGCTCATTGGCACTCTATCGATTGGTATACCTAGTTATAATAGCAGTGAACCCGAGATCGAAGAAATCCTCGATGGCTCCCCGTCTTTCTATTCGCACAGATCAGCCCACTTCTTTGGTCTTTTTCTCGTTTCTGGTTGAGTTTCATCGGGATGGAGGTATTGAATGAAGAGGAATACACTATCCTGTGTATCCTATATTGTTACAGTCTCCAACAACACATATTCCTTGCATTCTGCAACAATTTTGACACACTATCGCATGCTCACATATATTCTTCTCAGAAACAAAACATTGATATTCCCAAAATGACGTCAGAAGCCAACTCGTCCCATTCTCCGCTATTCCTTGGTTGTGAACATGGAAATTTGCAAAATTATAAACTTTAAAAATTTTTAAAAAATTAACAAAAATAGCTACAACATTAATTCTTCACAGTGGTCATCAGGAGAAAAAGGAAATTTATATTAGCAAAAATATTTTTTGGAGTTAGTGGGACTTTAATTTGCATCATATTATTTTGTAGGGAACGCAAGGAGAGCCAGGTGAAACAGGTCTTATTGGGGAAGCTGGTGTACCGGTAAGCTCTGACTTTCATTTTAAAATAGATTTTCTTGTCCACTTATTGGCTAATTTTCATTGTTAATTAGTGGACAGACATAAATTTATAATTTATGTGATGCATTGAACAGTTCGACAGATTGTTATCATACATGTATGTAATTGTATAATAACCCAAGTTATTCTCGCATTTTGATTGGTTCTCGCCTATGATCTATTAGAGGGCAGATGAACGATTGACATCATCATAGTTTTTCCCTCTGCAGTTTTAAAATGGCAGAAAGTTTTGAGAATTAGGATAATATTTTATGTTACTGGGCAAAAGACAAGGTACAAAAAAGTCTTGCTAAGGCATTGAACAGGTTCAAGAAGCCAGAAAACAAAAGATAAAGCCTTTTCTTTTAGAAAATGATACAGAAATAATTTTCTAGCAGCCTCAGTCGGCAGTTGAGCAAGATTAAACCATGCACAAACTTGGTCTTGGTAATCCGAGAACCATTGCTTTATCTTGAATTTAACAAACCTAATAAACAAAATGTTTCTGAGATTAATATTTTTAAAAATTTCAACTTTTCTTAGTGTCAAAACAACTGTTGACACACTGATTGATGTTAGGAATGAAACATCAAAACATCACTTCTAAAAATCGGTAATATAAAGTACATAACCTTGCTTTCTGATGCAAATTTTCCAGCGAGCTAAGTATAGCTAACCACAGCTCACAGTCAACAGTATCGCAGCTAAAATGCGTCTCCGACACTATATCAAGCTGATTTGAGAATCACCAACCACAGAAGACAAAAATATCCACAAATCAAGTGGCCTCTAGGTTGACCACAACCACAAGTTTTCCGAGGGTTATTTTTTAACTCCTGTAATTTTCAAGGTAACGTCCAAGCTTTTTTGGCTCACAGGGCTGCTCTGATGACAAAAACGGACTTGATTTTTCCAGCATTTTATTCAAGATTTGTAGATTTCACAGTTCAATTCTACTTTTACTGTAAGTTTTCATTCAATGAGGAGCGACGCTCGAGTCAGGTTTGACAGTGGCATGATTTTTCTTGACCAATCACAATTCTTTGCTACGCATAGCAACCAATGAAATTGCTTTATTTTGTATAGATCATAGATCACGTCAAATGGCTTTTTTGTGCAAGGTGGGGCAAAGGTGGGGCAAAAGACCGGCTTTCACATTATGTTGAAATATTTTGAAACAAAAAAGGCTTTTCGTTATTATATAAAACAAATAGATTTCATGTTGCTTTGCGTCTGATTCAGTAATAGATCACAGAAGATGTCAAAATGTGGCAAGAACATCAGTGACACACTCGGCTACGCCTCGTGTGCCACTTTTTTGTTCTTACCACATTTCGAAGTCATCTGTGATCCATTACTGAACAGATGCATGGCAACATGGTATCTATTTGTTAAATAGGCATTGATTTATTATGTGTCTGTGTTGTTATTGACAGCGAATTTTGTCGTAACATTGTCGAAGTAGTCTGTGGATCCACTTGGCTTTCACTTCGTGGATCCACAGGTACTTTGACAATGTTATAAGGAAATTCATAATAAATAACAGGACAGATACACAATAATCTGATGTCACTTTGTTTAATTGCTGACCATTTGGTTCTCTGTTGTAACAAGCTGAGAAATGGGTGTTAAGTTCACTATTTGTATAAAGTTTAGTGGCCATATATGATACATCCTGTACTGCTCTCATGCAAGGAATGGCCATAAATTTCTATCCTTTTTTTAAATCAAAAGTTATGAAAAAGATACCCACTGGTTTAATTTTGGGTTTAAGAGAACTGAGTGTTTGCCCTGCGTCAGAGATCTTTTGAAGGCCTAACAATCATTGATAAATATGACATGGCATAACTGCAATTCCTTTGGAAACTGAATGAATTTGCTCATTGGTTAGCCTTTTGCCTTTTCAAAATATTATATGGAAAGGATTAAAATGCAAATTTAATTAATTGAATTTCAACTAATTTCACTTCATTTATTAAAATGTTCTTGGAATGGTTGTGTCAATTAAAGGATAATTCCTGATATATTATGATAATGTTTATTGTTTGCACTGCAGGGTATTCAAGGTACAAATGGCCCCCCTGGTGAAGCGGGCTCAGATGGCAATGATGTAAGCATGCACTATGTTCTACTTGACAGGCATGGAAATTGGTTAAACATTCAGGATTGTGAATTATTAGATCGTAACTTTTTCCCTTGACATCTCTCAACCTCAGCACAGAAACTAACATGAGTTGGCTGGTGAACAATCATTATTATTGCTCAAGTGATTTCTAGGTACAATTGTACCCAGATATTTCCTTCATGAACCTGGCCTTGTGTGGGGCACTTTTTTGCCACCTCTCTTGCATATCTGCAAGAGTATTCACCCTACTTCCAAATGAAATGATGCAATTCACTCAATACCACTTAAACGTGTATGGAGAGTATTAAGAATTCAAACCTGTTTACTTTATTGATAATTACATGGCATTTCTGTTATCACAGAATGCTACAATTTAAATTATGGATTGGATTTTAAAAATGTTTCATATAAGTTCTCATGGTAGTACCACAACTGATTAAAAGAATTAAGAAAAATAAAAGGAAAAAGTGAAAAATTTGGAATAAACTTGGCTTAAATCAAAGTTTAAAATTAAAACAGGAATTAATATTAAAAGAAGTTGTTAGAAAAGTCAACAAGACTGACTAGGTTAGCTTACATGTAAATGCTGTTTTAGTAACAGGAATGCCTCCCCCTCACACCTCCAGGTTAATCTTTCGATATTTTGTTGTGACTAGGGTCAACCTGGGCCAACAGGAGATACTGGTGAACTCGGAAACATCGGTGAACCAGTAAGTCAGTACTGAACTGCAGCACTTTGCACCCATACCAAAATCATTTGAGTGTGTTAAGTCACCTTGTGAGACAGCACAATTGTTAGTAATGTTAAGCTAGGTTACTGTATTTCAGACTTAGTAACTATCTGTAAGTGTCTGACACATTACAATTTGCTGTCTTGAAAATCCATTTAGTACTGGCCAGAATGTAGCTTTTAAGGAGATAAATACCATTCTTACTAAGTTAAATCAGATTCATCTTTTTAATGGATGAAAGGTACTACTGACAGTAATAGACACCTTATGTTTCTTGCCTCTTTTTTCTAGAAATGCACTGAATTGCCTAAAATTACTCACAAATGAACTCAAGAGCAAAGATTGCTTATAAATGGTTACGTGAAAAATTTGGCTGCCAACAAAGTAATTTTAGGGTTGTAATTTTTTTTACACTTTTACTTAAAGAGGCTGGAACCAAGAGTGTAAAGATGTAAGATGTGAAGAGCAGTTATTTTCATTTCAACTTGTGTTTTTAAAAGGCAAAAGTCAGTATTATTAAATCTTAAGGTGTTATCGACAAAAGTCAGTATTATTAAATCTCAAGGTGTTATCGGTCTCACTTTTGAGATTCCAAAAAGTCACAAGCTATATCTTACTTACTTGCTAATGGACCTGATGGCACATTGGTGACTGGCTGAAGGCAGTAACCACAAAAAGGACATTTGTTTTGCATTTTTATGATTTTGTGTTCTATATGTTTCAAGTAAGACTGGTTTTTACTGAGTGTTAAACAAACGTTTTTGCTCAATTTTGCATTAGTATGGCTTTCCTGTCCTCATGTTTACAACACTGATGTATTCTCAGCCAGTCAGTGACTTCTTAGTTTTGCTTAATTATTATGACATTCAAATGAAAACTGTATTATGCTACTTATAACCATGCATGGTATTAACTACTGTACTGTGTTATTATATTATTAACCATGCCCACCCTGTTTAGGGACCTCCTGGTATTCCTGGAGTACGTGGTCTTCGCGGCGTAAAGGGTGACCAGGTAAGAATGTTCCATAATTCAATTCATAAGAGTAGATTGTTCACATCCCTCTATTTTATCGACTTTTTCAGGCCTTGAAAAATATCTTAATTTCTGCTTACCCTTTAGACAGGTAGAAATCAAATTTAGCTTGTCCATTTGCATTGCAGGGTAAAAGAAAATACCTCTTATGGTCTAGTTTTATGACAGTGTGTACTGCGGGGCACTGACTGAGCTTTTTTTGGCTACATTTGTTTCTGGCTTTAGTGCTGTGGGAAATAGTTTTTAATAATTAAGTGGCCCAGTCGACTGCTTCTTACAAAGTTCACTGTAGACTGAGAAAATGACACTAGTACAGTAAGATGAAAACATTCAAGTCAGCACATAGGACTTGTCTGTCAAAGTTCATGTCTAGGCCAGCAAAAGGGAACTTATTTCAGAGAGGAAAGGGGGTCTAGTGGGGTGTGGTAAGTGTAATTCAATAAAGGATTTACAGTTAATCAGTTATAGTGTGTATTTAGCACAGTTGATAAATGAGAATTAAGAGTGGCACGTCCACAAGTCTAGATTCATCTGTTGTTTCTGCATCAAAGTCGTTGGAAGTCGAAAAGGTTTTTGGGGTTGGAGTAGCTGTATAAAAACCCTTGTAGCAAGGGTGTAAACCAAACACAAAGTCAACCCACTTTTGATGCTGGATCCTTCTCCCTCGATATCAGATATTTAACAATTATCCTGCGAAATCGCGCGGAATATCATCTCATACTTAAAATCAGACGATATTCCGCGAGATTGAGCAGGATAATTGTTTTATTATTCAACAAATTGATAACAAAACAGTGTAACATTTTTAAATCTCTCTGTCGACATTTTCTCACTTCACTTTTTCTTACCAAGTACGAAGCTACGTATATCGCCGGATATCTGTTACCTACAGATGACAGATATTGAGAGCATCCTGACCATATTTGGATAGTGTTACAATTTGTTGAATAATAACTAGGATTAAACATGTTGTATTATTCATGCAACAGGGAGCCCAAGGAGAACGCGGTGCTCCAGGTGACCAGGGAGAGCCCGGCCTTACTGTAAGTACAGTAATTTACCAGAAGTTTAACTACATGTACATGAACAATATTCCAACATGTCCTAAGGGCACATATATTGTTGGCTTAAAGAGCCTTTTGATTTCTTTAGAGTAGTTGCACTGAATTCTCTAAATCTTGCTCAGTTTTAAGTGGTACTATGATCAAAAAATCATTTCCTTTTTTGCTCCAGATTTTGAAAATGTGTTTGCTTAAGAGGCCCTGCGCCTAAGAAACGACCGATATTTCTGGCTAAAAAATAGTATCAGCCGATTTTTATCTCCCAAGTAGAGGTTACCGAGCACTATTTAAAAATGAGTTTCTTTAGTTTTAGTTTGCTTTAAACCAAAAATATCGAGCCAAAAACTTTATCAGTCTGATAGCAGCAAAATCAGGCCAAAAACAAGCCCCCGCAAAAAAAAAACGGTTCAGAAATCACTATCGCAACGCAAAATAATGAAAGAACTACACAGTGATGTAGAAAAAAGCCTTCTAATGCAATATCATTCGATAAACATTGAAAAACTGCCAAAGCGAATAACAAAATATAGTTTTAAATATTGCATACTAAATTAGATGGAGCGTTAGGGCTGATTTTAAAATAATTATTTCTCATAAGTCCAACGCTTTTGAAAGCAGTCACAGTGATGAATCAGACATTGGAGGGATATACATCACATTTCCGGAAAACCATTTTTCCGCCAAAGTATATTGACCTTGTACAAAGCGTTCAAATTTACCTTGTTTACCGTTATCCTGCTTCTTCGACGAAACACTTCTCTTTTGCCAATACGACCGTGGATAGCGTGGTAAACGCCTCTTTAAACCTTGCAAGGCAGTCAAAGAACATCCTAAGTAGAAGGGCATAGACTTAAAAGGGATTGGAAGATGAAAACTATGCAAATGATATTGCATTAAAAGGCCTTTTTCTTCAACACTATGTAGTTTTTTATTATTTTGCGCTGCGATATTGATTTCTGAACTGTTTTTTGCAGGGCCTTATTTCCGGCCTGATTTTGCTGCTATCAGACGGAAAAAGTTTGCAGCTCGATATTTTTGGTTTAAAGCGAAACTGAAACAAAAGAATTTCATTTTAAATTAGTATTCGGTAACCTCTACTTGGCAGATAAAAATCGGCTGATTCTATTTTTTAGCCGGAAATCATCGTCGTTTCTTAGGCGCAGGGCCTCTTAACACCTAACTGGCGAAATTTTGAACTTTGCATTTTATCCAAAGGCTGTTTATTTAGAATGCAAATTTCGGGTTTCACGGTCCACCATAACTCATGTTCAAAACTGACAGATAGGACATCAGAGGGATGGATCTAGAGAAAATGGCGTCATTTACTCATTAGTTCAAGATTTCAGCGTGTAAATGCAATTTATCACATATGCAAAACACAGGCTTAAAAGTCTGAAAGCCTGAAACTACTATGCTGCATATTAATTCAGCCGGGTACACATGCATTGCATTCTTAAACTACTAGGTGAGTCTGACATCATTTTCTCCTCGACCCAGCCCTCTCAAGATTTTAAAGTTGGTAAATTAAAGGTGGACCAATAAATAAGAAAATTCCAGTTAAAATAAACAGGTGTCTTTTTAAAATCAGAACTTAAAACTTGGGTCAGTTAGTGTTTAGTTAACATTAATTGTTTTGAAATCCAAAGAAAAAAGAATTTTTTTTGGTGATAGTACCACTCTAAATGTGTTGAAATAGTATTGCTCGTTCATTGTCATGAAATTAAAGTGCAAAATTTAATGTAGTTAGGTATATCTGTAAAAACCCTAGTACTTTTTAATGATAAGATGTTTCCTTTTTAGGGACCATCAGGTGAACCAGGAAGGGATGGTATTGATGGTATTAAGGTTTGTGTTCATTTTCGTTTATATTTTGTATCTTCAAAAATTACACACTATTTAAACTTAATAGATTATCAATGATACTTTACAGATAATGTTTAGGTAAATGAAGAAAGGTTGTAGTTATTGAGAGATGCATTTATGTGAATGTTAGTGGCCATAAATAAATTAGTGAACAAAATGGTGTGCATTTTGATCATGCTTTTTCTAAACTAAACAGATTATTTTTTGCTAACGTAGCAAATCATATCATGATCTGAAGAGAATAATTTTCATGGGAAAACAGGAGAAGACTACATATACCCAATTAAGTGGTATACTGCAGAGTATATAGTTAGAACAACGTACCATTCTTTTCAGAAATGATGTGTTCAGAAATCTTGATGCTTTTTAAACCAATTTATTTATATCCATGATTCTAGAGAACTTAGGCTCATGATGCTTTCTTGACATGTGAGGTTTCAGTAATTAAAGGGAGAAAGTGACCTGAATTAATGAAAAACTCACTTTGAGTCAATGAGCGAGAGGCTCTAGATACTGTTAGTAACACCACAATATATAAATGTAGAAAGCAAACCCAGGGAAATGACGGGAGACAGCATGGCCAAATGGTCAGCTTTTCAGATTCGCAATTCAGCAGATTCAAAATCCTGGATTTGTTTCACACTAGCCCCAAGTTCAAATCCATTTCCAGACTTAGCACAAGCCAACTTGTGTGCCTCTGGCAATTCGGCATTCTTAACAATGTTATGTTCAGTTTAAAGTACTTGTTTCAGTTGCTTGCTTAGCCTTACTATAGCCTTTGTGCTATTAACACTGCCTAGGGTAAATAAAGGTGGTGGTGGTTGTTTTTTTTTATCAATTGTGGTCTGAGGTAATGTGAGATTTGAGTTACGGGAGAGGGGTCAGGAGTCAACTATAAATTTATTGATTGGGAATACTTTATTTGTAGGGAGACCAAGGACCGCGCGGACGACAAGGAACTCCTGGTGATTTTGGCCCTGCTGTAAGGATGAGTATTTGTAGTTTTGTGCTGTTCTGTCCAATTTGTGCAAAGTGAATAAGGATAAAAAAACAAAGATTGCTTACTTGGGCTTGCCCTTCTATAGACCATGCAGAGTGGTTTACATTAAAACCATTGATCAGGACACTGATATCATTGTTTGCACAGGATTAGGAAAGTGACACTCCAATTATGCCAGATCCTTCAAAATTTAAAAATGCCAAAAAGCTTTCTTTAAAAGACACACCTTTGGTTTTGTTTACACGCAAGAGTTTGGATACTATACTTTATTACTCATTCAAAATATTTCCCTCTTTCTGATTGGTTAACACCACACATAAAATTCACCTTAACTAGCTGCTGTTGACCAAATTTGAAAAGGACTTTGTCATATTGAACCAATGACGTCAAAATGACATCATAAGTGCAGCCTGCTGCTGGTTAGTGAACCACTGGTTGAGAACATAGGGACAAGTTTATGTTATTTTGGGTGAGCATAAAAATGAAGAGTGAAGTGGTGAAACTCCTTTAAGAACAGGGAAATAATTTGAATGAATAACAAAGCAATTATTGAATTTGGCTTTCATAGGATATGAAGAATTCTGCAGATCTCGGAGGGTGTTACCCACCGAGGCCTTCAGCCCCAGTGGATAACACCCTCCTAAATCTGCAGAATTGTTCATATCCTGGAAAAGCCAAATTCAATAATTCTACTTATTATTTAGAGTATGTCGAAAAAAAGGGAATCACTCAGAAAACACGAAAGATAATTAAACGCACGTTCAGGAACACAACTTGTAGTAAAGCAATAAGATTTTGCTTCATCATGCAGTATCATTAATTTCAATGGCATCCTTTAAGAGATCTGAGTTTATACTAGTTATGCAATGCTTTCAAGTGATGTATCCTTTTATCTTTGATGCACAAGTCACTTGAATTTTCTCGCTACTCACACAAGCCCTTTGGGGAGTATACACGTATATACCAAGAAGATGCAACTAGTGAAAGTGGGATGTTCCATCACGATAGAGTATTGCATTAATTAGGTTATACCGTGGCATAAAAAATACAGTGATGAACACAATCAAAGTGACATACACACAGAACATGATGGGAAGGTTGGATATAGTACCATTGAATATAAAACAGTCTTCCTGTCTACTGATTGGCTGTGTTTTCTATGGCATGTTATATAACTCCGACCTGTAATTTTATTAAGAAGTTATGTGATGTTACAGAATGAAAAAATTAATAAGCAATATTTTGCCACCAAAGGATGCAGGCAGGGGTTGACACAGTGGATGTAAGTTAAGAAAGCATTTTTGACCTCCAAAAGTCAATTTGGATTAGGTACATATCTTGACACTTAGGATGAGGGTCTTCATATAAGGTGGCCGAACACAGTTTTCGTGCACACTCTTGCTGATGCAATTCAGCACTCGCACAAGGATTGTAAAAACAAACATGCTGTTGATACAGCGATCATTTTATTTGCTCGCTGCTATTTTTCTTCGTAATTGAATGCAGTGTGTTGATGGTTTTAGTCTTTATAACAAAGGTGCTAGAAAAGGTAATAATGCAAAGAACCCAGCAGTTCTCAGCTTTTGTTTGTTACCAAAAGAACCCAGTTAATTGCAGCATATGTGCAGTTGCTCAAAAAAATTGAGACCAGTTGCTTTTTGCAGAAACTTGCTGATTTCTAATGATCCAGTTGTTAGAATTTCAAGAAATTTGACAAAAAATAGTTCAGAAACCACTTCAATGAACTATTATGAAAAATCTGAATTTTGACATAGGGAATTTTAAATAATACAGAAAACGATTTACGGCGAATTACGAAAATCGCCTATGTCAAATTTTTATTAGAGCAGTGTTGACAGAAGGAATTTAATGTCAATTCATAGTGGGCAAACAATGAAAACAATCTAACAACTGTTTTTTTTTTAAATAAACAAAAACCATTTTTAAGCCTTGTTTTTAACCAGCCCCATTGCCATGGCAACAGCACACACCCTAACCAAAATGTGAGAATAAATACTTCTGTGGTTAACTTTGACTCTTGCAAAAAATGGGCGCCAAAGCGTAAAATAGTTTAAAGTAATGGTAAATTAGGCATAGGCACTTGAAAACTGTGTTCGGCCCCCTTAACCATGACATAACATTGGAACCTCTGTCTTCTTGGTGTAAAAATAAAAAGTCCAAAATAAGAGAATTAACATATTAAAACCTGAAAATCATTTTGAAACAGCTACACAATTATGTCTCTTTAATTTGGAAATTATGATTTATGCTTGAAGGGAAGTCCTGGCCCTGCAGGATCAGCTGGACCAGAAGGACCAGCGGTATGTATAATATACAATATATTCAAATGAGCACTGCAATTCAGGTTTACTTTCACGCAATTTTTAATAATATAGTCTGTTCGTGTGCAAGCACGCAAGAGTTCTTTTAGAGAAGATAGGGTGTGTTTGAAATCATAAACTGTTGTTTAGCCCAAATAGCTCTTCTGCCAACCTAAATAGCGTTCTGGTTAGCCTACATGTAAGTAGGGCTTAGGTTAAATAGTGCTCTGGTAAGCCTAAGTAGGGCTTAAGGTTAGCCTAACTAAATATCATTGACTTGAAGATAGTTAGCTCTCAAAAATTGTTAGGTACCATTTCATCATGAAATGCCTAATTGCTTAATTAATGTAGCTAGTGCAAAGCTCTGGTAAACCCCTAACCACTAAACTAGTTCCCAATGTGCAAATTGAATGCAGGCTGATGTAGGTTGATGATCTTTCTAAATTCAAAGCAGGCTTTTCCTTATGTAGAAAACGAAAAAAAGACTTGTGCATTGTAGATCCATAAAGTCATCGGCATTGAATGGAGGACAGAGATATATAACCCTAATTATTGTGAAACTCTGACAGTTGTCACACAACCACAGACATGTTCATAATGGTGACGGGCCTATAAAATGCATTTAGTTTGACCTGGCAGAATTGACAACATCACATTCCACTGTCTTAGGGTCTTCCTGGTCAAAGGGGTGCTGAAGGTGCTGCTGGAGCTATTGGAGCAAAAGGTAACATTGGCTTCCAAGGTGAACCAGGTCCACGTGGATCCCGGGGCGCGCCAGGACCTGATGGTATACGCGGCCAACGTGGTGAACCAGGCAATCCAGGCCTTAACGGTGCCACTGGCCCTCCTGGCATCAAAGGAGAACAGGTAACCATTAGATAATATTGAGCTGGAGATTTCTGTGAGATTATAGTTGATGAGGTCATGATCAAGTAACAATTCTTAGTTAAGATAACCCTTGGTCAAGCTTTTAGCCAGATGGACATCCACGTGTCCTGTGGACACCCACTTTTGAAAGAAAGTTGTTAAATTTTTAATGTTGCTTTATAACGTGGTCATTTCAGCAGACACTAAAACACATTTTAGATGGGCATGTCCTCTTTCCAAATCCTGGCCAAAAGCCTTCCTCTGGTTAGTGGGTAAAGGGGATGAGGTGTTTCTGACAACAATTTATTAAGCATCAACTAATCTCATAGCCTGCAGCCATATTTTTTATAATTAAAGATACCTGGTTATTCTGGAGTAATTATATGGACCAGTTTTCCATCCAGTGTACTTCTTAAGAGATGCTGTAAATACTTGACAGCCTTAAGGTGCGCAAGTCACTGAGCCTACATCTATTAGGCATTGCCTCATAAGCCTTATGGGCATTAGCCTTGGGTTCTGCCCCTCTTCATACTTCATAATTAATAGGACATCTACAATAAAAAACCCACACCACCTGGGTCTGTGCTGCATGGCAACTTCTATTAATTATTAATTAAATGATAGGCGGGGTTTGTGTGTGGGTGGGTGGTCTTGAGATTTGAACATTTTACTTATAAACAGTAATGCTTTGTTCAAAAAAGACAAAACTTGTGCTCTTCCTACAGCCGTTTACTTGCAAGAATTTGGCTATTATATTTTATTCGGAGCCTGTTGTAACGAAGAAAAATCTCTGTGAAACTACTCAAGATAATTAAACATACCTTCAGGAACACAGCTTACAGTAAAACAATGAGAATTCGCTTCACCATGCTATATCAATAATTTCAATGTCATCGGAAGCTCCTTTAATAAGTGCTTTTTCTCATATTTCAAGTTATGCATGTTTATAATCTTATTCACCAATATCATTGCACTGGATATCAACTTGGCAATGCTATCATGAGAATGGTGAAAGGTTGCTTATTATAAAGTTTGGTTGTTTTTATACTAATATACAAGAAGTTTAATGCTAATAGGAATAATTGTTGTATTATGTTAATGAAACTAACTTAATTTAAATGTATTACCATTTTATATTACACATTGCATAAAACATAATTGGCAATAGATGTGTACTGTTTGAGGTACTTGACTCTGATTGGTTTATTTCATATTATATATCAGGGTTCAACTGGTGCTATGGGAGAAGCTGGCCGGATAGGAAATCCTGGAATAGATGTAAGTGGAAATGCTAGCTGTTATTTCATGTCAAACTACCATGTACTGCAACAACAATAACAACAAGAGATTGGCAACAACAACAACAACAACAACAACAACAACAACAACAACAACAACAACAACAACAACGAAGTTTATTATATCAGCCAAAATAATCACAAATGGTTACAGCAAATCCTGATAAGAATCAGTATTGAAGAACAGTAAGCTTAAGGTGTAAGATTCAAAATAATAATACGCAAAAGTAGACATGTTTTTCGATCATAAAGTTGGTTCATTTGTTAAAAAAGCTGTGAAATAAATCACCGGGACTCAGTGCATGCAGGTTACATTATACGTCTGTATTATTGATACGTTAATATGATGTACAAAATAATTATGCATGTGCAAGTTTTAAAAGTGAATGGATTCTGTGTTCTCAATGACCAAAAGTTATGTTTTTTTTAAAAAAAGATAAAAACCAAAACAGAAGCAATCTTGCGTGCATTATATGTACATGTGGCGTTTATGTAATTAGATTCATTTAATGGTAAACATGTCTCAAAGCACTCACTTTATTGAAGAAAAGTCGAGAAATGTTTAAAAACACAAGTGCGGCCAGTGAACGCACATTGGTATGGTATATATTATAATACTTAAACCTTGGTTGTTTTTTTTGACATTTTATGAATTATGTTTGTTTCCAGCTGTATGACTGTCTATCTTGTTTTTATTTAAGGGTCTTCCTGGTATTTCTGGTGCTCCTGGACGCCGTGGCGAACAGGTCTGTAAATAAAAACGACTTATCAAGTGTGGCAGAATACTGTGTATTAACACACTGGCATCAAAATCATCAGGGCTGGATTGTTCAAAGCCTGATTAAGCTAACCAAGGATTAGCAAGAATTTATTTTCCAGTTTTGTAACTTTTTGTTGAGGTTTTCTGCTTATAATTGTTTTTCCTTCAGCTTTGAGCTTGAGTAATTTCAAACTGCTCAAAACATAAGCAGGCAAAAACATTTTTATTCCAAAAAATTCATGATGCTTTGGTTAACTTTTAATCCTGAGTTAATGTCAACCAGCTTTTGAATGACCTGGCAATGGTATATAGATTGTTTCACACTTTCATGTTGTACACGAGTAGGGCGCTGGACTTGTAATCCAGAGGTCCTGGGTTCAAATCCTTCTCCCTGCCGTTGGATGGATTTGTCTTTGGTGGCCCCGAATTCAACTCCTCCACGCCTTGTAAATAGTCAACTGGTCAGCCTCCCACCAGTTGGGATTCTTAACTTATGTTTAATTTGTATCATATATGTTTGTTACGTGCATTCGATCATATTCACATGGAATTTGCACGATATAAAGGTTTATTATTATTATTATTATTAGAATTAGATGACTAAATGAAAATACACAAGATTCCCTGCAACTCTGAGTTTCGTGCGTATGCACCCATCAGGCAGATTTAATGAAGGACAAACTTATCAGCTAGCTATATATACATGTTTGTCCTCCATTAAATCTGCCTGATGAGTGCATACGCACGAAACTCAGAGTCGCAGGGAATCTTGTGTATTTTCATTTAGTCATCTAATTCTATACACCGCTCTACACAAATGTGTATTGAGCACTATTGAGCAATTTCTCATGGTTATTATTATTATTATTTTTATTTTATTATTATTATTATTAGTATTATTATTATTATTATTATTATACTGCAGTTATAGATGTCAAAAATGAGAGACAAAGATATAAATGGTTGTCACTGAATTTGTTTCAAAGATAAAGTGTATAGCTATAGAAGAATATCTGATTTTGAACAATTTGGACAAGAAACTTAACATGGTCTAGCTCTGGGCTTCCCAACTAAAAATATTGAAGATGAGTTGATGGTACCATTAAGCTACCTGCATGCACACTTCTCTGATCCGCAGATTTCTCAAGTTAAGTTTTGAGTACTTTATCCCATTTTGTAATCTTCGAGGTACTATTACAGTACTTGCATAAATTAAAGTGGTTTACAGAACGTAATAATGAATTGGTTAAAATATATGAACTTACTACTTTTGATACAATCATCTTTTAGGGAGCTCCTGGAAAACCTGGCAGAAGAGGTCTGGAGGGAGCCAAAGGATCCGGGGTTTGTTCAAAATTTCACTAAATACTGTAAGATTGAGAGATGTTAAAATGTTGTGACTGCATGTTTATGATGTTAAAAACTCAGAAATAAAGGGCAATTGCTCACAATTTACCGAGGTTTTACCCTCCTCTTCAATCAAAAAGGAAATATCAAACATTGAGAAAAAACGACAAACCAGTAATTCAAACGAAACAAAAATATGTGCTGTTACAACAACAGTAAACTACAGTATATGTTGTGCAAAAGTAATGCAAGCGAATTTCAACAAAATTCCTGACCTTTCGGAGTTTCAAGAAATCTCGCTTGAAACAATATTTTGACAAAATGTCCCTACATTTTCATGGTGTCTTAATGTATGACGTACCTCCTTACAAGTCATGCTGGCTTTAAATCTCTGATGGTGATGCATTTTCAGTTTCCAATAAAATGTAAATATAGTCTTCTGGCTAATCTATTTTGTTCTTATTGCACTGAAGTTTTTTTCTTTTTATCTCTTTCAATACTCAGGGCACGAGCGGAAGCCCCGGTGGACCTGGAAAGCCAGGACCTGCTGGAAAACGGGTAAGTACAGTAAGCTTGATAACTGGGGACAAAAAACAAGGAAAATATAAAGAGTTACAGCATTTCAAGAGATTTTCATCACAAGTCTACAGTCCAACTTCAAATGTCTAGTAATTAAATGAACTGGAAATGTAAAAAGCTTTATACTTGCAAATAAATTCAATTTTTTTGTAATTAGCCTAAATAAATGATGTAAATTAAATAAAAATGTTATTGACAGCCTTTGTGCTGTTTGAAATTCATCTCCATAATTTCTGTCCCAGTGATAAAGCTGAAATTGCTGGATTTCCTGTTGTATTTTGTCTTAAGGTGTGACATCAAGTTAGGTATGCATAGAGTAATCTTTGTTTTTTCATTACCTAGGGAGCATCTGGTAGAACAGGAAGTCCTGGTGGACTTGGCCCTCCTGGTCCAAGGGTAAGCTGATCTCCAGGTGTTTAACTTTGACTTAGTACAGTCAACTCTCTCGTAGTGACCACTTCTTGGAAGCGTCCGCCTCCTGTAAGCGACCACTTTGTAAATAACCATGTAGTTTCTCAGTCAGATATTGTTCCAAGAGCTCTCTTTTATGCGACCACTACTCAAGTTACCTAAGCGACAGCGACCAGACTTTAGGCCAGCTGTTTGACAAATTCTTTTGTTTTCTGTTTGCGGTAAGCGACTTCCCAACGTGACCACGTCTGGTCATTAGAAAGTCTTTACATAGAAGTAACAAAACTTAGGTTTTTGATAACGCTAACCAGACTAATGACAGCTAATAACAGTTTACCTACATGTACAAAGAAGATGTAAGTTTTGTTTGGTTAAGGTTTTAATCAGATGATTAAGGTTAACAAGAGACACATCGACAAGTACACTCTATTGTACCTTTTCCAAAAATTGGTGCATGTGAAAAAAAAAATCAAATAATTCTATTCTGTTTGCTTAATATTAGCTGACAAGGTAATATTGTTTTGTAATTGATCAGTCAATCCAGCATTGAGCTTTGTTGATTTTCCCTGTGAGCGGTCGCTTTGTCTTGCAGCAAGGATGGTCGCTTACGAGAGAGTTGACTGTAGTCTACATTTTGGCTCTGGAACATTTCACATATTGATAGGTTAAGCATACCATGACCTGCCTCTTACAATAAGCTCCTCCAAATATGAGCCCCCCTTTAGCTTTCCTTGTGTTGAAGTTGTTTTATATGTTTTAAAGCCTAATTGCCAGTAAATTAAAAACTTTCTACCCCCTCGGATTTAAGCCCTTCTGTTTATAAGCCCAACTAAAAGCCTTTACGAAGTTGTAAAAACCTACGCGCCAGTTGTTCGAACACTGGATAACGCTATCAACTGGATAAATCACTATCCAGCAGATAGTGTGGTTTGTTTTGTTAACAGTTATCTACTGGATACGAATTTATCAGGCCCTGGTTGTTCGAAATGTGGATTGCGCTATCCACCAGATAAATCACTATCGAGCGGATAGCGTGGCTTGTATTGTGAACACTTATCCACTTGATAGCGATTTATCCGGTGGATAGCGTTATCCAGCCTTTGAACAACTGGTGCCTGGTGGATAGCGTTATCCATGTTTTCAAAAAAATGGGGCCAGGACTTCACATACAAGTGGGAGTTTACGGTACCCTATAAACTATAGCTAATAACCTAGCTATGAAACTGTTTATGGCTGATGGGTTCTGCAAAAGTGAGTTGGTTTTTAGAAAGGTTAAAACCATGTAAAATTTGCACAAACCCCACATAAGGACGCGTTATTAGGAAAACAGATGAAAACAATACGCTAAGTTCTTTGAAATGGGCAGGAGGTCCTTTCCACAGATCTGTTGCCTGAACAGGATTATAACACGTCATCTAAAAATAAAGCGAAAACCGTTATGATAATAACATTTATATTGGGAAAATAAAGTTGTTGTTTTTGTCATTATAGGGACCATCTGGAACTCGCGGGTACAACGGTGCAGAAGGAAAGCCAGGAAGCAAGGTGAGCATAAGCAGTGCAACTGTTCAATCAACAAACAAACAGCCGCGAAAAACAGTAAATAAATAAGATTAAACAAACAGAAAGATTAGGAAATAGGCTGGGAAACCAACAGAACAGAGAGTGAACTTTCTAGTAGGTTTATTTGCAGTTGAGCAAACAGAAACAGAAAAATAAATGGAAAGATGGGCCAGTGAAGTAACAAACAAAGAAATGGACAGACCGTTAAGTTCATGTAGTAGGTTCATATGTGACATTTCATCCCACATTATGCTTATAACGGTGAAAAATATTGGAGCTGCAATGTGTGGAATTAGAAAGAGAGAAAAAAGATGTTGTGATTTTAAGTTCGGTAAATGAAATCAGAAAAGATATGTATTTAAAGTCAGACCAGTTTATTGCACACAAAAAAGAGCAAGAAACTATTGAGGCCAAAAATAGCAATTGCTTCTTTAAACCATGTCCTTCTCTTAATTATTGACAATCATAGGGAGATGCAGGGAAGAATGGAGCTGCCGGGCGTGATGGAGCAAAAGGAGAACAGGTGTGTAGACTCTTAGTAATAGTTGCTTCTCTTAGTAGTGCTTTTGTATCATGGTAAACTATTATTTTCAGGGTTTTTCAATTTAAAACTAATTTTATACATAAAATAGGTTGACTGGGCTCCTTTATGCTTTTGAACAAACTAAAAAATCTCTACTGACCTGTATAATTTACTGTGTTCAGTTCATTCATGGGTATATCTTAATGTACATAAAGACATATAGTAAAACTTGAAATTACCTGGTGTAAACTTGATACACAATCAAACTTAATCTACTAACAGCCACCTCTATACAGGGGCCACTTTTTTTGGTCTTGGTGGACACTTAATACATTCACTCTTATTTCAACCTCTTTACAATGGCTACCTCTCCACAATGGGAATGGCCTCGGAAACTTGTTCCAACTGAAATAACCACTCGATCATATTAATAGTCAATTAAACAGCGACTGACAAAAGGTGGAAACAAAACCCTGTTCTTATTGTAAGAGGTCACGAAACTTGATCGGTACCCTACAGGTGTCATGATACCTCCCCATAATGGCCACCTCTCTATGACAGCCTTTTCCCTCTGTACCCAAGGTGGCTGGTTTTGACAGGCTCGGCTATACTTGTATCGCAATGCACAGGGGTCCAAAGAAAATGAAATCATAAACTTATTTTTTTTATTGTTTATTTAATATTGATGGTTATAATACTGATCTGTTATCAAAATAATCTCCTATCTATCTTTAGAAACGTGTGCCAACAAGGTGCAGTTGTGTCTGCAGCTGCCAATGTAGATTTTCCAACATCTTGAAAAGTTTGTACAGTGCTAACTGGGTCACTTTTGAATATTTTTCTTAGGGGTTTCAAGGAGAACCCGGCAAACCTGGCCGTGCAGGTGGCAGGGTGAGTAGTCAATAAACTATGATATCAGGTTGTTGCCCTGTGATAGTCTTCACAGTCTTGCCATCTGTTTGTGTAAGGTGTGATTTCCACCGCTCTCTTGTGTCTTCTCTACGTTCCTCCCTGGGAAGAGGAGTGCGGGCTCCTTTCCCGAACAGCAGCTGGTAATTGAGCCTAGTTTTGTGAGTGCTGTGGAGCTTGGAAGATAGCTGTGAATGGCAATGTCGTTTGAATAAGGTCACAGAACACATATACCGTCCGAGTTGAATCCAAGTACACGTAGTAATACCGACAATCTTTTGCCACTGTTCGATCTGGTCAAATGTTTGCAGTATGCAAACCACAAGAGTAGTTCATTTGATAGAACTGAGATGCTTCAAAAACTCATTAATGATTCTTGAGCCTAACAGCTTATCAAAACACTGATAAAGCGTCACGTGCATGCGCTTTATATCTCGATAAAACACTCCTCGTTAGTATCCTTTATATAAAGATTACTGTTAAGGCATAGCTTGTTTTTCTTGTATGCTAATATCTTCCCCTCACAATTTGAAATTTTGTTCGGACTCCCAAGACACACGCTTTTTGTGGAATGTTTTTGAAGCCATTCAAAAAACTCGCAGCACGTTTTTTAAACATTACATAAATTACTTTTCTCTATAACAATGAACTTGGTAGAAATATCTTAACGTATTGGGCCCCCATCACATGGAATGCTCTCTCTAAATTAAAGTCGTCAGGGAAGCGTTATCATGGCAGCTTAAAATGCTTCCAGGTCTCTTGACCATATCCAATTTGAAAAAGGGGCTTGTTCAATTAGTTCTAAAACCTGGCTTTTTATATTTTTAAGATTTTCATTCTTTTAATAAACATATGTTTAGTTACGTTTTATGTTGAGACTCGCGTTATCAAAAAAGTATATGTATGTTTGTGCTCAAATGGCCATGTGTGTAAATTATTTTTCTGATTCTTCAACTTGCTGACTTCATTTCCTAGGGAGACCCAGGACCTAGTGGAAAGCCAGGGAAGCCAGGGTCCCAAGGAGCACCGGTAAGTTCAACAAAATGGTATTCATTTGTGAAATGGAGAAAGGAGTGGAAAACAAAATTAACGAGCAGTCAACACTAAAACAAGTTGTTGTTGTCATTGTTTATGGGGACGGGAAAGTAGATTCACAGCTCATTAATAGAGGTCAGCGTTTTGAGGTTTTCCTATGATCTGACCAGTTAGCCACATTTATCATTCTAAAGTGTTTTCAATGTTAGAAATATTTGTGATATCCATGGTTAGGCATGTTGAAGTGTTTATAGCACATTATTAAAAACTCGATCTTTGGATAATGCAGTTCAAGAGTTTTCATTGGCATAGCCATCATGGTATATGAGCCATTATACCATGATCTACAAACATGATTAAGTGTGAAAGTGAAGAATTATCATCATAAATTTTCCAATTTAAGCAATTGGAGAGAAGAAGCCTGAAAAAAATCAGGGCTTCAACAGGATTTGAACCCGTGACTTTCGCGATACCGGTGCGATGCTCTACCAACTGAGCTATGAAGCCACACATTGGGAGCAAGGTCAATTTATTGAGTTCATATCTTCCCGAGCAGTGAAATGATGTGATTAAGTGTATACGTAATTTTTTGGGCCCTTTTTTTTAGGGGGGGGGGGATTTTAATTTTTGGGGGTGTTTTTTGTTTTATTTTCCATATCTATGTTTTTTATTTCTGGCGGAGGGGGGCATTTTCAACAAACAGTAGTTCCACTCATGCTTGTCAGACATAAGATGGTTATAGCCACCGGGGGAGGTGCGTTGCACTTTGTTGGCTATCAACTGATCACATATCCAATGCTCGTTCATGGAATAAGTCATATATACAATGAGGTCCTAAAATACTACAATATATTTGTGGTACATGTATGCTTAGCCAGTCTTTTTGTATTGCTGGCCAGAATATGTCATTCTGTTGAAGGGCTGGTTAATTTTAAGTTGCAAATGAGTTTAAGTTCTTACCATACAACTAATTTCCTTGCCTCTCTTTTTATTTCAAGGGTGTTGATGGAGAGGATGGAAGAAGCGGAGTACCCGGAGTGCCTGTATGTTAATTTTTGTGTGACAGTCGTTGTTTTTGTTGTTCTACTGAGACCTCATATTTCCTACTACTAGCAATGGAGGCGTCATGAATAAAGCCCTGCAATAACCCACTTCTCACTTCATTGGCTAGCAATAACCTGTAATAACAACAACTAAAGTAGAAATTATAACCACACCTCAGACAAAATTCTAACTTATGAGAAAAAGAACTGGTACACTTACTGTATGTTGTTGTACTTTGTCAGAGATGGAAATCTAGGCATGCTGGATGTATGGTATACTAGCTACCAATCAGGGTGCAGGCTAAACATCAAAATACCCCGCAACCTATTAGCATCTCATTGAATAAGAATAGCAACTATTGTTATATTCCTCGTTCTTCAAAGCACACCGACATATGTAAGTGGAGTTGCGGGGTATTCTGAAGTTGCAGATAGCAAGGCAGATAGGAAAAGGCAGCTTAATAGTGCTAAGAAGGGGGGTTTCTCTTGGAACACGATGGTGTTGTAAATAGTTAATACTTTGTTTTGTTACTGAAAATGAGATGTGTACTTTTTATCGCAGGGTCCCCAGGGAGTTGCAGGAGCAATGGGTTTCAATGGTCCCAAAGGAGTAGAAGTATGTTTTATTTTCTTAGATAACGTATAGTAGTAAAACGCTGGATCATTGGTTAATGTAATGCAAGAGTTTTCATTGGCTTAGCCATCATGGTATATAAGCCATTATACCATGCTCTACATGTATGGTTAAGCGGACGCGTAATTTGATGGACGTTTTTATTTTTGTTTTTATTTTTATTTTAGTTTAGTTTTCTATATTTTCGGGTGTTTTTAATAAAACAGTTATTCCATTTTTGCCAACTTAACATTTGTTTTGTCCTATTAGCTGTTTACTTAAGAAACAAAGAAGCCTAAGCCATTCATTACATGGTGATAAAACACGACAGGCATTTGAGAACATGAGGGAAATATAGAGAACACGAGCTGTAGACGAGTGTTTTCTACATTTCTCGAGTGTACTCTACATTTCTCGAGTGTCCTCTACATTTCTCGAGTGTCCTCTACATTTCTGGAGTGTTCTCAAGGTCCTATCTAAATGATGATATCTAAGTTATAATAAAACTGACTCGTATCTAATGCTTGCTTGTTGAGTGATCGTTAGTAAAAAGTGCCAGGGATATGTCATAACATATGGTAACAAAATCTCAAGAAATTCAGACCACAAAAATGCCGTCATGGCCAATAAATGAACTGTACTACAGTTACAATACCAAGCTCTGTGGGTGACATGTTTTAGTGATTAAGGAATGTTGACGTGCCAATAAAGACAGTGGAATGAACCTTGTAATTGCAGGGTAATTCTGGAAGAGAAGGAAATCGTGGATTACCTGGAGCGATGGGTTTCAAGGTAAATGATGTCAAAGTACTTCTTCGTTTTTGAGGCATGACTCTGCTAATTTTGTGTGTACTTGCTGTAATAATAGGGACCATTAAATCGTAGGACGAGGACGAGTACGAGTTTTCTGTTCTGAGCACGTGCACTTCGAAAAATGTCGGCCTCCAAACGTTATGCGCATGCTCAGTACGGAAAACTCGTGCTCGTAGTCGTCCTCGTCTTCCGATCTAAAGGTCCCTAATGCAATATCAACAAAACTGCACATCAAAAACTCGGTCCTTTATGACAGAACATAACTTATTTACCACACAACTGTTGCATACTAACCTTAGTTCTCTAACTTCAAGTTAAGGTTCTGTTTACTACTGAACAGGCTTACGTGTACTTTGAGATTGTTTGTCAGGTCAAATTTAAATTTGTGGTTATGAAGTTATGAAGTGTTTCGTAATAGGATTCTATATATGCCAGGGCTGGGTTGTTCAAGGGTTAGCGAGAATTTTGATTTCACTTTTGTAACTTTTTGGTTAAGTAATCTGTTTATATCGTTTGACCTTCAGCTTTGAGCTGTACTAATCTCAAACTACACCAAACGTTAGAAGTGAAAAACATCTTTAAACAAAATAAAAGTGCTTCAGTTAACATTTAACCCGGCCTAGGTGTATATATTTGGCATAAGGAGACAGTTATTCACAGTCCTACAGTCACATGCAAACAGTAGCAAACCATTTCTTTAAACTATGAAGAATCATTCCTAGGCATACAAGTGTGGCTTTCTGGTTCGTTGGTTGTCTGTTTTCAGGGGAAGGGTCATGATCTCAACACAACGTTTAACTCCTCAGGCGATGAAGTGCTTCTGTTGTTGTTTCTTTATTAGGGTGAACGAGGTGCCCAAGGTGAAGCTGGAAAACCAGGCGCCCCAGGACTTGCGGTAATCTCAACATTTTTTTATTTAATGATGATTAAGTGTCGTTTATTCATTACTTAAGTTCCAGTTCTCTAGTGTATGAGCAATTCGTTTTGTCAGTCTCATAGCACATAATATCCAGTAACGAATACCAGCATGTGTGCATACACTAATGAATGGTGTTGTTTATATATCGTGGAGAATAATCCCGTGATTCTTTGATTCCTTTCTAGGGTAGACAAGGTGACAGAGGAGACATGGGAATGCAAGGAAGCCAGGGAGCTTCGGTGTGTGGCACGGCTTGAATTAAGCTTAAGTTGCTTAGGAAATAATCAGTTTTTGCAGGAATAGTTTTTAATACTAGAACGATGTAAGCTACCAGGATTTTTTGATGCTATTAGCAATTTATTTTATTACCGGTACATTCCCCTGTTCAGTCCGGGATTAGCTTAAAACTATGCTAACTCCAACAATTTTCATCTGATTTTGTAAGTGTTATTTCAAACCTTTAAAACCTTTAAGTTTGAATGTCTCGGTCACCTTAGGTACATTGTATGGTCATCTAATTTATAAAAAGTTCCGCTTCATTTAAATCGTCTAGTAGAGAGTGATAAGATGCCAATACCAATCTTAGGTATGTGGGTATCAGGATTTATATCCCAGGCACATAGTGGAGTCAGTTTGACAATTTGTAAGATTTGTTTGGACAAAGATCCTGTGTCTATACCTTTTATTTGCGAGTTGCATTATTCTGTCAAAAGCATATAAATTAGAGATGCTGGAACGTATTGTGCTCTGCTCCTCTGATTCCTGGATTTGTTAATCAACTGTGGTATTAACTGGGATATATGACATTTATCTATAAGTGTATTGTGGCAAAAAATATTTATAATTACCCTTAAAATTACATAGTTGTGATAATTTGCTTTTATTTTAAGGGACCCCCTGGAAACCAAGGAGCCCCTGGTGCACCTGGCAGAGTGGGGAATCCCGTAAGTTGCAGTGGTTACCATATCTTAGTTAATTAAAAGTAACTTTGTGTGGAGGAAATCAGTTCATTCTTCTTGATGTTTGACATTTCTTCGTTGTTGCTTTTATAACACCAGTTCATATGCTCAACCTGTGTTATTATTCTATGTTAACGAAACTACTGATGCATGGTCACAACTTGGTCACAAGTAGCAATTACATCAGTTATGAAGTGCATCCTTTCTTGAGAAATTCTCTGTTATAGATTATTCCTAATTTTCATGTAGAATGTTTTGCAGCACTTCACCAATCTAGTGATCACCAGCAGCAGTGTTGAGAAAGCTACATGTGCCTTTTATACAAGGGAAAGCCTCTGTCTGTTTTAGATGCCAGCAAATCCATGTTTTAGCCACCACAATATGAACAAGAAACCGCACATCTTTTAATTAAAGGCTTGTAAATAGATCCCAACAGCAAAATTTGTTTTTTAAATGTTTTTTTAAAAGCTGCCCCATAACTGTTGAAATGTTCTTGGGGAAGTGCAAAATCCCAATAAGAAGCCGCAACATTCATCTAAGACTTTGCGAATTTTATTTACATCATTCTTCCTAGTGTGCGTATTACCATTGTGTGTTTTTTTTGATAATATGCTTCTTCTTACACTCAGGGATTTCCTGGAACACGAGGCAAGGATGGTACACCTGGATTACGGGTAAACATGTTTTGTTGCTTTAGTGTACTACAAACAGCTGACTGGTTTGATCTTAAGAAGCCTTCTATAGGACAGTGTTGTTGAAAATGCTAAATACATGAAATATCTCCTATTTCCATGTTCAAGACTGATGATAATGGGTGTTAATCCAAGGTGTCATATTAAGAATGATATTGTCAAGATTATGAAGTGGTCGGTATTTTTGCTTTATTTCATTGGTTTTTCGCGTTTGACCGTACTAACGTAGCACTGAATTATTGTAAAGCACGCAATCGTACCTTTATTGATCTGCTTTGGCAGCACATCAGGTTTGTTTGGTCTCGTCATGTTTATTTTGGCTCAACTACGTCTCACCAAAATACGAACCATGGCTCATCAAAACTCGCCTAATAAATATGCTGCGTAAGTGTACCAAAGAGGTATGACTAGGCTTAAATATTGCTCAGAAAGCATCAAATTGTAAAGGATTAGGTTAGTGTTGGGGTTTAGGACACAAAACAAAGGATACGAAGAACTAGAGGTCCACAAGAGACTACAAGATGAGACTTGTTGTTTCTTAAGTGGCCAATACCACACACATCTGTACATCTCAAAGATTGGTTGGGGCTTATCGTTGATGACATTGCATCTTATCAATTATGCAAATTATTAATTTTATTTTTTAGGGTGAACGTGGGCCCAGAGGAGAGCAAGGCCCGACTGGTGCACCGGTAAACATATTAAATTTGTAATTACATGGTTACATGTGTGATTAGCTAATAATTTCACAGTTATGTTTTAGTAAAATGTTATTGATGTCCTGAGCCCTTAGGCAGGTGTAATTTTGACAAAGGTATTACGTTTTAAATAAACTTTTGCGTTGTTCATCAGGCAAGTTAGACACTTAGCTATTTATCAACTGCAGGTTTATAAAGATAAAACCTTTGAAATGAGTTTTTGAAGCTGACTTTTCAGGCTTCCGACAAAGGCCTTACGTTCAAAACTCTCCACGAACTCCTACTGGTCTTAATTATTGATAATTATTGCACAACCAATTAATGAATGGTTGCATATTATCAGCGTTGGGTCCAATTGGGCGGCAATTACCAAAAATTCATATTTTCATCGCTTTAGTACTTCCAAGATAAAGCTACGGAAAGGCATGTTATTAATCACCACAGTTGTTTTTAGACATGGGAAATGACATTGTGGCTGTTATTTCATAGGGTCCTGTGGGTCGTGAAGGCGAGAGTGGCATACCTGGAGTTGATGGATTAGCGGTTGGTTCAGCTCATACTTGTTTAGTCATAACACAAAAACGAGACATATAGTCTAAAGAAATCTGTAGACCTTTTACTGGACTTAGCTTATGCAAAGAATGCTTTCTTACGTTTTGGATGCAGTTTTGTAAAGAATGTGACTAGTGGTTTTGTTGTGACTGTCTTTTAAGGAGTTAAGGAAATTATCCCGGTCATATAAAACCAGGACCTACTGATTACATTTACAACTAAATGGCTTTGAAACACAAATTTTGTTAACAAAAGAGAATGAGCTACCATCACTTGCATCTTTAAGAGAGCTTCCTAAAAAGTTTAAAACTAATCTTCATAGTGATTACAGTGATATTCCCCAAATCATTGCAGCCTGATATCTTTTCTCGACTTGATAAAACTATTTACGCTGTGTACTCTTTAAAAGTAACGCACATATTTTGTTTCCCTAGTTGTTTGTTATTTTTTGTATGTTATTGATTTTTATTGATTGAAGTTTTACAAGAATTACTATAGAAAAAGACGGCTATATATAACAAATTACATACATTTTTTTTAGTTCAGTATTTACACAAAATTATCAGAAAAGAAAAACGGCTGTATGTAGTAAATTACAACTGAAAACTACAAGCTACCAGATGAACAACAATTATTTGGTAAAAACTTTTTCCACTTAACGTCGTGAAAAGTTCGCCTATCATTTGATTCAGCAATCGTAGTTTCAATTTGAAAGGCTACTTTTGCAAGATCGGTTTTTAATGACGGAGGATACTCTTTATTTCGGCACGAGTAAATATGCTATTTTGGTATTGAAATAATCTGAAAATAAGTGATCCGCATAGATTAGCTGATTCCTACCAGTGGATCTATCTGCGATTGTATTAAACAAGCCCAGTCTCCGCTCTAGCAGGAAAATCAGACTTGATACTACCCACACGCCTGCAGCTTTCAAATTCTACGCCTCAAAGGCTTTTATCTCCTTGCCTGCCTCACTTACATTTTTCGCCAGGCTAGGGAAAAGCTGAGGAATTTATTTTTATTGTTATTATATCAAGTTTGGATTCCAGTGATCACCATTTGCCTATTTTGTTCTCCTGCAGGGTGACAGAGGGGCGCCTGGAGCTCCTGGCCCACAGGGCTCTGAGGGGGGACCGGTAAGGCGAAAGTCGTAACTCTTTCTGATTTACAAAAACCATGTTTACTGGAACTGAATGAAATAGAAAAACTAGATTGTTATTGTACTTAATAAGTGAATGCTTAATAATTGATACTTGAGAATTTTGGGAAAAAATCGAAGTGCAGATTGATTAGGCTCGATCTCCGCCACTGCCTCCCTTTGGGGGAGGTGCGCGGACTCCTTCCCGAACAGCGACTGGTAATCAAGGCTACAGATCTATTGGTCCCAACTTAAGCTTGACGCAGATGTAAGAGCCCGGACTGTTCTAGGCACGCAAGCGCAATATTGTTGTACTTATTATTTTGCATGCTACAGGTAAAGTGGTCTGTACGTCAATCGTCAAAAAAGAAGGAGTATTGATATGCTGTACAAATAAAATTCTTTTTCCTTGAAGGGTTTGCCTGGGTTACCTGGTCTAGCTGGATTTTCTGGTTCCAAGGGTGAATTTGTAAGTACTTCTTTGTTTATTCTCAGATGCTTAGATGTTTGTCGGCACCAAGACCTTAGTAGTGCTTGATATGAAGGTGTTATTAAGCAATGTTGTTTGTTCCCAAAACGTTTTAAATGCAGAGAAGCACTTTTTTGCCAGTCTTTTCCTTCATCAAGTTCGGTATAATTGCACGCAGAAAATATTTGATTTATCGTTGCTCATGCTTTACCTTACGTTGTGAATAAACTTGCCGATAATTGACCCTGATATAGCGCCACAGGTTCACTTTCCTTTGTGATTATGTTGTGTTTTGAAGAATCATACCTTAACCTCTTGGTAAAAATGATTGCAAGTGATTTGTTAGAGCAATCTGATTGTAGTATGTTAAGCATGGCATCCTATAGGAATAGTGTTTTTCTCGTGGTTGCTATAATCGCTGGGGATACTGAAGTAGATCCTGTAGGAATAGAGTATGATATCAGTGATGCTGATATCACTTCTTCATAAGGTGGCCACCTCAAAATGTTTCCTTCCCTCTGGTCCTTGAAGGAACTCAGTCAAGGTATTTTGTGTTATTTTGATCATCGACAAAGTTACCGTTACAGTAAAGAAAACCTGCAAATAATACTTAACAAAGATACAAAAACACCAAAGAGACAATAATAAACCATAAAAGAACAAGGATGGATTAGATTAACACGGATTTAACTAACCTGAATAATTTAGACTTCGCTTTTCAAGATGTGCAAACCGTGACATAGCTCCTTTAAGAACTTTTCCCAGAAGGAGTGGAGGGAGGGGGTGCTGATGCCGGTGCCCCTCCCCCCCCCCCCCCCCTGTAGATCCACTGCTGGATATAACAACATATTTCTAGTACTACCTTGTTCTAAGTTTGCGTGTTATCTTTTTTTTAAAGGGTGAAAAAGGTAGACAAGGTCGTGCGGGAGAACCTGGTAACGATGGCGAGCCGGTGAGTGGTTTGTTCATGGCAATTCTACTTAGCTGTTTTTTATTGCATAGGTGTTCTTGCCCTCCTCATCAGCTTAACGTTATTAGAACTGAATTAAACTTGGCAAACTGGAAGATGAGGTCCTCTGCGTCATCATGTTTCAATTACTACTGTGCCATTTTGTAACTGTGCTCAAGAGAGAGGAATATTCTTGGAGATTTTGCTCTTTGACGTCCTTTGTTTCACGCAGAAGAGATGGACAAAAAAAAAGCCTCGATCCAATTATTGTTCCATATTAAGGTTAAACTAAGATCCTCCTGGGACAACGCACTTCAAACAGAAATAAGATAAGTTTTCAAACAGAGTTCTTACGAAGAGGTTAAAGACAGTGAGTTTGTTGAATCCATTTATTGTCAACTCTTACTCCCTACGCTTTGTATAATTTACCCCCAGTCGAAAAAAAAAAAAGAAAAAACTCTCTAAATCCTATTACGATGTTGTATAAGCCCGGGGATAACCAGTTCTACATGGGCTCCATCACATGTTGTCAGCTGTTGTTGCTTGCACTCTTGATCTATGAAATTGTGTGTAATATTTATACTTAATTGTACCTGTTCGGTGAGCTTTGAGTGTTTGCTGGATTTAGTTGAGAGGACTTAATATGATTGGCTTATATAATTTTCCGAGTACAGGTGTCTGATTACAGCCAACTGTGTGATTACACTGTGAGATTACAACATTTCAGATAAATTAATGCAAAATACATGTCAGATATGCACCAATCACATTTGAGGAAATTGTTATTGTTATGATTAGGGTAAAACTAGTCCAGTGACTTGATCGGAGGTGATCAGGGCAATACATAGCATGATGATTGGTGAACTGGGAATATGGTTACTTTTAATTAAGCTAACTTAACTAGATCACAATGCTACAACTGGGTGCCTCTTTTTTTTTTTTTAATTTTTACCTTTAACTTTTTTGATGATGTTGTAATTTTAAGTAGTAGTAATTTTAACCTTAAATCATTTTAAACCCTAATGGTACAATCAAGTTACATTTTTGTTGATTGGAATTTTTTTGTCTTTAATTCCTACAATGATATTTTAATTTTAATTTGAGGTAGTTCTAATCTTAATCACAAGCATTGTAAAGCGCCATAGACCGTATACAAAAATGGCTACCTTTAAATTATTTTTTTGTTTGTATTCAAAATAGCCTCACTAACCTCGTTCGGGATAACAAATGCTTTACAATTTTCGTCTCAAAAACGAGGTTAGTGAGGCTAATTTAAGTAAAAACAAAAAAATAATATAAAGGCAGCCATTATTGAGCGTAAGAAATGAACGCTATATAAATTAATTATCATTACCATTATCACAAGAAATAACAATAACGTATTTCGTGCAATTTAGGGCAATGATGGAGCTCCAGGATCTCTTGGTGAACCAGGTTTACCAGGGCCTAAGGTGAGGTCTGCAAGACAATCACAATCAAAATTTACACCATGGAGAAATAAACCAGTGCTTTGCTGTCGTTTTTTAAATAAATTTGTAAGGGACGGACGGGACGGACGGGACGGCTGGTGTAACGTTGAGTGTTGAACTGTTCCGGGCTTAAAGGAGCTACTTAATGGCTTGTGCATCTTCAAAGGTTTAGCCTAAATTTACAAGTTCGTTATTTTTTATCCGTGTTAATCTTTGTTCCTTTATGGTGGACTATTATCTCATTGGTGCTTAGTCAGCTACTTTTTTAAAGTATTTCTTGTACGTAGCTAAAACAACTAAAACAAACTATCATTGAGCTCCTTTAAGCACTGGCCAGGGTCAGTTGTTGCGTTCTTGGGGAGGAGGTATTCCTCTGTCTGTGTATCCCTCTCAACAGAAGTACAGGGCAACCCTAAAACTCATGGACAATGAGTGGAGATGGAAGAGAAGGTAAAGCGTTACTGCCAATATTGCTACCTTGAAAGTAAATGAGTTTTAACAGTGTTGTGTTTGTGTTAGGGAAGAGACGGAACACCCGGACGAGCAGGAAAGCGTGGAGACCGAGGAGCAACTGTAAGTTTGTCCGTAACATTTGCTTAGAATTGCAAGCCATTTATGTGAGACCTTACGAGAGCTGCTATATCGCCCAGCTGTAAGGGTTCAATGTTCGAAGTGAATAGACGTTTGCGAGCGGCTTATTAACTCATCTTTAGGGCTAGCCGCAAACGATGAAGAAACAAGTTTGTTTGCTGATTCCGAGTTAAGGTCTGAGGATTTTTCCAACAGGACAGTTTACTATGTTGTTCCACATGCAAAGTTATCATCAGACATTGACGCATGAAAAAAAGCATTTGCATATATAAAAGATCCATCAGATCACCATAGTTCAATTTTGTTAATCCTGCTATGTGCGCTTTCCATTGTTTTAAAAATAATTTTCACATAATACACCAGTCCAAGTTTTCTGAATTTACCTACCGTAAAAACCAAGCATTTTGAAATATTATGCATGATTTAAAAGTTGTGTGAGATAATTAAAGCACAAACACAGAGAGCGCACAATCTTATTGAGTAGGAAGAGACTGAATAAAGGAATGTTCTCATTGCTTACGCTAGACCGCTACCGACATACAATTTTTTGGTTTACACATAATAATAATATGTAAACCAAAAAAATTTTGCACAGCGCGAAAAGGCCTTGGTACGAGTTAGGCGCTACAGTGTTTTCCCTGTAAGGTCGCGTAAGAGAGGACAGCAGAAGACAAAGGTAAACTAGTCATTCTTTTCATTCCAATATTTACTATCTTCCTACTCAACAATATTGTGTGCTCCCTGTGGTACAGAACACTTACTTATTGCTCTGATTGGCACTGAAAGATCTATTGAATTATGGGACAGTATAATTCACGAGTTTGCCTGCAAGGTGGAGTGACACAGACACTTTCGTGGTAATTTTTGTCCTGTTATAATTTTCTGTCAGGGAAATCGCGGAGTTACCGGAGCCACCGGGAGTCCTGGAGTTCCTGGAGCTATGGTTTGTAGAGAGAAAAAAAAATCGAAATACTAGAACCAACTGCACTACTTACAACATTTTACCTCCGGATATTGCTACCCTGTACATCTGTTCACTACGCCTATCGGTCTTAATACTTTGCTCAGGTTAAATATGCAATGACAGCAATCAAGTCCAAAATAAAATGCGACAATATTAGCCGTTGCGGTTCATGTTCCCCAAAATACGCAGGACTTGGTCATTTCACGTTGTTGTTTTGCAGAAGACGGGTAAGAAATCTACGAATGTTCAAAACGGACGCGCAGAACCACTCTTCTGTTTATTAAACCTCTTGTTTAATAACGTTCTCGTCTGGGTCGCCGTCGTGGTTTTGCTGTATTTTAACTGTGAGGAGTATTAGGCCCTGTCCACAGTAGGCCGGTAAAAAACCCTAGGAAAAATGGAAAACCACAAAATTAATGAGCTGTTTGATTTTTAGAATTATGATTCAAGCAGTTTTGGACGATCAACAGCCGAGACAAGAGAATTAAAGAAAATTCGAACTACGCATTTCGCTATTATTTATACAGTATTGTAAATAAATACTTCAAAGATGAATACGGACATGACGAAATGACGAAATGATTTGAAAAAAAAGACATTACACAAGACCGGGAGTTCAGTATCCACCAATATCGGCTTGGAAAGGGAAGCCTAAGAAAAAAAAATTATTGCAACACAGGGTATTCGTATTTAGTCACCCTTCCAAGCAGACACGTCACCAAACAGGGCTCAACTTTGTAAAGCGGACAAGACGCGGTGCTGTCCTTGTGGCACTAACACTATACGTTAGATAATTTCTTTTCAATTGTTATTATTCTTGAGATCTCTCAAAACGTGACAAAAAAAAAGTCACTGGTTTCGCCTGGCAAATAAAGAACAAAATAACAATAGGAATGAAAATGAGAATCCAATTATACTTACTTTGCTGATCGAACAAGAAGCCATATAGACTTTCTAAAAGTACTTTCCAATAACTCTTGGCCACCTTGATTGTTATCTCTTTCAATGCCCGTTTATAAAATTGATTTTATGTTCTTTTCAGGGCCCAGCTGGTCCGCAAGGTGATATCGGACTCCCTGGAAGTGCAGGCGAAAAGGTAAAGTTGTCTTTCTTAAAGGGGGTACTGTTATGCCAATGAAAACTTACCTATATTAATGGAAACTTTTCGCACGAGGTCACAAATTCTCAAACCCATAAATAACTCATCAACTTTAACGGCATGTCCAAACTACCCTTTGTGTAAGCAGAATGACTGGTGCCAAAGGATTTACATGTTAACATCCACTTAAGTATTTAACGACGGATTTAAATCTAAAGAAGCTCAGTTATGGTATTTTGGTCACGTACAAAATTACCTTGAAATCGAAAGAAAGCTGAAAATAGCAGTTTGGTAAGATAGAAAAATACCAGAGAGATCATAATACACCTGAAAGAAACAAGCATGGCAAAGGATGGTGAAGAAAAACACGGATTACAAATGACGAACTAGAGAAGTTTTGGCCAGACGTTTCAAGATGCGCAAGCAGAAGGATTCATCCGGGACTTACGCAGGAGTTATTTACTCGCATCCGATTGGTTCATGAACAGTGGTATTGAGTGCGCTCACGTAATGTTTAACCCATGGGGCTCATCGTGAAAGTGCTGCACTTAACAGGGATGTTAGCAAGTGTACTTGGCCAAGCTAGCAACTTGCTAATCACAATCAGTCGAATTATGTTGTGCCCAGCCATTTAATTATTTTGTCGTTTCAGGGTCTCAAAGGAGAGCAAGGTAACCTTGGAACACGAGGAGAGGCCGGGGACATGGTAAGGAATATTTTTTTTAGGTATCTGTCCCTCATAGGAATGCCTTTATTCCAACAGTGGGAAACATCCTATTCTTTCCCTGTGCATCACTGCACAGAACACGAGGGCTTGAAGAAAAAAGTCGGGCACATGTCTCTTTCTCTCAGAGAACGACAACCACGATGACAATGTTTTTAGATCGTTTCGTTTATTTTAAAGCATTCATACGATTACCTATACATATTTGGAGGAAATGCCAGCGTATAAGAGTAAGTGGTCGAGCGAGAGTAAGTTAAATTCTCGCCAGCTTTTGTTGAATTTTTGTTCTCTCTTATCGAAACAAGAAAACTAAAAGGCAAGTGTATTGTGAATTTGCAGGGAACTGAGGGTTTGATTGGAACAAAGGGCTCTCCGGGCTCACCTGGAGCTGCTGTAAGTAATATTATCTTTTAACGTACCTATTAATGTATAGATGAGTGAATTTCTGAAGAACCTATCAATAGATAATGCTTTCTTTGACCTCTGGTTTAATACTAAGGGGTCTCTTACGCCATTTTTAAAAAAAAATCGTTGATAGTTTCAAGTGTCGCGAAAAGTGCTTTGTCGGCTTCTATTAGCCAATTTATCATGCCCTTTCTTAGAAGACTAGATTTCATGAAGTCCCCAAGAACACGTGAAAGAAAGCAAATTGTATTTTGCTGGTAACTATGCTATGCTGAGGTGCTTATCACACGGCACTGATAGCTATGCCAGGCTGAACACTACAACCTGAGCTTTATTGCAAAGTCAACAAAACATTATATACACTTACTGAAAACTTAGCAATTACCCAAATGGCAAGTTTTGTAGATACATGCTAATCCATATTATTAAAAACTGCATCATTGGATAATGCAATTCAAGGATTTTTATTGGCTTAACCATCATGGTATATATAACAATTATTTCATGAGCCCGCGTTGGATATGAAGTGATAAAATAACCAACGAGCGCGCAGCGCGAGTTGGTTATAAATCACTTCATATCCAACAAGGGCGAATGGAATAATTGTTTTAGTAAATTCTCAAACCGGGTCTTGCCGCTGATTTTTATTTCCACCATTTTACAAAGCGAAAAAAGTTAAACTTGGCGCACCATTTTCCATATGACGTAAAACTCCGACTATTGGCTCATAGTCGGAGTTTTTTTAGCCAATCAAAAAGCTAGAAATGCAATAGTCGGAACTGAGAATTTACTAAGAGTCATTATACCAGGCTGTACAAATATGGTAAGCGCGCGTGTGATTTCTTGGGGCGTTTTATTTTTACTTTAGTTTAGTTTTCTATATTTTGGGGGCGTCTTTTATAAAACATTTATTCCACTCGCGCTTGCTGGATATGAGATGATTTTAGACAACTCAGTCATATCCAACGCGCGCTCATATAATAATTCTTAAATGTAATAGTTTAGTCTTGAGGTGGGTAGGTGGATGGGAAGGATCAGTGTCGCAATTAAACTCGTGGCATTTGTCTTCCTCCTTCGCAGGGTAACAGAGGTGCGGTCGGAGCAGCCGGTCGACCTGGCAGTCAGGGTCCACCTGTAAGTTCTGATGTTTTATTATTTGGAATGTTATGTGTGTGTGTGTTGTCTGTGCGTGAAATATAACAGAGACAGTAAGAGAGCACATTAAAACATTTCAGGGAGAATTAATAAGCTAGGTGTACCAAACCTCTACTGCAAATGACTATTTGGACTACCATGCCCCAAAGATTTGATACAGAGAAATCATGCACTGCGGTCATACATAACATGATAACCCGTGACCTTGAGTGTCCTTGATATGATTATTGTATAATCTGCAGTTATGACGTCACGGGCGCTGATTTCGAAAATTCACTGTACGCTTTCGGCCCATCAGAAAAGAGTTATTGCGTTCAGTGTATAATAATGATAACTTTCTTACGTGTCGTTTGTGGTATGAACTTCTGCTTAATCGTGGCTTTTCGTTGTTAGGGGCCACCAGGTTTTATTGGTCTGTCCGGACAACCCGGTATTCCAGGAGTCAAGGTAAGCTAATACCTGATGTGTACCATACCGAGAAACGAGAATTTTATATATTTACAGACGGTAAGAAAATGTTATCAGCCGAGAGTCAATATCTTTTATCTGGCTTTTGTTTTTTGCAGGGCTCGCTTGGCGTAGGGGGTAAACCAGGAACACCAGGGTTACCAGGAAGACCGGTAAGTTAATTAATGAATTATATGATAAACAGATTAGGATAAATAGCGGGGGAGAAAACATATTAAAAATTTATAAAAACGTTCACTGACTATAAAGAGTTAAACTTTCGAGCTTTCGGCTGTCGGACTACAGCCTTGGATGGAATAACTCGAAAGGTTGGACTCTGTAATCAGTGAACGGCGTTATAAATTTTTAATAGATAAACAACTGACTGCTTCAGCTGATCAACGAGGAATTCAAATCTTACAGCAGCTAAGTCTCGGGATTTTTGGTCACGTACAAAATTGCCTTTTAAAAATTGAAGGAAACCTGAAAATGATAGTTTACCAAGATAGAAAAACACCAAACAGATAATTAGCAACAAGCCAAGACGCTCGGCTGGCGTGTCGGCAGAGGATAGTGCCGCGCGGAGAATGCTATATGTAGAAAAATTCTCGGTCAAACTCCCGAAAGTGTTAGTGTAAGGTGTAAGAATGTAGTCCTTGGTTTTAGCCAATTGCAAGGACGGAACTATTCGAGCCATTGTAGTTTTTAGCCAATTAGGAGGAGCGTTACATGTATACTTGTTCAGGTAGTTCGTGTTTGGTTTGTGTCTGATGTGGAAAGGTCTGTTGTTGTAGAAGGCGAGTGTTTTCTTTGCTGTTGTCTTAATTCATGAATCGAAACAGCGTATTCCTTCTCTGTTTACCCATATCGAACTTGAAACTTTAACCACTAGAGCAAATCCGGTGTTCAAATCTAGCATATCAAACTGAAGGTTCAGTCGGGCAGCATTTCCGAACAGAACTGAGCGAGTGTGTTTATCATACAGTTGAACTACTGGAGCAAATCCAGTGTTCAAAACACAAATCGAACCTGTTTGCCACAGAATTAAACGAGCGTGTTCATCAATCAAACTAGTGTGTTCAATTTCACTTTGACTTTGCCCATCGTATCGAACTGAAAGTTCGACCGATACATTGATACATTGCAAAACTTTTAAACAAATATTCGGGGAAACTGACGGCCATATTCCTCGAATTCTCAACATCCTACTGGATTGCGTGACGAACGAAAGCAGCCTTGCCCCTAAGGGGTGTCATGTTCCATTAATTGCGTTTTACTAGCCGGTAAAAGCGTTATCAATTTCTCTCGGTAATGTTTGCAACAGAAGAGAACCAAAAATCTGTCAAGGTGTGTTAATAAATAAACTCCTTATTATACCACAAATTATTTGCTCGTTGGCAGTCTTTCGATAGGTATACCTAGTAATAAACCATAAAGGAATAAGGGGGATTGTTAAGGATGGAGATTCAAACGACGAACTTGAAAAATTTAGGCTTCGCTCTTTAGATGCGCAAACCGTGACATAACTCTTCTAATGGAAGTCATTCTGACTAGTGCGCTTGGAAAGCTGACAGCAAACTTCCTTATTTACCAGTTATATGGTGCTTCTTAATAGAGGTTTCACTTTGGTCCCGGTTTTAGATTCTTCCGTAAAGACCTCACTATTGGTTAATAAGTACTGTAAGTTACGGACCGAAGGTTTTCCCCATTGATGTATGGCCTTAGCGCGAAGTGCGCGGGGCATGAATCGAGGGGGAGGGGGCGGGGACGAGTATCCAAAACTTACAGTACGGACCGAGAAGACGAGGTTAGTAAGATATTAAATATATCTGTACTGTGTGTCTGACGCGTTCGGGAACGATTTCTATTCACGCCGATCGGCTTCAGTCAAATTTCTGACGTACCTCGAAAGTAAAACGAGTCAAAATGGTCGGTAAGTGACTCTTAAGTCGTCAGCAGGTTTTAGTACACAACTTCAGAAGTTACAGAACGTTTTCACTTGGCGATATATCACGAAACATTTTGGCAACAAAAAACAGCCTTAAATTTGAGCGGGGCGTACTGAGCGGAATACGGCTCGCTAAATTACAGCACGGGTACTAATTGAGAGATATAATAAGTAGTCAATATTTCCTGAAATGAAGTTATTGATAATTCTCTCAACAGTTTAACATCTTCCTTGAATCTTGTCTACTTTGGTTCAGTATGTTAACCTGGTAACGATTTTGTCAGGTCAACGATTTGCCAACGTTCGTTTTCTAACTTAGGTAGAGATAAGGAATGTTTAAAGCAACCGTGATGTTGGTGATATAATAATCTCATTTTGCGCCATTTCACTTCATTTTTTTAGGGATTACCAGGACGTGATGGATTATCCGGAATACCTGGATCAGATGGAAGACCTGTATGTACAGTAACCTGCGCTAATGACCATAATTTATATTTTTTTCCCTTATGTTTTGTACTGTTTGGAGCTGAATAATTCGCACCTTTTGAATACGTATTCTAGTGGCAATTCGTGCTGTAAATGTTTCAAAAGAGCAGAGTTTCGCGGAAGTGCAATCTCAATTTTCGAACCGCCTAAGGGAACGGGAAGTGGTTTCTTCGAAGGGAACGAAAACTCGTAAAATCAGGGTTCTCTTTATATCTCTATCTTTATACGCTTTTGTAATAATGAGCAGAGCAGCTATTAACACTTGGTAGCATATTCTTAAATCATTAGTAAATTAGTTTGTGTTTAAGTCAAGAACCCTTTGGAAATTGATTCTGCACATGTCTGAGAAGAAAGGCAAAGTTAAGCAGGGGACTGGGGCGAGTTTTAAATTTTAACCAATCGATAAACTGACACCACCACATGAAAGATCATGTTGAGATTGGTCATGTGACCAAGTGTGATGCTTTTAGGGTGAGCAGAGACCAAGTTATGGACTTTGAAATATGGTTTTAAAATCCATTCAAATGTCTCTAATTTTGAGACAGCGTCCCCCAAAACCATATAAACTCTTAAAATTTCTTATCAATTTTGTGACAACCGTAAAATCCTGTCATGCACCTACTATTTAAATGAAGCTGAGATGAAAATTGCTATGTTTGCCCATTTTAAACAGTATCACAGAAATCATAAAAATTTTAAGAGTTTGTATGATTTTGGGGGACGCTGTCTCAAAATTAGAGACGTTTGTATGGATTTTGAACCATATTTCAAGGTCCAGAACTTGGTCTCTGTTCGCCCTAAAAGCATCATACTTCCTCGTCATGGTCAAATGACTAATCTCAACATGATCTTTCATGTCGTGGTGTCAGTTTATCGATTGGTTCAAATTTGAAACTCGCCCCAGTCCCCTGCTCGACTTCGGAATGGCCAATTGGAGTTTTAAATGTTAAAGACGTTTGCGCCCATTGTTACTGTGCAATCTTTCTGCGCACGAAATTCATGCCGCAACGTCACGCCACGTCATACATCAAGCGTGACACCCATTTTTCCGTAGTAAATTTCTTCCAATTTTATCCATTTGGACAAAACAGAGGGAAAATCTGTCCGTGAAAAGTTACAAATATTTCGCTTTTTCTGCTCGCGTGTGAGATTTCTTCGAATGTAGATGGGCGAGGCTAATTTGTTCTTTTTCAAGACCAATCTTACCTCAGGGAACATCAGTTCCAAAAGCTTGCACATATATTGTACTTAGTTGTGTTGAATTAAATACGTTTACCTGATCTAAATTCCACTAATGTAGCTTTTTTATGAGCGATAGTTATAAGCTAGCATTGTCTTTAAATAGAGAAAAGCTCAGCCTAAAAACCGCACAGTCTTCAACGCGCGTTCTCTCGAAAACGAGTACGATGCGGCCCCCCCCCGGCCATTTTTTGGCTTTTTGGAAAAAGTTGATCTTTACCTTACTTCATGTTAAGTTTGGCAAAACCTGTCCGTGAGAACATTTTAAGGTGCGAACGTTCTTTAAAATTTGATTACAGATTGCGAGCAGTCGTTGGTTGTTCTTGAAATCTTCCGTGTGATCGGAAAAATTAAAGTGATGCAAATGAGAATGGACCGAGGCGAATTCCGGCTTGCGTTCACATTGCACGCTAGGAAAAGAAAGAGATCGCTCGCAGTCTTAGATGGTTAGGATAGGGTTTTTTGGGGGGCTGTTATCGGTTGTCTTCTGTTTTAGAGTGACTTTGTAATAGGAATTTGAAGCACTGATTTGTTTTTCTTTTTCTCTAGGGTTCCCCTGGTCCTCTTGGTCCAATCGGACCCAAAGGCGATCGAGGACCCGGTGTAAATATGAGTTTAATATTTGTAGATTGAATGTGTGAAGATGCTTTACTGCAGTAGTGTTTCGTTTCCGTGTTACAGCACTTAGTAAAAAAAAAACTCTTGTAGCTCTCCTTTCATAACACTTAGCAATACAAACAACTTTGTCTGAATTTGACTTCCGCTCAGGTTGTCGAAACGTCTGTCACTAACAATAGTTCATTTCAGAACCACACTTACTCCTGGGTTCAAACCGTTAACTAAGGATTAATAGTCTTAAAATTTTCAGTCTTATAGACTAGTTATATTGACATGGTTTTCTATTTAGGGCCTGCCTGGCCTCCCAGGAAGACGAGGTGCCCGTGGAAGTGATGGACAAAAGGTCTGGATTGTTTCGTTAATTCTAATTTTTTTAAGTCGATACGTACACTAGATATTAAAATTGCAATCAGAGCTTTTTGTTTTGGAAACTTTGCTGATTGATCTCTTGACATACGCTGATATTATTTAACCACCGTGAGTCCGAGTTCATTTTCAATGAGACAAGTGTACCTCAAAGTTGTGAGGCGTAAGTTCAATAAAGTTTTACAGCTCTTGTACTGCTAATAGGAATGACATCCGTTTGCGATAAATTTCCATGAAAGTGTCATATAAGGCGTATGGTTTTTCTTAGAAGTTGAAGAAAAAAGATTGTCATTTGTGCGATGTATAATTAGCAAATTGATGGTTTGCAACCAATCCCAATATATTCAAAGGCCTGAAAGCCATGTTTAAACGAAGCTAATAAAAAAAAGAGTTTGTCAATGTTATCCAGAGATGACGTCACGTGAAAATAAGGAATAGGCGACCTTAACATAGCGGTGCTTGTTGTAAACTTCGACCCTGTCAAGGGACCAATGAAAGCGTCTTGTTTCATCTTAGACACTGACTGAGAGGGTTCCCTATGTGATGATATGATTGTGTAAAAGTTAGCGCATCAGTGCGGCAATGGCTAGACTGATAATTAGTGTATTAACTGATGGACGTTGCCTCCATTTAGGGTGAACGAGGAAACAATGGTCGCAATGGAAATACTGGAGAAAATGGACGAGCAGTAAGTGCTAAAACTAAAAAGAAACTCGACAAAAATAGGCACATCAGGTCTTGTTATAGCCCTTTCATTGATATTGGCAGAGATGTCCCTTTGGAAAGTTAGAAAGATCTCATTTTAAAAGTAAAATCTGTCCTGAAACTCTTTCAGCTGCAAAAAGCGCGTCTCAAAATTAAAGAAAAAGAAGACAACAATTTTTGTAAATGACAAGAAAAGCTTTATATTATTTTTTTAACAATTGCACGCCGAAGGCGAAGCGAATGTAGTCGAATAATCCCCGAGACGAAGTTGAGGGTATTATTTAATAAGCTTCCATGTGCATCGATTGTGAATCAATTTACTCATTGAGTTCGGCAGTAAATCAAACAAGTGAAACACTCATCTTCATCATCATCATCATCATCATCATCATCATCATCACCATCATCATCATCATCATCATCATCATCATCATCACCACCACCACCACCATCATCATCATCATCATCATCATCATCATCATCATCATCATCATCATCACCATCATCACCATCATCATCATCATCATCATCATCATCATCATTGCTTGTAGCCCCGTTTGGAACAAAGGCCACCAATAAGCACCCTCCAGTCATCACGGTCCAGGGCCAGTCGTTGTAGTTCTCCCCACTTGTAGCCACGTGAAACACTACAAAAAATAAATTCATCCGGTATCTTTGTTTTACTATTGTTGACTTCATTCAAAGTTGTCATCATCGTCTAAAAATGAGTAGCTTTAGTTTGAAGGAATTAAATTTTATCCAAACGATCTGACCTGCTGGCGAACAACGTAACCACTGTGTTAACGATTCTTGAATGCCTTGAAAACGAGTTCTTCAAAGGATTTTTGGTCCAAGGGTGACAGCAGTCATTTTGAAGAATTCTCCTTTCTTTCAAATATCCTGGACTTGGAGAGATGTCTTCTGAATAAATAAAAAATTCATTCAGCAACTGTCCGCCATGTTAACTTGCCGAGATGGCAAAGGAAGGAAGCTTACTAACTAAGCTCAGAAGTGGACAAGCTTTCCAAACAGAGTTTGTGATTGGCTCAGCAAACAATAGATAAATTTATTAAACAATGTCCTCAGCACTTGAAACACTAGGAGGTACAGGATAAGAGAACGAATCAAAACACAGGTCTGGAAGAGGTACAGGACTACTCCAGAAATGTTACCTTCACCATCTGGCGCGGTGAATATAAAGAAGTCATATAAGGAATCGCTCAACCAACCATATAAAACTACCTGAAAACAGCAAGAGATGAAATAAGAAATGCAACGACAGACACACCAACCATTTTGTAATTCTTTACTATATATTCATAATGGCTGATGATGTTTGAAACATCGAAACATGTTTCGAAAACTGAAAAGCGTTGTTGTGTTTTTAAAGATAATTGTTTCATTTGTGCTAACAAGACCGTTAGATGGAAACGCGCTGTTGAAAAGCAACCTAAAAGACCTAAAACGCCAAGTGATTTTATGTTACCTTAAAGGAGCCATGGTTACAATTGACAAAGATTGAGAGCGATTTCGAGGAACAAGCTTGGGAAAAAATGGCCAAATTGTGAAGACGTAGAAGTCATTTAAGTTTGCATTATTTTTCAGGGCTATCCTGGAGCTCGCGGATCGGGTGGAACAAAAGGCGCCAATGGATCACCAGTATGTGAAATTACTGCTTTTTAGTTGAGGAAATAAGTAAGAAAATATTACCTTGGAAGCGATGAAAAGCATGACATTCTAGAACTCAAGGTTCTTCCTACAACAGTCTGGTAGTGGAGTTAGCAGTCCACGGTCACGTCGGCTTATGAGCGCGACATTGGTTCCTTAACATTTATGCTACACACGAGAACCAGGGACCGGAATTAAGGAAGCTCTGTTTTGTTATTTTGCGTTTATTTTTGTTTTGAAAATCAATGAAAACCTGATGACAGATATCCGCGTTTGCTAACCCTTCGAAACTTGCTGTTATTTGCTTTTTTTTCCAACTGCAGCTATGCGGTTTTTGTAATCAGCTTTAGGTTGTTGTCCTTTAGTGTTCGGGTTAATTTCTCCCTTTTCCACCATAAAGAACGTAGATTTTGAAATACACTAATTAACTCTCGTGTGTGTGTGTTTTTTCCCTGTTGCTGTAGGGTTCACCAGGAAGCAACGGCGAACCCGGAGACCCTGGAGTTGAGGGCGAAGATGTAAGAATTTAGATGTGTGTCGCGTCTTTTTACTTAGGGACCAACCTTTTTTTTTTTTAGGGTGCTTGGTCGGAAGGTTGGAGACGGGGAGTGTAAGGCCATTTTCTGCGGCATGAATTTGTTTTTCTCCTCTCAAGGTTGTACATGAGTGTTTTTCGGTGGGAAGTAGCTTGTACAAGAGTGGTTTTTAAGTCAAACCCATGATCTGGAAAGTAGAAAGTACTTGTTCGATTCTCTCCCCCCCCCCCCCCCCCCCCCCAACTTAGCGTCCATTAACTTTTGTTAGCTCAAGAGAGCTGTGCAAATTAGGGGAAGGGGGGGTGCTCATTAGGGATGCGGCGTTTATGGGGTGTTGTTGTAAGAAATCAAAGACAGTGGTGTTGGTGAGGGCAAGTCCAAATACAACTCATAACCACCTTGTGGTGTCGGCCTTACAGTCTAAAACCCTGTCCAGTGTCACCCTTAAACGACTAATTCAGTGTTCAAAAGTTTGGCAAAAGCAAAGAAAATTTAGACGGAATATATGGCAGTTGTTTATCAGATACTCGACATAAGGGAAGTACGTTTCTCGAACCTTATGCAAGTTTAGGTCGTTGGTAGAGCGCCAGACTTCTGTGCAGGAGGTCCAGGATTCGAGTCCCAGACTGGATCAACATTCATGGTCTTAAAATACGTGAGGAGATCGTGTGGAGAATGTGCTGTCTTTTTAAAATCATAGCGTCTACACACTCAGCGGAATAAGCTGGACACGGAGTTCCCTGTGTTGTTGTCTGGCCTTGTCTCACGGGTTGGTGCTTCCCATAGGGTTAGCATGATTACACATTTAAAATCGGTATGTGGTTTTTTGTTGCCAGGGTGACGATGGTTCACGTGGTTCCCCCGGTACTGACGGACCCACCGGTGTGGTCGGAGCGACTGGACCATCCGGCGACAAAGGCGCTACGGGCCCGCAAGGAACTAATGTAATTATCACGTGATTATCTTACATTATAGTTGAGCAGCTTAGTCGTGGTATCTTAGAAAATATTTAAGTAAAAATCAAGGGTAGTTAAGGAGAGCGATACGGATTACCAGCACATAACTTAAAACTTTTAGGTTGAAATTTTTAAGATCTGCAAACCTTTAAGCCCTTAGAGTGATCAGCATCCATGTAATATCAATGCCGTGTAAAACAGAGTGGTCATGAGAATTACGGAAATGATCACACAAGATAAATTTGCCTCATATTTTATCAAGTTTTCCCCATTACCTCTATAAGAAGTGAATAGGGGTAACAAGTAAGAATTCAAATTTTGATCTTAAGGTTTAAAGGCTTAACACAAAACTGTAGAGTTCGTGTTTTATTATTATTATTATTATTTTGGAAAAGTAGTAGTTTAGAAATAGCCATTGCTGACCATGCAAAGGAACTCTTTAAAGCAAAGTAGGAACAGTAGCAGTCATCCTGCTTGTCACGGCATCATTCATTAATGACCTGGTTGCTGCTTATGGTTTTGTATTTACGTTATTTAGCTTTGTAAACAGACGACCCTTCTTTCCACACTCTCATTTCTTAAATTCCTCATGAAGACGCATCTTGAGAGATACATTATTCATGACGTTTCTCTGAGATTTTTTTCTTGAACATTTTATGCTGAGCAGCAACCAATGTTAAATGTTATTCAGCGTTATTATATAGCTCTGTCTCATAAGGACTGGGAACTACCAAATTCACGAATTTGATTGGCTGATTGACCACGGTCTAGATTTTCCCATCTAGACTGGCATCTTCACTGGTAATGTTTTGCAGGGGAAAAGTTGCAAACTATAATGCAAAATCATTAAATATTTTCATCTAACAATATTTATTTCTGTTGAGTGCCAAAAAGCTCATGAGAAAAAAAAGTTAACTGGACGAGCAAACTTAGTAAGAATCAAATTCGGCTCCCCCAATTAGCTCACGTTGTACGCTAGAGGTTCTGACACGTTAATAAAGATCTTATCTTATCTTATCGCCGTTAGCAAGCAAAATATGCAAAAATTCGTACTTAAGGAGTAAAACACACATGGCACTAAATAGACAGCCTGAAATAGGTCCTTTGCTGATACCACGATTAGTTGTACTGTAGTAAGGAGTGAACAGCTTGATTTCTGAGTTCCGTGGATTGGTCTTTTAACAGGGTGATCCAGGCCGCAATGGTGATTTCGGAAATCAAGGAAAGCAAGGAGTTGACGTAAGTTGTTTTAATATTACTTCGTAAAATTTATCCGAAGCTACACCCGGGACCTGGACCGAGCGGCATATCATTGATAACATCGTTTCCAGCTTTTTCGCAGCTGTCTACACAATCGGTCAGTGGCTTGAAGAAAAATAAAATTAGTGAAAATTAGCCTGCGTAGCAAGCGTTTCTATGCGGTTCAGCAGCAAAGAATTTACAGGGCGATAAATGGCGCGGGCAAAATACCGAAAATCCCGTTCCTCGGTCTTTTTTTGCTCCCAAACCCCACGGAAACACTTGTTACGCAGGCTAAGTGAAAATTAGTATGTTTACGCCGCTCTGTATTATCCTCTCTATTTTATTTGGTGGTGTTAAAGGATAAAAATTGTTTTCGCTGTTAGAAAAAGAAAAAGAAAAAGAAGACTTCTAAGTGCACTTACGTCCAGGATTGAACGGAAGTATTGTTTAATTAGTACTTCATATTTGGTAGAGTTATTTTACATTTTCATATTACGTCATATTTGACAGAATCGTGTGTGTATTGGTGACTTTTTACAAATGAGGACACTTTGTGATGCATATCACAAGAAATTTAAAATCTCATTAGCGTTCAGTACTGGACATATCTGGCTAAATGTTAAAGACACATGCTAATTTTAGTGTGTGGAATAAGTGGGCTAACGAACGAACACTCGTTTGTATTTTGGACGTGGTAAAACGGAGGATACTGTTATCCTGAGACCAAAATGCTTATGCTAAATATAGTGAGTTCTAACTGTAATAAATGGTGATACACTTTAGCAACACAAAATGTTTATGTAACATTTGTTCTAAGGCGTTTAGATAGTAAATTATTTTCAGTAATACAAGAGTATACCGCCAGAGGTTTATGTAGTTTCTTATTTATCCACAAGGGTCCAGCTGGTTTCCAGGGAGATTTAGGAGAGGGCGGCGACGTAGGACCAAAGGTACGTTTACTTTGACTCAGGAGTACTGCACATCGCCTTAAAAAGATGGATTTGTACATGCAAGCGTTATGAAAGTTGAAATCTATAGTGAAAAGTAGCTTGTGAACAGTTCCGGCTGGAAGGGCCCAGAAGAAAGTAGTTGAAAGTGAAGTGGGTGGGGCGTCTTTCCTCTCTTGTATCCGCTGTCTTCCCGCTTTCTCTTCGCCCGATCCTTGAGTAGAGATCCTGTTCACACGCTCAGTGGAAAGCGCTCTAGCCAAATAGTTTTCGCGCTGGACTCCAGATCTGGCGGTTCGGGTTCAAGCCCTGGCCGGAGTCATCGTGTTGTGTTCTTGGCCAAATAACCTCTCCACGTCCAGGTGTTAAAAAGGGTACTGGCCAATTTAATGGAATGTCAAATGTAGGTAACAAAGTTTTGAAACCTTAGAATAATTTAAGAATACGTCTATTTGCAAGTTTCATGAAAATAAATGCATTAAAAAAAACAATATTGTAATTTTCATTTCTCAGGGCGACTTTGGATATACTGGAGAACCAGGAAAACTGGGCGAGCCAGGAATTGAGGTAACATAACAACTTGATAGTTAATTTGTCTGTACGATATTTCAGGGCTCGAAATTAACGCTCTCAAACTCGCAAAATCCGAGTGCTTTTGATAATCTGCGAGTGAGAAAAATATTACTCTTCCCAGTAGACCGCGACACCTACGAATTTTTTGCCACCTTCCAGAGTAACGTTTTTGATGCCGCAAGTTTGTTTCAAATCAATCACGTCGTACATTGAAATGCACCACGTGAGGGCATTTTTTCTGTGTGGCGTCATGACTTTTTCGTACTACGTGATGTTCATTCACAACATGTTTATCTTCAAGAGGAAAGCTTACCGGGCGTTTTGCGTCTAAATAAACCACTCCGAATTTGTTCTGATCATATTTTATCTTCAACTGATAAACAGCGGCCATGATGACAGTTCTATGGCAGACAAAAACCACGATAAGCTTTTCCCTTAAAGATAAACATGTTGTGCGATAAAGTCATGACGCGACACACAAGAAAAATATCCTCACGTGGTGCATTTGAATGTACCACGTGATTGGTTTAAAACAAACTCGCGGCATCAAAGACGTTGCTTTGAAGGCGGCAAAAAAATTCGTGGGTGTCGCGGTCTACTGGGAAGAGTAATATCTACTGGCAGACGTTTGCAAGTTAGAATCATCCATGTCTACCAAACATTTGCAAAGAATTTGCAAGTGATCTCACCAGTTTGTGGACTAAAAAGTTAACTTCGAGCCCTGTATTTAAGCAGTAGAGCACTTTTTCGCAATCTGTGTTTACATAGCCTCATCTAAACACGATTTGGAGAATTCCAGACAGAAATGCAAACGCGTGACGTAGTGAAAAGTTGGCATAACGAATTCTCCCAACCACCCCCGCCCCCCCTTCCCCAAGTATTCAGATGAGGTTAAAATATTTCTCAAAAATACGCGCGAATCTAAAACGTCGCAACTGTGTTTACATACTTTCATCTAAACACACCTGGCGACCGATAAGCGCGCACATAGTATGTCACGTGTTTTATAGCAGCAGATAGCCACGAAGACAGGTTATGGAGATTTGACTAAATCATCAGCCAGAGATTTACCTTGTCGTATTAAAGTGCTACTACTCAAAAAATCATGTCCTTTTTTTCTTCCGATTTTGAAAGCGTGTTCGCTTAACACCTAACTGGCAAAATTTAGAGCTTTGAGTTTGATCTGAAGGCTGTTTATTTTGCGTGTAAGTTTTGGATTTGACGGTCCGCCATTACTCACGTTCAAAACTGACCGATAAGACATCAGAGGATTGGATCTAGGGAAAATGACGTCATTTACTCACTAGCTTAACATTTCAGCGTGTAAACGCAATTTATTATATGTGCAAAACACGGGTTTAAAGGTCTGAAAGCTCAAAACTCCCGTGCTGCATATTAGTTAAGCCGCGTACACACGCATTGCATCCTTAAACTGGTGAGTCTTTGACGTCATTTTCTTTTCGACCCAGCTCTCTCAAGATTTTAAAATAAGTATTGGCGGACCGAAAAATAAGAAAATTCCAGTTAAAATAAACAGGTGTATTTTTAAAATCAGAACATAAAACTTGGGTCAGTTAGTGTTTAGTTAGCATAGTTTTGAATTTTTAGAATTTTTTTTTTGGTCATAGTACCACTTTAACAAGTTATCATAAATCGAATTACAAGAATGTAGAGTAATTAGAAAGCTTTTGACCTCGGTATTTATATGAAGGCTAAATGCCTGTTGAGAAAACAGAAAGGGGATTTTTCATACTGCTAGATAAGGCTGCCAAAGGAAGAGGCTGAAAGTTCAGCATGCAGGTGTCTGCAAACAAAACTGTACTTCTGTTTTCCTAAGATGAATGAACCAAGTAACACCATTCATTCTGGGATTTCAGCCTTAAAAAACCTTTGGAATCAGGTAGCGTTATTTAGCACGATTAACACTTGAAGATCTTCCCTTGACGCTAGAGTTTCAACCAAAGGACCACCACTGCACAATATCGGAAACTACTACATATGGGGTATTGAACAAAGCGTGAGGTAAAGATGGCTGGAAATGAAGCAAATCCGTTTTTTACGTGTTTATGGACCTAAACGGATTCGAGGCCCACAAACACGCGAAAAAAAAGAACGACGCCAATACACAGCCATCCTGACCATACAAACTTGGACAATAAAGGTCTTATCACATGGCTTTCGGGGAAATTTTCTTGCGCGACACAGCGGGTAGTCCCGAGGGAAAAAGATAGCACCATCCTGTTCGCTCGGGCAGCCAATCAGAGAACAGGATTTGATTCATCTGCCCACTAGCAAGGAGCATAAAATAATTAACAATTAGACTACGAGCCCGAGTTTTCTACGAGCAGATAGTCAACGAGGCGCAGCCGAGTTGACTATCGCTCGTAGAAAACTCGGGCGCGTAGTCTAATTGTTAATTATTGTAGTCTCGTTGCATAAAAAGAAAAAAATGTCAAGTATCGTGTAGAAAAGAACTGTTTTATTACGTTACATCAGGTTCAAACGCGATGCGTGATGTGCGCTGATGCGTAACTGTTGACTATCTGCAGATAGAAAACGGTAATTTAGCCAATCAAATTCACGGATTCACAATAGACTACGGTAAATTTATACTAAATTAAATTAGTGTTCGATTTCTTTCATTTAATTGGGCACAAGCTTCGCGGATCAACAGTGTGTCGGTAAAGCGTGATAACACTGTTAGCTTCAGTGGGTTTTCTAAAAAAAACTGCATTTTTGTATGATTATTTCAGGGTGAAGAGGGCGATCCCGGAAGAAATGGAACAGACGGCCCCCAAGGACCAAAGGTTAAACACTTTACTTGTTATTGACTTCAGTATTAATTGCGTTCGAGAGTAACGAGGACGCAAACTAATTTCGTCTTGCTCTCATCCAAGCGAGAACAAACTCGAGATTTCCACGAATAGTTCACATTTTGCCCCCACCCCCCCTCGCCTAGGAGCACACTGCATCATGTAGGTTACGCCAGCGATTGTTTTCCGAAAGCAAATATCGTGGAGTTCGCGACTAAAGTTGTGGTTTTATCTGTGATCCCGGTTTTGAAATATCGCGTAAAATACCTCAACACATTTTGGTAAACTTATTTTTGTTTTGTTTTGTTAGGGTGGCACGGGACCTCCTGGTTCTTCGGGCGAACAGGGAAACCCTGGAGGAGAGGTAAGTTATCAATTTAAAAATTATTTTTAAAAAAAATTGAAAACAGGAAATCCTGCCATTTTATAGACGATGTTCAGTCACTGCATAATAATCATTAACAATTAGATTATTCGCTCTCGATTTCTATGAGGTGATAGTTGATGAGGCCGAAGGTGCGCGCACATCAGTTTTTTTTTTTCAATAATGTCAATCTTTTTTAACTCAAGAAGCCGTAAATGTCCTTCGTCAAGTCTTCTCAGTAATTCACTTACCGCCTGTAGCATATTGGCACCAAATTAGCACCTATTGTATATTACACTATTGTATACGTATATATAACACCCGTATAACACCCGCTCTTATCGACTTACATTGGCTTGAACTTACATTCAGTTCAAATTGCTCCTCTTTGTTTACAAGTCACTACACAACCAAAGTCCATCCTACATTACAGATCTTCTATCCGTCAAACCAGCTGCTAATTATGCTCTTCGTTCGTCTGGAAAATCTCTTCTGCTCGTTCCAAAAGTCAACTGCTCTACACTTGGGGATCGGGCCTTTGCTCATGCTGCACCTGTTTTATGGAACTCGCTGCCATTAACTATAAGATCAAGTGGCAGCCTCGCCATTTTTAAAAAGCAACTTAAAACATTTCTTTTTAAGAAAGCTTTTAATTTGTTGGAATAGTATGTTTAATTTTAATTTAGGATCTTTTCGAAATTTATTTAACCATAGCTTGACATAAATTTTTATTTATCAATTATTTGTTAATTTAAATTATTGTAAAGCGCTTTTGAATATTCTTTATAGTTTTAGCGCTATAAAAATTCATTATTATTATTATTATTATTATTATTATTATATTAACATTATGCAAATCTAGACATCACTCACATCCACGCGGTGTGCGTGAACCATTCTCGTCCCCAGAGCCCACGATCTTTCTGGCCTGTGGCAGGGATCGAGTTCTCGATCCCTGCCACAGGCCAGAAGGATCGTGGGCTCTGGGGACGAGAATGTGCGTGAACAAGCTGAATAAAACTTCATCGACAACCGACCACATGGTGGCAGCGTTTTACAAGAATAATTTCTAGAGTTAACTCGACAGAGGCCAGCAGAAGCGAATTATGGCAACAGCAACGTCTCTTGCGTCGCCACAGATGAACTGGGACGCTGCTGGATCCGATAACTTCATTCGCAAGATCCAAACAAAAATGTCAGCTTATGTTCTCAAGCGTTCTCGAAGACGCCGATGACGAAGAAAAAGTGAGCTATTTTTTACTCTGGTCGGGTGAAAAAGGCCTGGATATATACAACAGTTGTACTTTCACGAAAGGGGAAGACAGGAAAAAGCCTGCCATTATTTTCGAAGGGTTCGAGAATCAGTAAGAGCCGAAGACTAGTCCTGGAATTCACAGATACCCCGGGGTATCCAATCGATGGAATCGATAATCGATAACAATCGATATCAATTAATCGATTGATATTGATAATCGATGACTAATCCATGGCGAAGATCCGTGTGGTTATCGATTGGTATCGATTATCAATACTAATCGATAAATAAATTGGTATCGATTGTTTGTAGATTGACGGAAACTGAATTGACGCATTAAAAAAACATAACTTTGTACGGAGTAATTGTAAACACATTTAATGTCAACAGGAGAACAATACTCTCTCCTTTCTCTTTAACGTTAACGCCCAGTCCACATGGGCCAACCTATAGACTTCAGAAAACGGAAAGTGGTTGCATCGTGCTTTCACACACACAAAAAATTACTTACACTAAAATGTCTACATGTAGTGGCCAAAGAGGATCCACAAGCTCTGACTGTAGGTGGCCGAGTTGTCCACTATGGTTCACAACTTTCAACGCGTTTCCGTGTTCTCCCCTATTCTTGTTTGCAGTGAACACTTCCCCGCGTTCACCTCAAAACGGCAAAGATGATAGCCTTTGATGATGCGCCTTATATTCAGTAAAGCCTCTACCCAGACGTCTAGCGGACACGGAAAGGCAATGACGGGCAAGTGGGTAATTCGAGTACACGTGCAACGGCCGCTGAGAAGACTGGGTCGGAATTGTTTAACCAATTTCGTCCCCAGGACTTTCTAAAAATGGCGGATGATCGGACAGATAGCGTGCGTGACGTCTGTTTCGAGGTCCTGTTCCAATCAATGAACGATTTTTGTGTGGTTATCGATTGATCATCGATTGACCGATACCAATCGATGCCAATTAACTAATTTTATCGATTGATATCGATTGATCGATTGGTTTTCCGATCATCGATTTCCATCGATTAGATACCTTGGGCAGATACACACTACAAGGAATGCGACAAGAACAAGGCGAGCCAGTGGATGATTTTATTTCAAGATTAAAAAACCTAGCAGCAAAATGTCAATTTCGTGACAACACCGAAGTCGAAGACAGAGGTTTAGATCAGCTTATTTGGAGGTCAAAAAACCCCGATGTCCAGAAGTCCCTCATAGGCCGAGATAAATCATTGACCCTTGCAGGCGCTATCGAGATTGCAAGAAGCCACGAGGCGACAAGTAAACATATAAAGTTACTGGCAGGAAGTAGCGAAAGCCATCAAGAGGATAGAAGTGTAGATGCGATTCATAAGGAACAAGAAAGGGAATCTTGTAACAACTGCGGAAAACAACCCCCGAGGAACAAATGTCCAGCCTACGGTACATTATATCCAAAATGCGGCAAAGCTAATCATTGGCAATCTGTCTGCCAATCCAGCAAACGGAAACAATTTAACCAAGGAAGAAAGCCGGCCTTCAAAACATTTATTCACACGATTGAGGACAGGGGCGATGAAGACAACGATGAAATTCTCACAAACAGAGACCATAGAAGGCACGCAACATTCGACGACACACCCTTAAAAAACCTCTTAAAGGAGAACGTTGACTTTGCATGGAATCCATCACATTCGAAAGCCTTTGAGAAGGCGAAGGCATTGATATGTACCACTATGCCTACTATGACAGAAATGAGCCAGTTGTCCTTCACGTTGACGCATCAATTAAGGGCCTGGGCGTAGCTCTTGGTTCATTTCGTAGACGACCTCCAGCCACTGCACACTAATGTCTGATAGATCACAGCATTTGCGCAACTCTACTAATAGCTTTTAGTATAAATCTACAACGTTTTATATGCCGTTCTTTTATTGGCTATACTATTCACTGGTAGATAGTTAGCAGCGCAGCAGTGTGCGGCTGCTACTTTACGTTAGTGTGTGAAATAAATTTAAATAATTTACCAGTCGATTTTTGACTAGATTCATTCTAAAATTATTATTCGCTCTCGATTTCTGCGCGGCATAGCTGAAGAGATCGCTGCAGCGATGAGAAATATCAAACTCATTATCTAGTTTTCAATAGTGAATGAGTAGCTCAGCTAATTAAATAGCATCATTTACATAAGGTTACTAGTAGAATTTCACTAATTATATTTATTTGTTATTTTTTTAGGGACAAACTGGACCTGCTGGTCAGCCTGGACTTCAGGTTAATACCCGTATTAAAACATATTTAGTCGGCAATGATGGTAATGATGAGTCTGGCTAGATCATGAAATGCTGCAGTTTATTGACCACCCTAAAACGCTGCTGCCATAATTGGCAACTGAAGTTTGTGTGGAAATTGTTTTCGTCTGTGTTAAACGAAACAAGTTCGTAAATGTAAATGAGTGCGTTGAAAGTAATGCAAATGAGAAAAAAGAAATCATCAACGCCTCGTTAATGTTCGACCGTTGTGATTTTGGTGCTCCTGAACTACGAGAGAGCCTGCATCGAGTCATTAATGAGGTTCTGTCAGTAAGTTCAATTTACCTTTCACGTCATTCATTATATCGTATTTTACAAACAACAGAAAAAAAACTTAATCAAACGTTAAAAATGTTTCTATGAATTGAACGTTTAAAAACCACCGAACCATTGTGAAGTTAAAGAACTACAGACACATGCAGCGTCGTGTACCTGTTTTATCTAGTGCCTTATCTGTCAGTATTATTGAATGTGACATTTTTTCGTTTGTTTCAGGGTGAACGTGGACGACCGGTAAGTTATTAATTACCTTAATCGACTTCAGATAAATAAAAGCAGTTATATAACGAGTTTTTGTCTTAAAGGACATTTTCCAGTAATTCTCCTTGTTTAAAAAAGAGACAACGCTGAGTTCTTTCAATCTGCGAGCGTGAAATTCTGTATATGTTTTCATACCAACTAAGGTTAGCTATGTTTGTGCTGGTTAGTCTAATGCCCTCTGAATTTTGTCCAATTTTCGTTTGCTCACTTTTCCAGTTTCAAACGTCACAACTTTAAGGTCTAGTCTTAAGCAAGTCTGTTCGAAGAAAACCTGAAGTAGTGTGATAACACCATTTTATATTAACTTGTTGGTAATATTGGTTCATGGCTGGCCAAAAGACACAAACCGCGGTTAAAGCAAACGTAATTTAGGCGAAAATTCTCAAGCTATAAGTTAATCGGTTTTTTTTATGTACCACTGCACGCCGACATTACGATCGCAGCGTGAATGTAATTGTAACGCGTTTTTCATTTCTCCCTGATTTAGGGTAATGATGGAGATGTGGTAAGTCTTTTACTCTTGGTTTGGGTTTGTTTTGTTTTGTTTCAGCATTATCAAGTGCTACTGAGATTAGACTAAGATTGAAACGAAAAGACTTAAAAAACCTAGTGTTTACGTTGTTCAGCTACAGTTGTGCTGCTTTCGCGTTCTAATTCTCTGGTCTCGCTCAACCGAGTAGAAAACATTTCTTTTGTAAGTAAAGGACACAAATAACACAGCAAATACTGGAGGGAGCGACCGGGAACAGAGATTATCCACAGGAAATTGACACTTGCCAAGTACGGGTTACAAGAGACCTAGAAGAAACGTTAACCAAACCCTAACAAGCTAGAGAAATAAACGTGAGAATTTGTTTTTTGTAATACGAAAAACTAGACTCGAGAAAAGTTGTCGGTTTTCACAAGAACTGGTTTATAATGTTTCCTTGTCGCAGTGAGAAGTAATACACTGAATACAACTTAGTACTTCAAAAAGAAATATCTGATTACAGCGTTGGGTACCTCTTGGTACTTCTGCCAGTGTTCTTTATCAAGTGTAAACCTGAGCAGAACATAGGCAGTAGAGACTAACGTTAGTTTGAATCGCGTTTTAATGTTGTGACTTTGTATCGAATCTTAGGGAGATCCAGGTGCCCCCGGTATACCAGGACCTCAGGTGAGGAGTCTTAAAACGTTGTTATTGAATGTGAAAGGGGTAGATATGGCACGCATTGCTCCCATCGGAGTTATGATGGCATTTATCACGAGTGGCGACAAGTACTTTTCTCGTGTTCTTTCAGTGGAATTAAAAGAAAAATGTTCAATCCTGAAAATGTAATATGCGCCTAAATGATTGAAACCTACTTTAAGAGCTGTCATACAAACTAAGTACGGCTTTCTATGAAAATTGTATCTCACTTCTGGCTCATTCCAAAGTGTCGAGGCTCAGGAAGCCTTTGATCTTTTTCCATTTTACCAGTAAATGAGTACCCGGAATGTGCATATTTCGTTTCCGTAATCGAGTGCTTTCATGTATTAGCGTATAGATCACTTTCAGGATCTCCAAAAGTTTAAAAGTTATTTCCCACCAGATAATTTACTTGTGATATAATTTAAATCTTATTTAGGGACCACCAGGACAGAATCTCCAAGAAGCGGTACGTTTTTTTTAATTGACAAGTAGTCTTGTTGATTTATAGATCTCGTAAGTTGTGACACCGTGTTCCAGAGCATACATGGACCTCTTTTTCGTTTTTCTTTTTGTACAACACATAGAACTACATCTTTTAAACACGAAGGTTGTCGTGAACAAAGTATTAAGCGTTTTAATTATCTGGTCGTCTTCGTGTGTTTCTCTCAAATCCGGGGCAGATTTACGTTCGTAATTATCCTCAGTGTTGGATTAGTTCTCCCAGGGCATTAGATGTGCTATTGTAAATGTATCAGGAAAGGGAAGGGGATTCTTCCAGTTTAGTCTCAAAGAAGCTAAGTTTATAACATATTTATTACGCGACTGAAAAAGCTGGATTTCAACTCAAGGTGCACAATTCTTAATGAGAGTCCAGGTGGCGTTTAGTCGTAAGAAGTTTTCACTTTTCAATTTTCTGGATCACCTGCAACACTTGAATTACGTTGATTGACTTGCAGTGTTTTAAATATCCTTTTCCTTCCATTCATATTTTTAAAGCTTGCCGAACTCGGCGCTGGCGACAAAGGACCTCTTGAGGGATTACGATTGTACTCTAGCAAGGTAAAACTGTGTAAAACTATGGCCACTTGTACCCTTCTGCTGTTAATGACATTTGTCCCGCATGCATTTATAACAGTGATTTTAAGGTTCGAGCCCTTGCCGGGGACATTGTGTTGTGTTCTTGGGCAAGACACTTCACTCTTAATGTGCCTCTCTCCACTCAGGCGTGTAAATTGGAACGTGCGAATTTAGCGCTGGGGTAACCCTGCGATGGACTGGCATTCCATCAGGGGAAGTAAAAATATTCCTAGTCGCTTAAAGCTACGGAAGTTGGAGATAAGCCCCAGCCGCAGTGGTTGGATGGCTTGAAAGCCGGGGGGGTGGGGGGACTCCCTTATATGGGTTATATAGGTATGTGCGGCCCCAAACGGTATGGTTTTTCAGCCGTTTTGGTCATAAATAGGGTATCGATTTTAGCCAATTTTGGCCATTTTGCTCTTAAATGGGGTATGGTTTTGCACTCTAGCCTTGATATGTGCGTGTTTCTAAGAAGAAGTCACTTTTTCATCATTATCGAAAGGAAAATCAGCAAACACCCTTCACATTTATGTTTACGGTCTGGTCGGAACTAAGGAACTAATTATAACGCAGCTCTGAAACAGGGTTTTGATTTAAGGGTCTGGTCATAAATAGGGTAGGGAATATCGCAGATTTTGGTCATAAATAGGGTAAGGGTTTTGGGAAGCGGGCCGCACACCCCCCCACCCAATTTTTCAGGGAGTACCCCCCACCCCCCGGGGGTTGAAAGGTTCGAAAGCCGACTTAACCTTACTGCCTTTGGTGGCCTTCGCGGCCGATATTAATGAACAGAGGTCACTAAAATGGTTCTTGTTTGTAAATGTATTATATCTCTTGTTTGACTTGCATATGATGCCTCTTCTAACAATATTTCACTTTTTCTAGCGATCCTCTGGCAAAGAACAGGTGTCGCAGAATGACGCAAAATCCCAGCTATTTATGGTATGTTGTTTAATTCTTTATAAATTTTGTCCATTTTCCATTGATCGCGTTCGGTTGAAAGTTAACCGGTTATGCTAAATGGACTTCTTAAGCATTGGCTGAGCTCGCAGTTCTTCGTATGTCAATAACTTATAGCAAACTCATAATCTTTTGTAAAAGGCAATTAATCTTCCAGTTCCTGTTTTAACCTGTAAACGTCTTTCAGTACTACGTTTCCAGGAAAAGGCACATCTTTAAACAAACATGTTTGCGTATTTTTTGGCGGCGAGTTGGGTGGGGTATGGTTGGAAAACCTGGATTACGTCGACGCAATCGTTGTGCGATTTTTCTAATAATTTTCGGCTTGAAAATTAATGAGGAATTCAAAGTCAACTGCAGTTGATGCGTTTTCCTCAACCTACCACAAGCGATGATTCAGTGATGGAATATAACGGCGTTACAGAAATAGAATTAGCATCAGTTTCTTGTATAAGGAGAAACAGTGAGTTTAATGTCAAGCATCTTTCATATCTTGCTTGCTCAGAGGGACGATATCGATTTGGCGTTGACACTGGTGGACAGGAAAATAAGAAACTTCAGAGCCCAGAATGGCACCAAAGAACACCCTGCTAGATCGTGCAGGGAAATAAAGCTGGATTATCCCAATTTTGAAAGCGGTTTGTATTGCTTTTCATTTGTCACGCTGTTACTATTACTCGCGTGTCCTTGCAAAGTCACGCAATTTGTGACAACCCAGAAACGCTTGTACAAATGTATGAAACAGCCTGTACCGAGATTTTCAGCTTTGCTGTCAGTCACCATAGTTAACAGAGTGAAATGGTTCGGAGACCTGCCAAAGTTCTTTGTTGTATTTTTTGTTGGCCATTTTAGGGGTTGACCCTGCACAAAACCTGGCTAAATACAAAAGGTGGTTATGTGTGCTCATACAACTGACCAATAGAAGCATTGTGATTACGTAATTCATGCCTAGTCAATGAGCATAAAACAATAAGATGTGCAGGGTTAAGGACCTTCCAACGTAAATCTCAGCCTGTTTGTTTGCTTCTTTGATGTTTACCGGCCTTTTTAACCATTTTCCTCTATTAACTCTGCAGCCACGAACACCGATTATTGTTATATGAACTCTTAAACGTTTTGTTTAGAGTGACACTCTCTGCTGCTGTTTTCGCTAAGTGTTTTCCCTAACCATGTCACTCGTGCGTGTGTTCATCATTTTGTTTTCGTTTCATAGGTAAATACACTATCGATCCAAATGAGGGATGCGTCAGTGATGCTGTCGAAGTCTATTGTGATTTTGAGAAGCAAGCCACGTGCGTCAACCCAAAAAAGAGCAAGGTATGAGATTATGTAGGGCTTGTGTAAATTAGTGTTTTACTAAAATGTGAGTGAGTGCTAAATACGTTCATTGCTGTTTTTCATTGTTGCTGTGAATATTTTCTGAACTCATGAGTACTCTACTTTTAATTTCATTAGACTGTTATCGCCGCCAATGAAACCGGACCTGGACAATGGACAAACGAGGACGAACCGGTAAATCCTGTTTGTTAAAACCTGTTAAGAAAGTTTGGTCATGTATCAGTGGCAACAGTGATTTCCCTCCAGAACTGAAATTGAAAATACCCTCAATGAAGTGATATCAGATTTAGAATAGTTGCCGCCGAATTAGCAATTAAAAACTCCTTTTAGAGATGGCTAACGTTTGGCATGAAATACAGAGGAACCTCAGTGATTGCTGCGGAGCGAGCGTGGCGAGCGAGCAGCAACATAATCAGGATTTGAAAAGAAAATATAAAAGGGAGTACGAATTCTCGAATTCATCGCTTTTACCAAAATGCATTGCATTTAACCAGAGTGCATTGCGCCACGAACAACACGAGGATGTCATACTGTCAATTGGCGTGGATTCCAGTGCGAAATTTTGCTCTGAATTACCTGTAAAACGATGTGAAGGAGATCGTAATTGACTTTCACAACTCTTGCTTTTGTTTTTAATGCAGTACGTGAAAGTTTGTAAATCTGGACGATTAATTGTGACATCTCATTGTAAACTTAGTATGTCATTTCTTAGCAGTCTCGCCTCCGTGGTCGAATTCTTAAATCAGATGAAGAGAAATCGTCGTTACTAAAACTTGTAGTAGAATTAAAACAACCGGAAACTGTAGAATACGCGATCTATTCCTTTTCATCCAAACTTGAATGTAAACTTAAGTTTTAGCATTTTTACACTTCCGGCGATGGACGCGTCTTCGACACTGTCGACACTCAAGAGACATTTAAAGCGTACCAGTACATAATTTATAAGTGAGATTTCTGCTCCTACATGTGCACCATTCCCACATCTTTCGATTTCCATCTTTTCGATTTTCTGGTAAAGGGGAGGTAGATGTGTATCGTATATGTATGTGCTTTATTGTCTCGATCCCTTGTCACACCTCGCCATCGATGCCTCATGATGCATTAAGTTGATGCATACAAGGACAGATTTTAAGTTACACGCCAAAATTTGACACTACTTTAAGAAATTAATGTCACTATCAACAGAATGTGCCGGAACGTTACTTTCTTTTAGATACCCTAGTTACAGATTATTGGTTTGATAAAAAGTCGACGGAGAAGTCGTCGGAAAGTCATTTTAAATTTCTTGGAGTTCCTCTTTCTACTCTTGATCACAATAGAAAGGTCCTAGCTGATAAATTGGATGTACCAGTTTGAATTTTTTGATTCCGTTTTGGTAAATCAAAAGTAAAAGTTTTAATTTCACTCTTGTCTGCAGATTGAATACAAGCTGAACTCGGTGCAGATGAAATTCCTTCGTCTTCTTAGTAAGAGCGCCTTCCAAGAGATGACCTACAGCTGTACCGACCTTAACAAAGGTTGTATGGTGGACCTCAAAGGAGAAAATGAAATGGTCGTCAACAGCTCAGACAAGATCAACCTTGATGTTACCGAGGTAGGTTGAATGTTCTTACTTTTGGAAACGAGGAGGGACTGAGGATGAGTTTGAGATTGTTTTTCAATATCGAAGTTACAGCCCCCGTCGAAGAAACCTAACAAAAGGTCTTACACGTGGGATTTTCTCCGTTGTTGCAGACCATTCTTTTTTGCTCGACTTTATGCTTGGCAATGTTGACAAGTTCCGGTTGTGAATTCATTTCTTATACATGTGTGTAACCAAAGCAATGCCACTAAGTAGACGAAGAAGAAAAAATGATTGCCTACAAATCCACTGCAATTGAAACCTGAAACGCTGAGCGAGAGCCTGCATCACCATTCTCCGTGATAAACCCTTCCATGAAGAATTTGGTTTACTTGTTTGGCTGTGGAACAGACAACCTCTTAAGCAATTTATGTTATCTCCAAACTCACCCAACCCGACGCCACTGCCAAAAAAGGCCCGGGTTTAGTATTAATATATGTTCTATTTCTGATATTGCAGACCACACAAGATGGAAATAAAAAACTAAAGATCGAAGTCTCGACCGCGCAGCAGAACAACTTGCCCATAGTAGACTGGGCACCACAAAGTCGCGTCGACTCGCAGCTCACATTTGAATTAGGACCAGTTTGTTTTGTGTATTAGTCGTGAGCCAAGCGAGAGAGAGAAGAACTGTACCGTTATTTGTACATTGACTATTTCCTGCTAAATATATTAGCTTAGAAACGAAAGAAGACCATTTTGGAGCATGTAGAAGTTTCTTAATAAAGCGGTTCTCGGGATGATAGTCGACTGCAATTGGTTCTGTTATGTTACCACAATAGCTAGTAATTAATAATATAAACTCCAACGTAGGTGTTTTGTCTCACGATTATTATATATTTCATAAGGAAAATAAACTTTAAGTTTTTACTCTGAAAACTGATTTGTCATCCACGCGTCGCCGGGTCAAGGTTGAGAGCTTCGGTGTTCTATAATTAGCAGTTATTGAATGAGGCTGAGTAGGTTATGAAGAATTCTTCAGATCAAGGAGGGTGTTATCGACAGAGGCCGAAGGCCGAGATGGAAACAGAATTCCTCATCCTACGAAAGCCGAATTCAATAATTGCTTTAAAATTCATTAAAAATATTTCCCCGTTGCGTAAAAGAGTTTCGCCATTTCGCTCTTTTTTTTCCGCTCACCAAAAATAACAATAATCTTGTACCCAGGTTTTCTCGGTCAACGGTTCAATAATCTGCAGCGGGCTGCACTTTTGACGTCATTGGTTCAATATGACAAAGATTCTTTTCAAGGGTCAACAACAGCTCGTTATGGTGAATTATGCGTGTGGTTTTAACCAAACGGAAACGGAGAATTATTTCAAATAAAAAAGGTCATTATGGTGTATACAAGGGAAGTATTAGGAAGTGAGAGACCATCTTCGGGCATAAGAGGACAATCGTGTGTGCTTTACAATCAGGCTATCACTTTTAAATATGGGTCCGAGGGATTTAGGCAACAGCGGTCTGTACATTTCAGACCGTACTGGAGAAATATTTTGTTTCCTTTTTTATTATTTTTTTGTTTATTCTTGTTGCACGTTTTCTATTTCAAATCTGTTTGAGGATTCACCAAAAGCCTTTCAGAGATTTTCAGTCAAAAACAAGCACAAAGATGGTGGTTGGTCATAACCATGTTTAACAGGTGTGATTAGAATGGGAAATATCTGGACTTCAAATAAATGGATAAAATAGTAAATATTTAACAATTATCCTGCGAAATCGCGCGGAATATCGTCTGATACTTAACCGACGAGTCGGCTAAAATCAGAAGATATTCCGCGAGATTGAGCAGGATAATTGTTTTATTATTCAACAAATTGATAACAAAACAGCGTAACATTTTTAAATCTCTCTGTCGACATTTTTTCACTGCACTTTTTCTTCCCACGTACGAAGCTACGTATATCGCCGGATATCTGTTACCTACGGATGACAGATATCCAGAGCATCATGACCATATTTGGATAGTGTTACAGTTTGTTGAATAATAAAGCGGAATATTTAGAGAGCAGCCACATCAGCCTCAACTGGTTTTCATGCGGGTCTTCTTGAAATTTGGAGTGCTGGTTTTTGTAGAGGGGGGCTAACCGGAGAACCCGAAGAAAAACCTGAGAGCAGGGACGAGAACCAACAACAGCACCGAGCAGGAATTGAACCTGGGCCACATTGGTGATAGACGAGCCCTCTCACCATCGCCCCTTCCTTACACTCGGCTGTGTTGGACGCCTTGATCTTCAACCCATATTTTCCCAGTTCTTGCGGCGCTTTTGCGGAGTCAAGGCAAGCTCATTTCCTCAGGAAAACAAGAAGCTTTTCATCACTGTGTCGATGATCTTAGGTACAACGTCTGAGATCACTGAAAGCGATCAAAATTACCACTCTTAACACGCTTTATCAACCGGCTTTTAATAAACTTGATAGACTTGTCAGTGTCTCTTGACTACATTACAGAACATGATTTGCATAGTCTGCTAGCAGACTGAAATAAAGCATTCGATTTATTTTCTTTGCTGGATTCAATCTCGGACTGTCGGTCAATACATGCCATTGCAAACATTTTAAATTCTGAATAGTCCAGCTCCTGAAAGGAAAACAAAAATCAGTCAATATGTACAGGAAAATACAGGGGCCGACGTGGAAATCCCATGTTAAACCAAGAGAAAGTACAGCATAAGCATTTAATACCATGTCAGTCAGTGCTGCGCATGGAAAGATTGGGTGTCAAAATGTCGAGCGGGACAGCGACTTTCCTGAAATCTGATTGACTGTATTTCCTATATTTACGACTCCTGACTCTGCTTCCAGCCGGAATCTATTATTTTATACGACTTAATAGAGATGCAGAAAAGGGATTTTACAAGAAAAACTCAGATCTTAATAAAAACGTCAGAAGTGGCTCACTGACAAACCTGGTCTCCAGAAACGTCAAATTCCCTGAAGATTGTCTGAATTGCTTCTCCTTGCAAATTGAATAGAAATCCAAATGTTTCAAACTCATAAGCGGAAATATTCCCGCTGCTGTCTTCATCTAGAAGGTCAAACACGGTGCGTGAATGCCGGTAGATGAAATTTTTCTCCACCTTATCCTGAACAGCGATGAGAATACAAATGAGCAGATAGAATTCATCAAAGTCCATCGATCCTGATCCATCTACGTCCAGCATATCGAATACTTTGTATATCTGGTTTGTGTTCAGGTCCGTAGCTGTCTGCATGAACGCGCAGAACTGCACATCGTTAAGAGCCATTTCATCATGTACATCAATGAGGCGAAACAACTCCAAAATGATACGAACATTCCTGCCTAGATAAAACTCATTATTAGAAACGAAACCAGACGGTGATCGAACTCAAAGTTAGTAAGCATGATCGCGGAACGCATTCGGAGAATGGGTGCACGTAGATATGGAATCTCTGTTCGAGTGTTCAATTTGATATCTCGCGCGCCCGTGAGATATCACTCGTGAGACATCACTTTGTTTGGTCAACCATGACAACTTGCTTTGTTCGAAGGTATGAGTTATTTTAAAATTTCTATTTCTTGTCACTACCGAGTACGTTTAAAACTAAAATGCATGTCTCAAGAAAAGTTCACATTTCAAAAGTAGCGTTTTCTTAATTAAGACAGGAGGACCGGCTGCGTACGCGCGAATAGTTATTTATGCGCGCGCGCGCTCACACCTTTCTTCTGAAACAATTTCACATTGTTGACGAAAATGGTGAATCGAATCTCTTGACTAGAGTGGATAAATAAAGCCATAACATTTCCTGCTGAAAGAGCTGAACGCTTCAATTCTCACTGCTAATGACTCTTGTCTGTACACCATTTTTTATGTTCACATAATATTGGCAAATATATCATTCAGAGCAAAAACCAATACAGTTTCTCTCCTTTGATAGAAAGTGTTGTTTTATACTGTTTTTCCCTATTTACTGAAAAGAAATATGCAGTTTAATCTATTTGTTAGCGTTGTCTAGTAAGTCTAGTCATGGTCGACTAAAACATATGATAATTGTCAAAAAGGGCTCAGGTATAATTGAAACAAAAAACTTTATATTTCTTGTTAAATTACAGTATTGTCTATTATCCTGATTACGGTGGCATTCTCTGTTGTAAGAATTTAATCTGTATTTTGAAAGTTCTGATCCTTATGAAAAGCAAATAGTAAACTCGAGTGACAAGACATGTTTTCACTTAAGTCTATAGACACCTCTTTACCTAATTTAATTTTTCGTCCCGGGAAAGTGCTCAGTGTTGCAATATCCATACATCGAGTATATCTAGTGTGTGCTAGCTTCCACGTATGTCGGCTTACATAGACGTTTACATACATAATATAAACATTTACCGCAAAACCTACCTGTAAGCAGACAATATGTTCTGTCCAAATGCATGTATTTTAGAATCTGTGAACGGATCTTCATATTTGTTCTAAGCCATGCAATTTCTTCTACGACAATTAGGTTTGAGAGATGAGGTAGAAGCAATGGTTCTTCAAGCACACAGTAAACTGTACAGCGGTCAACAGCTCCTTTCAACCCTATCGTGGTATAAGTGCAGTAGTAAGTAATTCCAGAAATGCAGAAGTGTCTCAATATTGGCGGCAAGTGTCTTAAATGCCTGAATTGGCTGGTTTGAAGGTCTTGAACATAAATTAAATACTGAAGGTTCTCCCATGTTTTAATTTATAAAACTGTTATCTAGAAAATGCGGGAACCTCTAGAAATAAAATTTCCTTTGGCGTATGCTACTTACTCCCCCCCTCCCATAACAATTAAAACGAACAGTTTTTCTCGAAATAAATTGAGGCTGGTTTCGAGGCCAAAATCTTACTACGAGATCATCAAAACGAAATAGAGATGACAATTTGCAAAGGCAACAACTCGATGGGATCATCGATTAGTTTTCTTCTTTATACATACAGAATCAACTTACTATTGGTAATCACCCAACTTTTTCACGACTTTTCTTCCTTGCACAAATAGAACAGATCATAAACGAGTGTTGAAGTTCCTTTTTATTCACACAGAATTAATTCACCGCAATGAAATGCCGAGTTCAAGGGTCTTTCACGTCTTTGGTTATATAGACATCAAGAGGCTTCCTCTGTTAAAACACGCACTCTGTCAACCGAAAGGCTTTACCAAAGTTAGAATTAAAACTGATTTGGTTTGATTTGAAATTTGATTTCCAAGCCTTCACATTGTTGAATAAAATACCAGATCCCGGCAGTACGGAGGTAGGTGTTGCATGACTGTAATTTTATCGAGTTTCTTGGAGGCAAGCAAAGTTCGGCTGCAAGGTCACTACCGCTATCGAGACATCGTTTTAGAGCTGGGTTCCTTGAAGAATCAGATAAAAAACTATTACGGTCTGATATAGATGAATCGTAAAAAAATAATCCTAATTAAAACTTAATTAAGAAGTTTCAACTTGGTTGCAAGTTTTAAAAATTAGGCCATTTCCAGCCATCTTTCGATGGCGATTAATAGTGTTCAGTAATATGTTTGATGTTAACCTTGTTAGTCTCTTGGAAAATGAAAAAGGTTCAAGAGTAAATTGACATTAGATTCATTAACCAGATGTTGGGAATGAAATATTTCACAGCACCGCGAGAAATGCTAATTTTGTGGTTACGTGCCCTAACGACACCAAACATTAAATGACTGCTAACGCAAGTCGAAAATAACTGCGAATCAAGCCGAATGTGCCTTCGGTTGCCAGAGTTTCAGGTAAAGTTATCAGTTTATGGAAATTGAGTGGTTTGTTTTTACAGCGAGAGCCTCTAAACGGCATTGGTCATCGGCTATTTTAGGTCTCTTTTTTTATGTAGATGCAGTTAGATTTCGTGCTGTTGTGCTTCTGTGGTCGAGTCCTAAATTGCAGCAAATTGAAATATTGCATAAATGAAAAATTCCTGCCAATAGTATCAGTCTTGTAAATCAATGTGCACCATAATTATTGTAAAGATGCATAGATCGCGGCGTCTAGGGATCAGAGATATTAAGGTTTCAATCAATTTACGTCACGTTCGGGTCGGTTTCCTTCACGGGGGGAATTCTAGATCTTCAAACAGTCACCGGCAAGTATTCTGTAATGAAAGCAAAACGAATCGATTTACGAATGATTTAGATGGCATGAGAACTTTACCGCACGCGACAATCTTTTAAAACGACAAGTTTATGCGGATTGCGCTAGGGAAATCAAGATAAGATCTTTATAACTGTCGACACGAAGCTCTCTGACACTAGAGACTTCAGATGGTGTTTCCATGAAAGTGTAAGTGATTTGCCATTACGCAGGGAGCCAGTCAAAAGCCAAAACCTGGAGGAGATTAGGAGATTCAAACGGTACATGCCCAATTTTGGCCCCATTGGCAAAATTATACCCACAAAGTTGATATTAATAAATTGAAATCGGTACGACAGATCTGTTGGTAGTACTGATTTAAACTTTAAAACCTTAATTGTCACACCAGACTTTTGTGGCTTTTCTAAATTCGAAATCTGTCAGGAGTATTAAGGTATCATGCAATCAAACCTAATTTATGATCTTTTTTATCGACTTAGCTTTTTGAGATATCGAATATCTTTTTCTTTGGTCACTACACTTCTTTTTAGCTCGCTACGTTACCTGAGTTGTAGTTTCATGAGAATAGGAAGCAAGAGTGTGAAAAACTAATTTTAAGTTTTATATTTTCTATACTCTGTTTTGAACAATTGTTCGTGTCTGCAAAAAATCGAAATTAAAGTAATGATGGATATTAGCAACCTAATCGATGTTAATCTGCCTTTGCTCCATTGAGACCATTGAAGTCTAAAAAATAAAAGAAAAATTCATTCCGCAATATCAAGATAAGTCGCTGTGTAATTGGAAAAATCACTATTCTGGAGACGAGTCTTCAGATAATTTGGCAATGTCAAAATGTTGGCACTTTTTGTTCATCTACACCTGTCCATGCATACGATTAACACTGTTGGTTAATCCTGGTAAGAATAGTGCCATTTTGCGCTCTTTTTTCGACTGATTCAGAAGTTATCTTCAGCAAGACGATAAATCTATATTTCCTCATCAACGGCTCGAAAATTTCGTCTCCAGTGAATAGTTTTTTTGTTGCTGACGCTTTTGACCTGATCCGGCGACATGAGTAGAATTTGATTTGTTTTCATCCTGTTTATTTTGAACGTTTCTTTGTCGCCATACTTAACGAGTTTATTGAACTCATTATCTTTGGCCTTCCGTCACTTTTACGGCTTTTTTTTCAATTAATTGTTTTTTTAAAAAAATTCTAGTATTTATCGATTTTAGAATGCTTTCTCATCTTTAGATTCTAGAGTAGAAAAGCAAACCACTGCTTAAGGCCTTTGACCAAAATTGTATCTTTTTATCACAAAAGTTTACACTAAAACCAATTTTTATCATGAAGTTCTGTAACCACCCTCTTTATCCGTGAAATCCTACCATTCATCAAGATCCTGTAATTATTTTATGACTTTCCTCATTCTGATTGGCTATCGGCGATACTATAGCTTTCACCTTGAAGGCTTTAGCTTAATCAAAGGGCACGTACAACAATTAAAGGTGTACGTATTTCTCGAATTCACTGCTTTGTTCGAACGCGGAAAGATAGAGTCCGAGCGAGTTCAAGAAGCCAGCTCTCTTTTTTTGTTCTCCAAGATACTAACAACAACGTACCAAGGTTTGCCTGTATTCATGATTTTTAAGTAATTTATTTCAGCTTTGGCGATGTATTAATTGATCTTTGTGATGTTTCCGTGCTCTTAAAGCTTCTCAAAGTATTGTTTCCTTGAGTGTTTCTCCGATACTCTTTTCTTCTGATAAGAAATTATTTTCCACAAATTCCAATGTTTTTCTCGCGCTTCTATATCTGCGAAATCAAGTTATCCAGGCATTTAATTTGCGGTTGATGCATCTGGTTTTCATATTTGTTTAGGTGTGTAACACTGATTTTGGCAAGTGTCCGCAGAACTCATTTGCTTGATTTAATTATAGTATACTTGTAGTTAATTCAGCAAGAGATTTTTCAAATGACTGTAGACTTTGTAGTTTAGCAATGAAAAACATTAACTTTGTGGATGGTTGAACTTTCTTAAGTGGTTGCACGATTTAAGCCTGTAAATCTGTTCTCAAATATTCGTGTAATATTTGAAACAAGGCAATACACTGTAAACGTGCACACGTCCGCGTTGCCATAAGATAAATACAGTGTTTGCTTTGGCTTGTAATTAAACAAATGGCGATTCATAATGGTGATTCATTTCTCTAACATTAGTGCTGTCGACACGTTTTGGCAGTTTGGAGGAAACGAGAAATGCTGCTTCGGTTGAGTTCTCTGAAATTTTCGCGAGTGTTTCTATGACTCAATTGAAGCACGTAAAGAACTAATCATTTTCTCCTTCTTTTAAAAAAACGCTGCCAGAAAAAATTAAAAAAAAAAAAAGATCGAATAGATGACTCCTTTATTTTTGCCAGAAAAGGACAAGACAGAGATATATCCCGTCAGTGCCTTCTTGACAATGGCAGTTCTTGCTAGATTTGTTTGACTATTGAGTCATAGGAGTGCATCTACAAGCGCCCATTCCTTATTTGTAAGCTGTTTTCACGTAACATTGATCAAAACATGGACGTATTTTGAGTCTAGATTTTGTTCGCTTTTTTTGGCACTCGAATCTGATCGTCTTTGTTTCTTCTCTTCTTACTTCCTTATTTGACTTCTCTCTCTTTTCACATCCGACAGAATGTCACTTTTATTTACAACTTACACACAATATCTCTTGTACGCTTTATTTCTCGATGACGTGATGGACGATTTCCTATCGATACTAGTATCATCATAGTGCCATCAGCTGCGGCTGGCTGTTAGTGCGATGTATGTTCGTTTCAGAAATACAGCTTTGAGACCTGTCGATGTGTTCTGTTGTTGGGCAAGACACTTCACTCTCTCAGTGTCTCTCTTCGACTCTCTCTCTCTCTCCACCCAGGGAAATAAATGGCTCCTTATGTATTAATGTGAAGAACGTCAAGAGGTATTGGGGGGTGGGGGTGAGGGGGAAGACAGAAAACTGAGATAATTGAGATAACTGAGATAATTTACTCGCCTAAGCGTCAGCCGTTGATAGGTGCTTAACGCGGGGGGGGGGGGGGGGGGGGGTAGGTAAGTCACCCACTGAATTAAGGACAATTTCAGGTCTCACTAAATGGTCATAGAACTAGTTAACCGAAAAATGTCAATAACGGCTTAGAACTGTGAACGAGACAAAAAGAAACGCAAGAATGGCGAAAATAGGCATTGACGGGGAAAATGGGAGAAGATTAAGATATCGTTTGCATTACAGTTAACATGAAAAACATCTGCCCATCGAATCGCGTTTTTGAAGTTACATCAATTTGTATAAAGGTGTTATTTCTGTTCCTCGGAAAACATCCTTCGTCGATTTGCTGCCGAGATTTTGCAAATAAAAGTCAATTTGATGTTTAGAACTCATAGCTGACAAAAATAAACAAAAATGCCGATAATACTGTAAGCTCAGTAGCCCTTTTACCGGGCCCGGGCGGGGGGGGGGGGTACAAATGTCAGTTGTCAGTTACAATTTTGGCCATTTGTCAGTTGTCAGTTAAATTTAAGGCCATTTGCCAGTTGTCAGTTAATTTGCTGTTAATAATTAATTAAGTAATTTAGTTACTTCTTTTTATCCAAAATTTAGCTCAAAAGGCACATTAAATGTAAATTGTATCACGAGAATTGCTACACTAATAACCTGTTTTTCTCAAATTTGGAGTTGAATTCATTACAAGCGGCTTTCTATCGTTACTCTCCTGCTTGCCCGAGCATAACATTCCCCTAAGACCCTTAGCTCATCAAAATGCACCTTCAAAATATTTGAAGTACATCGTGAGAACTGAAGACAAAGAAATATCGGAAGAGTTCTTTCTTTCTTTTTTTTTTTTGTTTGATCTGATTGGGTATTGTTTGTCAATGGCTCAATTGTGATTGGCTGTGATGAAGTGATCAGGGAATATTGCACTCGCCCAAACAGGCGCGTTGGGAAGAGAGTAACAAACAAAATATGTTTTTTTTCCGGCGAAACGTGAAACATATCTACTATAAGCGTACCTTACAAATCAAGCACGTGTTGGCGGCCCATATCTTGAAACGATAATAGGCGGAATATCTTCGTCCTCCCTGCCAGAAAAGTCATCTCCTGAGTCGGTTTCATATTCATCTGGCGGGGTCGCGCTTCAGCAACTGCCACTGCAACTAGACAGTCGTCCACAAATATGACTTGTGGCGCATCCCCACCTTCGCATGTAGCATGAACAAATAGGTCATCTTCTTTTTCTTCTTCATCCATGCTAAAACCTATCGGTTTCTCGATGTTAAGATCGTTTCCTAGTCCCTCCATCAAGTCTACTCTATTACAATCTTGTTCCTTCGAGTAGACTACCGGTGGTAAAGCCCCTGCTTTGTCCTTTGTAGTTTGTCCCCGGACTGTCCTTTGCCTCACGGGACGTTATTTCTCTACCAATTCTTTCATAACCGTTTCAGTGTCGGGACTGATTTCTTCTGACAGCAGCGGTTGTATAAAGTTGACATAAATTTATCGGAATTCGGCTTCTATGTCATTCGAATGCCGTATCCGAATTAACGTGGTAAAAACTTATAATCGCTTTAATAACGCCAGCAACTGCTAAGCTTGAGTTTGTAAATTCGAGATCGTAGGTGAAATAACCCTGATGTACATGGTTCATACAGTAAATTATTGTATGGCTCTGTCTCACAAGGACTGGGAAATACCAAATTCACGAATTTGATTGGCTGAAATGGATATTGACCGCGGTCTAGATTTTCCCATCTAGACCGGTAATGTTTTGAAGTGAAAAAGTTGCGAACTAAAATGCAAAATCACTGGCTGTTTTCATGTAATAATATTTATTTCTGCAAGTGCCAAAAAGCTGATGAGAAAAAAGTAAAGAGAGGACGAGCAAACTTTGGAAGAATTAAATTCGGCTCATCGACGTTCGCAAGCAAAATGTAAGTTAGTGCAAACCAGTTACATTACATCGGTCGTGTGTACAGACCTCACTGCGTTCGATCTGTACTCACGACCTCGGTCAAGATCGTCAAGATTCTCCCATACAGACCCCCTGCTCGGTTAATAAGAGCTAATTATTAACGAAATACTGACACTCAAGCCCGGAGTTCTGCTACTAAGATTTAATATAAAATGTGCATTTGTTTGACGAAAAAAGTAAAACATTGTTATTTACAACGGGTTTTGAAGGATATTTAAGGCAATAAGATCTTTTGTCAGTTGTCAGTAAAACCCTTTACAGATGTTAGTTATCAGTTAAATTTTAGGCTATTTGTCAGTTGTCAGTCAGTTAACCCCATCCAGACTCTCCTTTTAATTGAAGGGATTTAAGAAATTCTATACTTGTCCAATACTC
>CM042752.1:2040409-2072909 GCA_022496165.2 Catalaphyllia jardinei
ATAATAATGATAATGATAATAATAATAATTTTCTTCAAACTTAATTGAAAACCTCACATAAAAATGACACAAGTATTTCCAGCAGCTTGAAACTATTCAGTTATTTCAATTTAAAAGTAATATATAGATTTAGGCAAGCCTAAAAGGGTAGCTCCTTGGCCGGGTTGTCCAGTGCCCGATTAAGCTAACCCAGGAAAGAGAAGAAATTCATTTGAGTTTTGTAACTTTGTGATGAAGTTTTCTGTTTATTATTTGGCTTTCTGTTATGAGTTTTATAATCACCATGTACACAAAACAAAGCAGCAAAAAATTCTATACATGAAAAAGTTATAATTCGAATAATATTTAATCCTGGGCTAGCGTTAACCGGCTTCCGAACAATCCTGCTCTGTTCGCCCTGTTTTCAACAAGGTTAACCTGCAATGAGCCCGCGATACAATCGAAAACCAGTACTTGGTCAGCGGTCAATTTCAAAAAACACGTGAGCTTGATGAGTTGTAGACTTGAGCCCGCGATATGGTCACGTGATACTGGTCAGCAGATACCTTGTTTTGACAGGTGTCAATTGATCATAACATGGATGTCCAATAACAAAGAAGTACACGGTAAACCAAGGCTGCATGCCTCTGTCAACCTACTATTTGGAGGATAGCCGCCACCTTGCGAGACTCCACCGTCGTCGTCGTTGCCGTGGTGCGTACGCGCCCACGAGCATTACCGTTAGCCATAATAACCATGAGAAAATCAACTCATGGTTTTCCTTCAGTTTCCTATATGGGTATGGTGCTCCGCGTAGCGGCCCTTCGGGCCGCCGGAGCTCCGCTAAAACCTTTTTTGGTGCTGTTAAAAACATTAAAACGTCACAATAATTACTTATAAGATTAAGAGGGCTAAAAGAACTTTGAGTATTTACATAATTATTACATTCAATTAATAATAATAATAATAACAATAATAATAATAATAATAATTCGAGCATACGCGTTGGCTCCTTAGACTTTGATAGCTTTCTTTTACGCCTGAAAGACAAACTCGGTATTATTCGCTGTTAAAAACAAAGAGCTTGATCAATTTAAAGAAACGTGGGCTGTTTTGCTATAGTCTAGTATCTGTACTGTGTGCGTGCGTGTGTATTGCTTCAGCGAATGTAATGATAACCGTGATACAGCCATTGTGTAACCACCTAGTGCCAGAGTATGAATGTTTTCTTAAAAAATTGTAAGTGTAAATGCAAGTAAAATATTAGTACTGTAAAAAAAGTTTGATTTTCGCTGTGCAAGATTTGTAAGTAGGGTAAGTGATCTAATTATTTTTGTTAATATTGTAAGTAGTGTAAGTATTAGTACTGTTAGCAGAGTTAAGTAGGCGTACTGTATTGTAAGTAGTATAAGTGTTAGTATTGTAAGTGGCGTAAGCAAGAAGTACTGTAAGTAGTGTGATTCACTCCATGAATATTGTTAGTAGTGTAAGTCGCTATTAATAAATAATAAAAAAAAGATGTGTTATTCTTACTTTAAGATTAAAGCGTCTTAACTATCTTTTTTGAAGAGGATACACGTCTTACATCAAGACACTGGACAGACTTAAAGGGGCAGTGTCACTCTATTTGGCAACTTTATAAAAAGCTAGGTGTCTTCGCATCAACTGAATTCCAACAATAATGTTCTAGTATTGTTATTAAAGACTATTTGAAGGTACTTAAACTGTTTCCTGTCGCCTGTCGCTACGGATGGCAAGGATGGAAATGGATTGAAACTTGGCCAATTTTTTCAAGATTTGATGCTGCTAGAAATTTATTATGGTTAGCTCTCTCTGATAAAATTCATTTGATATCTTTGTCGTAGCTTTGCAGAAGCATTTTGTTTTCGAGGAAAGCCTCAAAGTAATGATTTTAGTACAGAATTGACCTAAAATTGCAAAATACTCGTGACACTGTCCCTCTAAATGAATTTTAAGACGATTTTCCAATCCTTGCATCTTATTTCAGTCACACTTCATCTTAAATTTAGACGAACATATTTTGAGAGTAATTTAAGATTGCAGTTCTAAAAAAATCGTGAATATTCTTAAGCTGCGCCATAAGCATTGCTCATTCTAGTTTTCTTTTTGTAGTTTGAGGAATAAGTTCCGGCATAAGAAGAAATGACTAAGTTCAAAACCGAACAAACGATATTTCATAGTCTATTAAAATAGACTTCGACAAACTGCAAGCAGTCGCGTTTTGTTTCTGTTGCTTCGCATTCGTGTATCATCAAGGCAAGGAAAGTAATTAAAAAGACTGCTAGATTTTTTTCCGATCTAAAATATCAAACACCATAGGGGTCGAAAGCCTTGTTGAAGTGAACCAACGTCTTAATTTAAGACATATATCCTCTTCAAGAGATAGTCAAGACCCCTTAATCTGAAAACAAGAATGATGTATCTTGCTTTAAGATAATTACATCTTAATTTACGACAGTGCAAATCTTCAAATAAGAAAGTTAAGAATCTTTCACAAAATACGAGCTTAACATTCTTAAAATAAGATATAATTATCTTACATTTTAAGCCTCAGTGCCTTAAAATAAGATGACCCACGTCGAAGTTTAAGTTGATGGTAATCTTGTTTAAGATGCTCAACGTGTTAATTTAAGATTTGAGTTTTTACGGAGCATATAAAGTCATCATTAAAGGGTTAGGTCCAAAGTCATCACTGGTGCCCTAAACTTTGAATAGTTGAAAAACATCTGCTGCGCCATCTACGCAATCAAGTTCACTTTTAAGACGGTCTTTTATAAATTTTGCAGAGGTGCCGTTTCCAAAGAAGGATAATGTAATTAATTTCACGGGATGTCGATATTGAATTAACTGTACCACTCTGGACCAATCATAACGGAGTATTTTTGCTATTTTTGTATACAAGTAAATTATGCAATTCAAGTGGAAAATATATAAAGAGACTCTAATAACTTTACATCATTACTTGTAAGAAAACATGAACCTTCCACTGAGCTGCTGAGACGAAATCGACACCAACTGCAAAGACATCAGAACTGCTGAACAGTGAGTAAGTACGTAAGCTGTGATTTATAGTTAAAAGTTTATATCATACTACCTACTACATTGTATAGTGTTCGAAAGCAAAACAAAAAAAACCTACGGAGAGCCTGTTTCAGGCTAGATCAAATTGAAGGTAGGTAATTTTTATTTTTGATGGGAGACAAATGGTACTTTTTTAGAAAACACGCGAGCTATCCTGGTTCCAACTTCATCTCTACATTTAACCAATGAAAGGGGACAGAGAAAGGTCTTAAGGAGAGGATGGAACTCATTTCCAATATGCTCAGAAATCAAGCGTCAGCACAAACAGCAATTGTTATGCAACACAGTACGTATCTCAACACATATCCGATTGACAAATTTCCTCTGCCACCTTCTTCGGCCTAACCGACCCTAATTGGAGTCCATTAACATGTAAATATACCAACCTTCGACAAGGTATGCTGCATTCGTACATCAGAAAGCCGCCTTTTGCACTGGATTCGAGTATTCAAGAGGCCTAAACAGCGACTCAACGAGATACAAAATCAAAGAACAAGATATCTCAAGCACCTTAGAAGAGTAGTTGGTTACTTTGATGGTCTTCATGCTCCTCGCTCCGCTACTCAGCTCCCTAGGAGGGAATAGGATGGAAAAAACATCATGTTTTCGTCCCGAAGCTGGAGAAAAACAGGCCTTAAACCTGGCCAGCATTAATTTAAGTACTCATAACTGAGAGTGTTGTATGTAACCTCACCCTTGTTAATTAAAAATTTACCAGTGTAAGTACGTTGCATAAAATCATTTATTCTCTGTAAGAATAAATTCTCTTTGTTTCCAACGGCCATTTTTTTTATTCAGGGTTAAGAAATACAAAGAATGGTGCAAGGCGGAATTTCCCGTCCTTTTGAAAATAGGGAACAGAATATAATCGGTACCATTATCTGACGACCAATCTCTCCTCACATCATCCCGTACTTGTTTTTAGAAACAATACTTTTATTTCTAAAGACGAGATTCACACCTTACAGAACACTAAGGGCACAACTACTGGTGCCTCTTAGAACACATGCAGACTGCGAGCAGTCTTTTTCTTTTCCTATCCCGCTTGAAGTTACTGCTTTCTTTTCCAAGCCCACTAGAAGAGGCGAGCCGCGAAGAACGGGCGTTTCTTTCTTTAGTTTGCACAATATATTTTGAGTTTCTCGCGCGGAGGATTTAAGCAACAAAAACCGACTACTCGAAGTCTACTGAGAACATCGTGGCAACACCTATTATAGTCTATTATGTCCAATGGTTCGCTATTTATCCGTCTCCCCAAGTGTCATGGAATGCTTAATTATGTCACACAGGAAGAGATTGTTCAGACTTATATTTACTCCGTACACTGGATTATGTAACATGCATGTATTCTTTCATTACGTAACCGTGGCTCTGTTTAATTCTTATGCTCAAGGTGGTTTCACCCTCAACTCTGATTGGTTCATTTGAATTTGAGCGCGCGCTGACAACACGACCCTCCACCGGAGGGAAACGTACATTTTGTCGCGAATCAAGTGTCCCACTAAGGCTCCCAAGGCAGGGAAAGGAACTTGTCACGGGTTCCTAAGTACCGTCGGATCTGTTACAACTGAAATCAGGACACTCAGAAAACTTTGACTTCTTACGTAGTCCGCCGAGCTGTGAATCGTAGTCCGCCGAGATGTAAATCGTATTACAATGAACAGAGTATACTTCACGCAATATACGATTTCCTCATGTATACGTAAAGAACAAAATCAGTAAAGCTGGTTAAATAAAGTCAGCTTGAAACTAATGACAACCTAAAAGGCATGAATAGACTTCTGAATAGAGTTGGCTTCAACTAATTAAATAAACTCAGTTTACAAGATAAATTTGCCAACAAGACGTAGCAAAAGCCTTATGCGTATGCTGTATAATCAGAGAAAAAACTGCATAAAGATACATTATTTTTCGGCCAAGGTAAAAAGAAACTTTAAACTAAAAGCCATTTATTTGTACCCTCTTTTCCTCATTTCACAATATTAAAATTTGAACAGCGAAGACTATTTCGCGAGTGTATTAAAACAGTTATTTACTTAAAACACAATGTGCATTGCTTCAGTTATCGCAAGTCACTGTTTGTTGACATTCCAAACATAATAGAAGTTTGACATATTTTAGCCAACTGAACAATGCTCCGACAAAGTAGAAGTCCTATTTTTAAAACCATTACTATATTTTTCCCCTGACGGACATAGTGGTAGGTTGGTATTGCATTTCATTAAAACATCCTTCATGATAAACATAGTCTATTCTATTATTTTCTCCGCCAGACTGACGGTGCCTTGAACGTGGAGACAGAGTAGCTCGACGAGATGCCAAAGAATTCTTCTTACCGCTTTCTCAACCAATCCAACAATGGCCAGCAAGATGGCTGGGCCAGCAGCTATTTCGTGCCTGCTTATGATAGTAGTTTAATAGTCCTGTGTGTCGCCATTATTTGTGTCAATACATTGGTACTGGTGTTGTACGGCAAAAGAAGACAATTACGAACAAAAACAAACACTCTACTTGCTAGTTTGGCCACATCTGATCTTCTCATGGGCCTGTGTGGAGTACCACTTTTTATTGCCTGTAGCGCTTTTCTCAACGGAGACATCTGTATCGCCCAAGGGGTGGTATTTCGATTTATTGCAGTCTCGACAATGTTCCACATCTTTGCCATTACAGGTGAACGATATATTTGCGTATTACACCCGATGCAATATATTAATATCGTCACAGGCAAGAGAATATTGCGAGTTATAGCATGCATCTGGGCGATATCGTTTTTTGTGGCCGTCTTTCAACTGTCCTGGGTTTTACCTTTTGGTTATTTCTCAGACAACGAAATAAAATTCACTGCGTCCTTGGCTTACAACTGGGTCGGATTATCGGTCTGTTTTGCAATACCGTTTTTGGCAATGGTCGTCTTCTACACCAGAATGTTTATCACAATTCACAGACAGGTTCAGAAGATCAGAAGGCAAAGCGTGAATCTGGACTTCGCGACATCTTCGTCCAACGTTTGTTCATCTTACAGGCAGCTACGAGCTCTCATAACTTTTACCCTTATGCTTGGACTTTTTGCAGGGTCCTGGATCACGTGGTATATCAGTTTACTGCAAATTTATGCCAAGGTTGAATTCTTTCCTGAGGTATCCATGATGATATTTGATTTTCTCAGATTTGGTGTGTCACTCATCAATCCACTGCTGTATACCTTCTTAAAGAACGATTTCAGAAAAGCACTCGTGTCTTTTTTTAAGTGTAGAAGAACAAATCTTCAAAATATATTCAGTCAAGCCACTGGGACAACTTCGCAGCCGAGACAACGTCACAGCAGCATAGAATTAAATAGAATAAAACACTGATTGAGGAACTCATTATTCCTATTTTCCTGACAAATCGTGGCACAAATCATTTAGAGAAGACACTGCGGACCAAACGGGTTTGCATTCGAGCTCATGACCCCATCGCAAGCTTGTTATACCATTCCAAACGCCGCTTCATTCATGCACCGAATGAGTTAAGTACGCAAGAAGAACGACGTTTGAATCAGTTTCGGCAGATTAGGTTTGGAGCAACAAACATATGCGACATTGGAGGTGGGGGGGCCGGCCCCCCCCGATTTATACGGCGTTGCTGTTACTTCGTGATACTAGCCCAGCTTATTGGGATTTCCCTTTAATAGATCGAATTTACCGGGAGCAAAGCTGTTTAAATACAAACAGCGAACGCTGCGATTGAATTTGCTTCCCTAAATATTGCTATGACAGCGAGATCTTAGTGAAAGCTCTTCTATTTGCACAGAGTCCTTGAATTCATAAGGCATATTTTCTCATCGAAAATTGTATACCACAAGCTTCCCGAATTAATAAAGATCGTCGCAAATAGGTCATCTGAATTAGCCGTCGCTCTAAAGTAGAACTTTATTGAGTTTTGCTCGGAACATGAGTGCAGCGGCGTTTGGACCGGGCCTGACTTAGTTACCAGGCAAGACCACAGTTAGAGAGGAGAATGCTCGTGAAGCGGAGCAAACTACTAAGAAGGAAACAAAGATGACAAAACCGACCGTGCGTTTTGCGGGTCCTGCACTATGCATGGTAACGTAACAGAACCGTTTCTTTAATCTTTAATCACAGTTCGAAACCATACATAACAGGTACAAATGAACTAATACTAACATTCGAAAATGGTTAACAGGACGGTAGTAGGGGGAAACCAAATTCCCATGCTAAGACATACCCCATATAAAAACATATCATGAATTAAAAGACTAAATTAGACTATAAGTTATAAACCTAGATACCTAATAATAATGCATAGACTTGAATATTTCCTTAGTCAGAAACAAAAAAGTATTTTTGTGCCAGGCCAGAGAACATTGCCAACGTTTTCATCATTTCTCTCTTTTAACTTAGGCAATAGAAGAGCAAATCCAGAGTTATTAAGGTTGTAAGTTTGGTAGATACTTGGTCCATCGCCTTCTTTTTTACAGACTGCATGTGGGTTATTAAAAGCTTGTTGTTGTTTGAGGTGGAGAAGAGAGAACTGCTTTGACTTTTTAGTTTTGAGCTGGCGACTCCCGATCGGTTCTACAAATCCTGACCTCATTTGAGACCAAAACTGCCTCATTTCCTATTCTTTTCATAGACTTGTTTACAAGGCAGTTGGGGTAAGTGGAGTATTGGGTTACCGAAGCAGAAGGGTGGCCCTCCCTGCCTGGTTAACGCTCTGCTAGGGTCAACTCGCCTACCCGGAACAACTCTTTTCGAGGCTCCAAAAATGAAAATATGATACAAAATACCGGCTAGGCAAACGAATTCAACAGCACTAGTCGTATTTGTTCGATGATAAGGAAATCTCTGCAAGATGTTGCGTTATCATATCAAATTTTATTGCCTGCAGCCCGGCTTCAAAGCTTCTTCAATGTCATCTAGCCAATCTAGACACAAAGCAATTGCCTTGCATACGACTGGCGCGTCTAAAATTTGAATTGACCAATCAGGATTTAGCAGGCGAGAAAAACTTTGACTTCAGTGTAAGTTAACAGAACTTGGGTAACTTTTCTCACTGGAAATGGCATTGAATATTCACGAAAAGGGATTTACAATTCCCGAAACCATATCAGATAGTAAAAGGTAGAAATGTGAAACATTTTGTGTCTTCTCCTAATTTGGCGCGAAATATGGGTAGCCGGCATTCGGCATGACAACTCGCTCGCATTTCGTCAAGTGCCGAAAAAATGAAAACTTCATTTAACAACTGTCCGCCATATTTACTTGCAAGGAAAGCAAAGGTGGCGAGCTTAGTATTACAAATCAAGCTCTATCGGAATGAATATCGCGTCTTATAATCCATCAAATCTTGGTATAAACACATCACGTGACCGAATATCCCCCAGCTACGCTCGAGGAAAACTGTTCGCTTCTCGGAACAGATAATGTCCGCGGACAAATATCCTAGCATATTTTCGCGCCAAATGGAGGCTATTGTTTATATATGACGAGCTTTTTTACCAATCAGAATGTCCAATTATATTCACTGGAAATTATACTAATCTCGGATATTCCCCACTTTTAGCTGGGGTATATTCGATCACGTGTAGACCAATCGCGCGCGAGCGAAAATATTTGATGGATTATAAAACGTCATATAAGGTATTGCTCAACTAATCAGATTGCTGGAAACTCTTTGTTCAGCTCTGGCTTTATACTAAATACACTTATAACAAAGAGAAGTGTATTGCAAACAAAACCTTCAACCTTTGACAATATATTTTGAGTCAGTACACGATTAAGGTGGCTCATTAGTGTTATACAAGATCACGAGGCGCGCACCAGTGACATCAATTGAAAGTTAATATTTTCGTTCTTTTTGCTATTTTCTAAATCAAAGCTACTGAAACATAACAAAAAAGAACCAAAATTTGGTGTAAAGCAGTCACCACTGAAACCAAAAGGCTTTTAGTCTCAAATTAAAACTACTCAAACATTGCCATTTTTGACGTCTGTCTGGCTTTGAGTTCAATTTTCTTCAATTTTCAACGGGGAAATTTCCGATATTCTCCGACCAGCTAGGGTCTGACAAGAAGAAAGAAAAGAAAAAGAAGAAAACTGAACGCTTCGAAGCACATTCTTTGCTAAGAAGTTATGGCTCCCTACTTCACGACAAAGAATCACTTTTCGAAAAAGCTCGAGTGCAAAATAGCTGGCAAAGTAGCCAAAGGACAAGTGGAAAGTGCTTCCGGGAAGCCGTTTTTTGAGTGTCTGGATGCGGTTACCTGACATTTGACAAATGGCAAAAAATTAGCTGACAAAAACCCAAAAAAATTAAACCGACAACTTAGATTTGTAGAAAGATTTACTGACAGTAAATTTGTATTATTATTATTACAACTGACAAAAGGCTAGAGCTATTGTTATTTGTTTAAGATTCATTGAAAATAACTTTCTCGGTGCGAATGTTGTTACTTTAAACTTTGTTTTTAAATATCAGTCAGGTTTTTTGGATAGTTTTTTGACCGAAACCACCCTTTTTCTATTTAAACCAAGAAATTGCCGAATAATCTCTTGATTTAAAGTGAGGAGAGTTTTCTATTTGTCTGATAAATCATTTACAATTTGACCCTCCTACTATCTCTCACATGTTCGTCGATCAATTAAAGGCCCTTCAGTATTTAAGGAAAACTGAGACTTATGCTGTTAGGTTAATACGAACCAATTAAAAGAATTTGAGCTAATAAGCAACATGTTTCTTCCTAGCGGCAATTGTGATTTGGGTTTGGTATTCTTTATTAACTTTTGAATCTGTAGTTTCAAGTTATTTTGTTGATCACACCCCAGAAAGCCACATTTTCATGGTGTGTTTGTTCACACCTAATTTACTCTCCAGATATGTCCAGAATTGAACGCTAATGAGATTCAAAGTCTTTATGATAAGCATCATAGAGTGTCCTCATTGGTAAAAAGTCACCAAACACACACAATTCTGTCAAATATGAAATTGTCAAATGACCCTGCCAAATATAAAGTACTAATTAAACACTACTTGCGTTCAATCCTGGACACAAGTGTCACTTTTGCAGATCATCAAGAACAAACTAGTGGTTTGAAAACCTGTCGACAAAAATGAAGTAAGTTGACAAGATCTGTAGCTGTGTGCTGTTCACTAGTACAATGTAGACATCAAATAGCATTGTTTCAGCTTCGAACTGTTTCTTAAGGTCGGTAAATTCTTTTGCAACCACTGGGCAGTACTGCTGCCACACAAAAATACCGAACGGGGATCTTGTTTGTGGTTGGGTGAGGCTTGAAATGCTAACTGTTTGGAGGGCGGATTTCGTGGAGTTTTCGAAGATTTTGCACGGAACCGAAGCGGTTGCCATTGCGAATCGATTTTAAGCAACATAAGGAGGGTGCGGAAATAGTCAGCAATTTTTGCGAGTGATCATGCGCATAAGTAAAAAATCGGCTCGACCAGCTCGAAACTAGACTGACTCATCCAGATATTTTCGGATGAGTGGTGAAGCAAAGAATGTCGAAGCCACTCACCAAGTCTTCTTCCTATAGTTCTTGATGTTTCCAGGAGGAAAGAAAAAAGAGACTCGACTCCCAGAGTGCTGTTTTAATTACCTCAGTGTATGACTATCGTACTAATGCCAAATAACTGGTTTAACGGTTAAAACGGCATTTTTGGGGTGAAAATTCAGCAGTCGAAAGGTCAATTAAGTTAAAAATCGAAGAAATTTGCATATAACTAGCAGACAGCCTAGTTTGTCCACAACTTCGGACCAATCTCCATTAGCAAATCATTCCAGTTAGGCGGGGGTGTTACAACTTTGGACGAGAATCCCGATGTACAAACATGTCATGCCAGTTAGGCTGGCTTGTCTACTACTTTGGACCAAGAATTAATACCCATGTACAAACATAACAAGTCAGTTAGGCTGGGGGTGTTACAACTTTTGACGAGAATCAGGATGTACAAACATTTTATGCCATTAGGCTGGCTTGTCCAGTACTTTGGACCAAAAAAAACCATGTAAAAAGATATCATGCCAGTTAGGCGGGGGTGTTACAACTTTGGACGAGAGTCCCGATGCACAAACATGTCATGCCAGCTAGGCTGGGGTGTCCATCACTTTGGACTAAAAACACCTACGTGCAAACATATCATGCCAGTTAGGCTGGCTTGTCTACTACTTTGGACCAAGAATACCCATGTACAAACATACCATGCCAGTTGGGCTGGGGGTCAGTGTTACAACTTTGGACGAGAATCTCGATGTACAAACATTTCATGTCATTAGGCTGGCTTGTCCAGTACTTTGCATCAAACAACCCATGTACATACATCATGCCAGTTAGGCTGGGGTGTCCACAACTTTAGACGAAAAGCCCGATGTGCAAACATATCATGCCAGTTAGGTTGTGGTGTCCAATACTTTGCACCAAAAAATAAAACCCATATACAAACACATCATGCCAGTTAGACTGGGCTGTCCACTATGCTGGACCAGAAAACCCCATATACAAACATATCATACCACTTAGGCTGAGGTGTCCACTACGTTGGACTAAAAAGAAACGCAAACACAAACATATCATGCCAGTTAGGCTGTGGTGTTCACCACGTTAGACCAAAAACCCATAGACAAGCGTATTACGCCAGTTGGGCCGGGTTGTCCACTACTTTGGAGCAAGAACCCAAAATACAAATATATCGTGCTACCATTTAGGCGAGTAAATTAGAAAACTTACAAGTAATTAACGCTGATACAGAAGAGGAAAATAACAACGGAGCTGAGCAACCGCTTGAGTTTCATCTTAGGTCATTGCCATCGGTATTTAGTGAGTATGGATGATCAGTTGGTCAGCTGATTACTTCATTACTTGTTACACTGTGCTGACGAGAGGTCACGAGACCCAACAAGGTCGAAACAGCTGTCCACGGTTGCAATTCTTGACTTTCAGTTTGGACTCTATCATGTCGTTGTCCTGTTAAGTTAAGCTTTCTACGTAGTGTCAGCCTTGCATCATTGTTTTCTAGTCTTTCTATTTTTGGCTAATCGGATCATTTACAGATCCTATGCAAACCGGCAGCATAGCAGGAAATCTGGGTAGGAACCATGGCTCATACTCCAACGATTGGTAGCCCTTCCTAAGGAGGCTTTACAAAGGCAATACTGTAGATAGTGCAGTAAAAATACCTGAAAAACTAAAGAGAAAAAATGAAACGGAGCTCTGGACAAGGTTGACTCAGTGGCCTAGATGACGACCACGAGCTACACTTCCAGTTATATACCCCTTTCTTTCCACCCATGACGCACCGGCCTAAAGCCCAGGCCGCGATGTGTCCCGTGCCAGCAAAATAATTATTCCGGTCCTCTTCGCAAGCTCATTCGTCAGAAGTAACATTAGTTCAGACGGATGTTAAAAGCATCGTGAAGGGCTTTTGTTGTTCTTTCTTATCGATAAACTAGAGTACCCTATTAATGATCAAAATGGCTGAAATCGATATCCTATTTATGACCAAAACGGCTGAAAAACCATACCCCAACATACCTATAGAACTCATATAAGGGAGCACCCTCCCTGAAGTTGTTCCCACTACTTATGGCCACGCTTTCAAAGTTCTTATGTCTTGATAAAATATAATAGCTTTTGGTGTTCGTGACTGTGCCCAAGGTTACAAGCACTCTCTACGAGCTCTGCGTCGTTTTGATGATTGATGGGTAAAATATCAATGCTTTGCCCTCTCCTGTTTAATGGCTAAAATGACATTCCTCGAGATTCATTTGTCAGAACAAATAACATAAACCTAGCTACTTTATTACGATCATAGCTAATCATGAGTACTCGGGTGGGGTGGGGTGGGGTGGGGGGAGGATATGTGCGGGTAAGGGTTTTGGAAGCGGGCCGTAAAACCCCACCCAAATTATTTTTCTGGGGGTACAAACAAGAAGCTCAATGCCATGGTTTCAAAATAAGACGTAGTAATTTTTGCAAGGACCACCGTGAGAAAACAGAAGTACCGGATCCTCTCGTTGTAGATCTTATCGGCGTTAAGTTGAATACATAGACGAAAATTAGGAAGCTGATTAAACAGCATAGGGATATATTTTTGGACATTTCGAAAGGCACGGCCTTCCTTCTTCAGGGTGTAACAGAGAATGATTCGCTCTGTAAAACCCTGAAGAAGGAAGGCCGTTCCTTCCGAAATATTGGAAAATACATCCCCATACTCTTTAATCAGCCCTTCAAAATTAGAGCCTGGAAACGAGCCACGTGTTATTGAGAAGACATTTTTGAAGGCATGTTTTTGGCAGATGGAGAGATTTGTTCGTCCAGTCGGTCAACTTCAAAAATGCAATGGTTTAGTAAGCAACCTCTGTTTATCACTGTCACGATGCCTGAAGAAATATATAGAGATATGATAGCGCAATTTTGCAGCGATTTTGGGAAGAACGAAAACAAAGCAACTGAGAGAATAGACCTAGGTCGGGTTGTTCAAAGCCCCATTAAGTTGACCCAGGATAGAGCGTATGCACTCATGTGTCCAGCAACCTTGCAAAATTATTGTTTACATAAGGAAAGAGTTGAACTCCCACAGGATTGGTTTGATACATCAACATGGCCGCCGTATCATTGTTTTGTAACACTATTATGGCTACCATGGCGTCATGTGCAAACGTTCCAATAGTCCAGTTTCGAATTCGTCATGACCGCTGAATACAAGCACTGACAACGCATTTGTACAGGGTTAGCCTCGACCTAAAGTAAAATATTCACAAATTCCAGCGAGAAGATGACCTGATTACAGCTTCATGTATTGTTTAATTTTCAAATTCATGGCACTTTCCCGCCGGTATTTATGAATATTTTTCTCAGGTCGAGGCTAACCCTGTACAAATGCGTTGTCAGTGCTTTTATTCAGCGGTCATGGCGAATTGGAAACTGGACCATTCAATTCAATTCAATTCTTTATTTGCCACTCATCTATTACAACAGTGTGATATGTATTAAATAACATTTTAGAGTAGCAGGAGATCTCAGCAAGCTCACACAAGCTTTTCTAAGGAGATCCCCTTATTTAATAAGATTAAACTCAACAATAAAAGTTCATAATATATGGTGGCTATATAAATCTGTGTCCACCAAACAGCAATATTATACATAAGGAGATTTACTTTATTTAGCACGAAAGTTTTTTATTCTTTTCGAAATATTTGCAGAGACGAAATATCCTTTAAAACATCTGGCAAGGTATTCCAAATCATATTTTATTGAGAATCTTCCATAATTGATTGAGTTTTGTAACTTTGCGCCGACGTTTCGTTTACATTGATTGGCCTTCTCTTTTGAGTTTGAATAATCTCAAAATAGACAAAACAAAAGCAGTGAGAAACATTTGAATAGCAAAAAAATTTATACCTGGGTAAGCGTTAATCGGCATCCGATCCACCCTACCCTGGCGATGTGGTCTCTCTTAACCTTGCACTTGCCAGACTTGCTACAACTTTCTAGAATGATGACGGCATGATCACTGCATGACCAACGGGTTAGAACAGACCAGAACAAATCGTAACATGGCTAATGCAAAAGGCAGAGGACTTTTAGGCAGAAGTTTAAATTTCGTCCTTGAGTTGTCGAAGGACGATACTCAGCAGGGCGGCGCGAACCGATCGTGGTGTGGGTGCTGTGTTCTCAACCATCAGCTGAAATTTCAGCCCATTTCTCAGTTATCCGAAAATATAAACACAAGCAGGAAATTTGTCATTTCTCGACTCTCAGCTGCGATTTAAAATCTTAATTAATTAAATTAAGCTTCATCCAGACTATTGAATAACGTTGAGCGTAATCTTGTGGTAAACGTTAACTTATTTAATGGGAGAACTTATTGCAAACCACAAAGCCAAGCAGATGGCAATGTAACTGAAACAACTGTAACTGACGGGCTCGTGAAATGTTCTCCTTCACTAATTGCATAGTACAAACACAATTGAGAATTCAGTGGGTATTTTCACGTATCAACAAAAGTGTAATATTACATAAGCTTATAAGTAACGTGAGGATTCTAAACTGCATTGAGCCGCAGGCTAGGTCCATAAACTGGAAAACTGAATTGTTATTGAAGTGATTATTGAAGTCTCATTTCCGCTTCGGAACCTTATAAAAACCGAACTGAAGTCACGAGAGGAAACAGCGACGGTACCGCCAAAATCACGAAACACAACAATTAACAAGATATCACGTTTTAAAAACTTTGTTGTTATCTAGGGCGTTTGAAGCTGTTTTACACACCAGGCGTCAATAGTGAAAATCACGAATATGCTCCAAGCTCAGTCACGTGAAATGTATTTTTAGCTATCGAACAGTCTCGGTTATTCTTCGAAACCGCATCCGTGTTGTGGTTTTTGATCGAGCAGGAACGAAGGAGAAGGAATGCCATGACCAAACGTGATTCTACAAACGGACAAGAAAAATAATTTGTGAATACACAAGATTAAACCCTTAAAGGATCCTAGTGAGCAACACCTTTTGTTTTTGTTTACATGGGAGAGTTCGGCTATTATATTTTATTCAGAGCATGCCGAAACGAAGGAAATCACGGTGAAAATAGCAAAGATGATTAAACATACTTTCAGGAACACAACTCCGTTTCACCATGCAAATTCAACAATATCGATAGCATCAAAAATGGCGCAGGCTGACTAGACGGTCCTTTAATACTGAATTAGAAAACCTCAAAAAGATCTTTTTATGACCTTTTATTTCCTCTTCGTGAAGAAATGTAACTGACGTGTCTCGGATGGGGCTAATATGGAGCCAGACGTATTCCACAAAAACCGAATCTCAGCTCTGTTGGGCTTTTGTGAAGCTGCATTGACACTATTAACACAGGAAAACCGCAACAAGCTCAATTAAAAAATAATAACAATTAAAAAAAAAAAAACGTTAAGATCCTCCTTCCCGGGGAAACCACAATGGGCAAGAAAGATACGTATTGTTATTTAATGATATAACCACGATTGTAAAGTCTCCTGCAGTAAAAAGATCAATGTATCGATAGAACGTTTCTGTTCTGGCACGAGATTGTATACATATATAGGACCGATACTGTGACCAAAGACGCTCATCGAAAAGAAGAACAGAAATCTTTGAGAAGGTTCTGGAAACCTTGTGTTTACACTTGTAACTGATATGGATTCTTAAGCTATGTATATTTCCGGAAAGAAGCTATGCCAGACCCATTGGCGAGGTTGGTTTTTTCGAGATAAGGAAAAATTAGTTGACTTTTGGTCGGCAAGATGAGCAATGAATGGATTACGTTTTTGTATGATATCCGTCCTAATTAACTGTTTTTGCTACCGAGCAATCCCCTCGGAAGGAACAGAGATTGATCACTTGAGACACCCTCTTGACTCAAACACTAGAATTCTACAGAGAACACTTGACTATCAGCAACAAATAACAGATAACGTGCATAGCAGATTGCAAAGAACATTGTGGAATGATACCTGATAGCAAGAAGTCTGACAAATAAAGGCCTGGAGCAATGACAAGCGCGTGCAACCCATTTGGTGGAACTCGGGGGGTCCTTATCTGGCGTACTAGGGTGGGGAACCTGTCTTCCTATCACATATCAGAAAAGAGGGCCCGGAGTTTTGTTTTAAACATTACCTTCTTCCGAGATCTGGCTATGTTGGAAGGTTTAAATTGACGGTGTTAAAATTCTGTCACTATGTAAAGGCTCTGTACTATTTATAAAAGGTGGGTAATTGCGGGTTTCGGTTAACGAAGATCGTAAACACTTTGTACCTGACTTTCCCCATCCACGAGTACATTCAGATACTTGCATAGCCCCGGTTAGTTTGAAGGATGTTAAATCTGAAAAGTCGGTTCAAGAAGTGGAAACACTGTTTAGAGACATGCAGCGCAGCACACTTAAAAAAACGTTTCTCGTGCAGGGGTTGGACGTTCATTGCGGCTTGATTGATTTAAGGGTCATTAAATGTCAACGTATTGATAAGTCATTGCTTGACACTTGTCTTTGCTTACATGTCCGGTCGTCTGGAAAAAAGCTATTAAAGAAATCACGATTTTCCGCAGAAGTCAAATCGCTGAAGTTGCCACGCAAGAAGAATACCAGCTGATCAAAGTTTGAGAGTTCAATTAACTGAAGATCTGACCAAGACTAATGATGAACACGATTGGTGTGGTATTTTTAACTGTGCTGGCTGTACAGTGTGGCGCAGACGAATCTTTGCGAAGCCCAGGTATGTTCTCTTCTTCCTTAATTCCAGTCTTAAATTGGGATGTGGGCTCGTTCAGCTGAACTTAGCTCAACGGGGTGTCACTTTGATGCCGAAAAGTACCGCATAAATAAAAGCCTGAATTTACCTGCAATTAAGCAAGCTATTTACGTGCTAGAACAATTCAGCTAGTCGGTTTGACTGAACATGAGCTTCGAATCGGATAAACAAAGCTTTGAGAATCGCGATATTTTCTTGGACTTAGCTCATGAGTAGATTAACCACTCGAGTATCGCGTGTCTAACTTTAAATTCGAAGCCTACTCAGAGAAATGGATGCGACAATTTCGATGCCGCGAGGCAGGCCTCAGATACTCCACCAGCTATGTTCTTGACGATCTCATAGCATTCTTTTCAGGATGGAAAAACTCAAGTACCTAAAATTTGTGTTTTTCTGGAACAAAATCAAATCCTATCAGAATTGCAAATCTCATCGGAATTGTTTTACTCTTTTTTGACTTTATTAGAGCGGTTTGCCGACAAAAACTACCAATTGTCATTTATTACTACTTAATAAAAAGCTCTATCTAGTTTTTCGGCATGCAATCTTAAGAGGAGAAGGATCCACAGCATCCCAAACAACAACAGCACGCAAACCAGAAAAAAAAACGAACAAAATGGACTCTAGTCTATCAGAGAAAAATCTCACTTTTTGTAAACAAGCATCTGCTCTCTAGACTAGAAACGACCAAATTAGGATCGACCTAGCCTGCGTAGCTTGGTGGTTTAACCGGTTTTTCGAGCGCGAGTGAAGAGGCGAAGCCGCGAGGAACCAGTTGCTCAGTTGTCTCTCTCCCTGGCTCCTCACAGCTTTGGGGTTTGTTATTCCCCGCTTTCTTAGCGCGTTCAGCTTGCTTAAAAACCGCCAAACCACGCAGGCTAGGATCCACCGGACATTTTCATCAGGGAGCTTTAGCAACGACGACAGGGACGCCAAGGACAACGCCTAAGAACAATTATATAAAGTAGTCGGCGGTCATGTGAAACGAAAAGATGTTTAAATTTTATCTGAAGTGCAGGAGTGTATAGATTACAAATAATCCAATTAACGTGCAATTCTGAAAACGTGGTATGGAAAACTTAGCAAGGATGGTCAGGATTTTCTTCAAGAGCCATTAATTACCACAGGTCATGCAATGCGGGAAACGATAAGCTGTATTTGATAATTATATCGTTAACGGCAATGAAAGAATAGACTTAATTAAAACAATCCAAAGTCGATTATCGCTGCCCCGCAGGGTCAGTTGGTGAGGTGGGGTTTAATATTTTGCCCCGACTAGGGATGTTCTTTATCTATTCAAGGTTTAAATTGAACAAAAAATTAATTCGGCTTATTGTGAGAATTGCTATACTAGGCATCAGGTGGAAGGAATTTAAACCCTCTCATTCAAAACACTCCCTTGTCCTGTAGAAAAATCATTGTTGGTTCGAAAATGTGTTTTGGTATGGGTATAGTTTAATTACTATTGACTTTCCTTTTGCCTCATCAGTGACCTAAAACACCAAGAATTCAGGCCTATCTGTATGGCCACTAGCACATTGTTATTACAGCAGATCTGAGCAACATCAAGGGTTTTTAAACGAGATCGTTGCAAATTGGATATTACAAATCAACTGATATATGCGATCTAATGAGGTGTGCTCCAATACAGCTTTGATCAATACTCCGTTCTGGTCCTGGCGACGATCCCCTTCTCTTAATAGCTGACAACAGATTAAAGCTTTGTTAAATCTTGTGAAGGACAAAGTTGAAAGAAAACATTTTCAGCCTTTTTTTCAAGTTTATGCCTTTGTAACCATCGCAATTACGAAGATAGCATTGAAAGAAAACATTTCGCAAACTTTAATTTCTTTGAAATTCGCAGGACAAGTTCGCCGTAATAACAATGATGACTGCCCCTACCAGAAACCAAAAACCTACTGTGAGCAGGAGCTACTTTTCTCCAGTGAAGATGAATCAGACTGTTATGATGACACTGAGTGTTCGTCCACCATGAAATGCTGCATACAGGGTTGTGGTAAAAAATGTGTCAAGCCTGTTCATTATTCCACATGTAAGTCTCCTCGACCTCGTTGCAGAGCTTTGTAGTTAAATTATATTTTTGATTTCAATAGTTGTCCTCGTTAATAAAGTGTTTTAAAAAGCCCCGTTGGGAGTATTGTTTCTTTAAAAAATAGTTACCTTTAACCGGCAAAAGTTGGTTTCATTTGGAAAAAAACTCTTTGGAAATACACTCAAAGCCTTTGCACTCAGACAGGGCCACTGTACCATAGGAAGGTGATAGGTTTTTTTTACTTCCCCTTGCTTCACCATTTTAAAGGTGATTTTTTTGATCGAGTGTAGGTGCTCACTCGACAAGAAGTATACAATACAAAGTAGCCGGATCCAAACTTCCCTGTGATAAGAGTAGTAAAACTCGGGTAGATGCGAACAGAGCAGTTATGTCTCATTTCTAAAAAAAGGAAATTTTGTGCATGGAGTGATCTTACAGGTGAGGTCTCGTTCAACCCCCCCCCCCCCCCTCCATCCACCAGCTACCCCTAAATTGCAGATGGGTGTTCCTCAGTACACTTATTATGTAAGTAATTAGTGTTATGCAAGTTTTCCCTTGTTATGTAAGCAATCAGTGCAGACTTCAAAAATAAAAAAAAATAGTTGTGGCTGATTTTTAATGTCGTGACCTACATTTTACCAAAACTAAAGTGTCCATCAAATGAGGTCTTATCGTTAACAGATTTATAATTGTTTTAGATATAAGGGTTATTGACTATGCGTGAGGTCAAGATGGCTTCATTTTGATCATTTTCCCGCTTTTCTTTGGGTGTTTATGGGCCGAGACGGAGTCAATGGCTTTTTAGAAAAGTTTTCTTGCGGGACACAATGGGCAGTCCCGAGAGGACTGATTAGCTCCACCTTTCCCGTTCGGGTAGCCAATCACAACGAAGGATTTGATTCATCTTGCCCGCTTGCCATATATTAAGGATTCTTACTAAATTTCCTTCAAATACCATTTTTCAATTATTTGTTACGCATTTATTAGTGGTAGTAGAACTTCTCTTAATTTACGCGAATCTAATTATTAAATAATCACAGGCATTATGAAAACAGTCTATCTCACCGACACGGAACTGTGTATCTGAATTCGAATGAATTCCATACGGTTAAGGCCAGTTTAAACCAGTGTCAATTAAGAGTAGATTACAACATAGAAATTGTTCACTAACAGAAAAGTGAAATCCTAAATTAAAATAGGGCTTAACTATATCTTATAAGTCCATTGAAACTCTATGTTGATAAACTTCAACTAGCCCTGTGTAACTTAACAGGCCTGGCAAGATTTAAACTGTAAATTCTCCTTTCTGTTTCAAATATATGGGGCTGTTTTAAATTTGTATTGACTTTTGAGTAGAAAATGTTCGTTTGTTGTTTGATTTCAGGGACCGAAGCTCCGGTCGATCTGGCCATTGTGTTTGACGCGAATCAAAATACTTGGGCGAAAGTGAAGAACGTGACTAAACAAGTTATAAACGCTATGGCAGTCTCAAAAGATGTCACGCATATTGCCTTGGTAACGACAGCTCTACCCAGTCAGACACTGCTGAAGTTCAGTCAACTCAATGATAGTGAGATAAGTCGTGACAAAGTCTTGAGTATCATAGACGGGTTTGAACCACCAATGAGGTCTGGAAAGCTTAGTAAAGCCCTGAAAAAGGCAAAGGGAATGTTCAAAAAATCTAACGGCGCTAGAAAAGACGCAATTAAGGTAAGCTGACGACGTTGAGAGTAAATTTACAAAAGCAGTGCTTTAATCCAGGAACCATGCTATTTAAAATTTATGCACTCTTAAAAAAAGGATTTAAAGAAACTTGAGTATTTCCATCCATTAGAGATCACACTCAGACGCTTTATTTTGGACACAGAAAAACGTTGAACAGCAGAGCTGTCTGTTTCAAGTGGATGGGTACTGGGAAGTCAAGGGGTAGTAATGCATGGGGGTGGTCAAAGGTCCCCTGGGATCCACGGACATCCAGAGGAACAGACCATGGTTGGTCTCTTGTCGAGAGCCTAGTCCTTAGTAACATAATGACGCAAAGGACCGCAAACGAAAATGCTGCCTGTATATGTAGAATTTATTTCTGTCCACAGCTTCCTTATTGCGGCAAAGACACGATATTCTGGATTTTTCCTTTTGTCCCTTGTCACGCGTTTTGCATGTGACATTGGCAAATTGGCAAAGATTTTGAGTTTCAACAGAGGTCATCACCATCTGCATTTAGTGGGTTTATGAATGTCAGTCGACCAGCTGATTACTTCATAACTTGCTACACCGTGCTGACGAGACCCAACAAGGTCGAAACAGCTGTCCACGGTTGCAACTCTTGGCTTTCAGTTTGGGCTCTATCGTGTCGTTGCCCCGTTAAGCTTTCTACGTAGGATCAGCCTTGCATCCTTGTTCGCTAGTCCCTAGACCCGCTCTTTGAGAACCTCCTTTCATATGGGAAAATTTACAGTTTGAATTTGTAGCTAAAGCAGTTTTCATTGCTGACTTTGTCAGGTTCTTCTCGTCATCAGTGACGCAAACACGGGTCCCAAAGACAGAAAACACACTTTATCCACTTCCGAGTTGCTGAGGAAATCTGGAGTCCTGGTAAACACTATTGGCGTTACCATGGAAATGAGCTTAATGCACTTGGTGGAAATCGCTACAAGTGATTTTTACGTCTGGCCAGGTGTTGACCACGAGTTGTTAGGGATGCTTAAGGAGCTGGAGAAAAAACCAGGCGACGTCAATCATCCATCGCAAATAGTGGGCCTTTCAAAATTGTAACATTGCAAGCCGTATACAGTTTCTCTAACTTAGGTCTGGTATGTATTGGGTCTGTATGTATTGTATCATCATCATCATCATCATCATCATCATCATAATCGTCGTCGTCGTCGTCATCATCATCAACGACAACTTTATTTACCCTCGAAGTTATATAGCCAATCACAGAAACTCGTTTCTCACATTCTTCATACATACACCTAGCTTAAGGCTCGTACGAAAACTTCAATCTTCTCGTTCGTTGAGGTTGCGATTTTGCAAATTTAAATAATATCAACAAAACTACATGCACATCGTTCTAGCCGGATGAAAGTATCGGGTATTCATTCGATAGTGTCCATACAAAGGAGGTTTCGTTCCCGTAATATCATAGTTATTTACTCGAAGAACCCTTAACGCTTTGAGACGGGAAGTATCCATGAGGCATTGATGGCATCTCGTAGTTGTACACAATATAAAGCGAATAAAGAAATTCATACATTGATCAGAGAATGAAGTTGTTTTCTTGCTTCCGCTGAAGATCATGAACACAAGCAAGTTAGGTGACCCTTTTAGTTAAGGACATGTTGAATGGGAGGAGGGGGGGGGGGGGGCGGGGGAGCACATATTCTGATGTAACTAAGTAACGTCCGTAGCATGAAAATACTAGGGAGTTTTAGCAAACCATGGCGGCGACGGTGACGAGAATGCCACCAAACAAAAGGTTTAATAAGCAGATCAATGGCTGTGCACGTGCGTTTTGAATCTCGGTACATTTCTTTGCCGTCCTCTATAAAACAACGTGAAATGACTAACCTCCACGTATTTTGAAGAACACGAACCGCAATGGATAATTCTTTGTATTTTCTTTTCGAATTGAACGCTGTCGGTGCATGTTTTTAGATCGACAGGCGTACTGAACAGATTTACACAGCTGCGACATTCGAAAGTAAAATATAAAAACATTTCATACAAAGCTTCGTCCCCGTCGTCATGGCTAAAAACTCCCTATTACCCTACATACGGCGGCTGCGCCCGCAGTAAGAGCGGCAGTCAAAACTTAGAAACGACACGTTACAACGACAGTTAACTTGAGAATTCTGGGTTTAATTTGACGAGGAATAACGTGTTTGGTTCAAACTAACACAACTATAATCCTACCTTGCGACACTCGAGGAACTATGAGCGAGTTGTCATGCCGGACGCCAGCCACCCATTTGTGGCGCCCAATTAGAGGTTTGGGGACAAAAAAATCTTTCATATTTATCACTTTTTACAACCTGACATGGTTTTTGGAATTGTAAATCCCTTTTCGTGAGTAGTTAATTCCATCTCCAGTGAGAAAAGTTACCTGATTTCAAGCCTTCCCGTCAGGACAGTAGAGTTTTTTTAGATTGGTCCATTCAAACTTTCCCGCGCGCCAGCCTTATGTAAGGAGCAGAGTGGAGCCCATTGCGGTATACTCTCCCCTCAGGTCGGTATTTTACCATTTGGCCCCTTCAATCCCCCGGAAAGTTCGCCATCAAAGTATCTTAACAAGCTTAAACCACTGACTGAGATGTGTGATAGACTAGAGGGCGACTGGAAGGAATTAGGGGACTTGGGAGGGAGGAGAGGTATACAGGCCTTCTTACCTCAGTTCCTGATTTAAAAGGGAACTGTTTGCTGTGTAAGCAGTAGGACATGCAGTGTACGTGTACTGAATCGGCTCAAATTGTTCAAGTCAGGAAGTAGTCCATGACATCAGTTGAATTTTGATTTTCGCAGGGTCTATTTAGAAGGGAGGAGGGGCGAAGAACTATCTATATATAACCCATGCAGAGACGTACAGCCGGAAAGAGAACGGTTTTTGGCCTCGCTTTCAAAAATAAGTTTGTCCTCAGAACGCAAGGTCATTACTTGTTTCTAACAGAACAAGCGGAAAGATTTTGGTCGTAAAATAACATTTACAAACTGAAGCACCACAACAATTCGAGATGGCAAACATTTGCGAATCTAGCTTCCTGGTGTATGGGATATTGTATGACTCGCTCATGCTGTCAAGAAAATCTCTCAGAAGCATGTTTGATTTACACGGTAGATTTAATTTTTTTTTCGACCAAGTAGCATTTTCAAACGCTACAAAGCAATAGCAACGTGGAACTAACCTTACTTAAAAATGTAACCAGGAAATGAAACAATTTTTAACTTAAAGTTAACTGTTGAGACATTGTTTGTTGTTTATTTTTTATAATAACCCGTTATTTCTAAGACACTAGAGCAGTTTTCATGTGTGTCGTAAAGAAGTTGGTTTTCTATCAATACATTACGCGATTGGCTTGAAAAAAATTAGCGCCAATTTTTCATCCAATCAGAAGTAAAATTCAAAACTAGTCAAGACTCGCTCGCAAGTGTTCTTCTCGCCCTACACGTAATTATTGTGAGTTTTGATTGGTTCACACTATCTTGTCTGCGTCCTTTGTGATTGGCTGAAGTGATAGCGATAGCTTCTGGTTTAACGACACTCAGTTGAAACCCGTTCTAAAAACAACATAGGTTGTTTTTTTTTATTCCTTCCTGGTTAGATTCCTCAATAACTTCTTTTTCAGAAAACCTGCAAAGAAAAAAATTGTAATCAAAGTACAATTAATAATTTCAGGTACAGTTCTCAGGGGATTGGACTTTTAAGCAATCGCAAAGATGCATGATCATTTTCCATAGAAATATCTTTGTGATAAGCTAAAATGGCGAAATTATTTAACAGCTTACCTGGACAGGGACGTTTTGACATTTTCTTGACTAAATCCAGAAGATATGGAAAGAACTGGGTGTTGAATACGTTACGAGAATCGTGTGTTATGTCAACTAGGGTCTTCAAATTCAGCATCTCAGACCAGACTGCTACAGGAAAAATCTCGACCCCAGTCTTTATCAGACTTTCAGCTTCTTTCCGAAGGTTGAGGATGGTGCGATCCCATGTTTGTCCTCCGTCGGTAAAAACAAGAAGAAGCTAAAAAAGAAGATAGAGCGAACTAATTGTCATTGATTACATTGCTACGTGCGCTCCCATTGGCTAGTTCTAGGGCATCATTTTCGGGTAATGTCCACCAGCCAATACAGGCCGGCAAAAGCAACGTGAAAAGCTATATAATAAACACCTTATTAACCTCGAACATTCGACGATGCGGGAAAATCATAAACCTCGGCCTGACTCTCGGCTTGAGAATTTCTCGTATAAATCTTACTCTTAATTAATAAGTAGTTATTAATGGACCTAAAGGTATAGTGATTCTGCCCTCCATTATTTTCCATAATTCCGTTTGATTGTTTTCCACTTTTGCCTTGGACTTTTGCTGCAGTGTTCGCCTTCTCTTTCAAGTTACCTTTTCACACTTTCTCAAACTCTTTTTAATGATTCATCAAGTTTAAACAAAGGAAATCATGAGCGGGACGGTGTTTGAATATCTGATCTTAATTAGCATAGATTTATATGATTTTATTTCCCCGTTTTCTCCTTAGTTTTAATTTCTTTTGAGAAGATATATCAAGCACTACCTTTCCAGCATCGTTCCTCGCGCCTCCCGACTTGGAAAAGATCTCTTTCCGTGCCATGCGCAAAGCGAGATCAATGCGCGTCTGTCCGCTGATGAACCGGAGACTATCAACAACTTTCATTACGTGATCTTGGGTGAAGTTGTTTCCCTTGAGAGTGTTTAAATTCAGCTCAATATGTGGCACGCTGTCAATCATGACGACGCCGACATGGGTTTTCTTCTCGGAGATGGTAAAAAGTGTCAGAGTCTGGTCCACCATCTTTTTGATGTTGTTAAAGTTTTCAAGGCCAACACTCTCTGATGAATCGATCATGAATACCAGGTCCATGGGTTTTTCACACACTGCGTAGAAATATATACGCTCGTTATACCTCCCAACTCCTCCACCTTTTAAAGCAAATAATTTTTTCGCCGTTTAGTCGTTACAGTCGGTTAGGATGTATACTAGAACAATGATTGACTGACCCCAAGGGAAACAGTGAGTATTTTTTTCTCGTGAGACCAGCTATTTTGTGCCTAATAATGTTTGATGCTGCGGATTGTAGGATGAGGAAGGAGCACTAGATGTCCTACATACTTCTACCATAGCGCCTAACCTCCGCTACAAGTTATGAAGCCTGTGAATTGACGCTATTGTATGCCTCTCTGAATAAAAATCTATCGAGCATTACCTTCGTTGGGTCTTCGTTTGGTATTGTGTAGTATGCTATGATGTTAGTACTCTTAAGTTGGCTAACACAGTTTTTGATACTTCTGTTTCATTTACCTTTTTCTCTAAAACCCTTGATCCTTTGGTCACCAAAAATGGCAGCAAGCAAGTTAACAACACAAACTTCAACTTTCTGATAATTAAGCTGATGTATGTGCCGTTGCCATGGCAACATAATTAAATATAAACGGGTTTTTGAAATCGGTTTTGTTTATTTGCAGAAAATCTAGTTATTAATTTTTTTTATAATTTGTATGCAACAAGCTTGTAACGATACTCACAAGTTAGCACTATTTTGATAATAATTCAACAAACAGATGTTTAATTATGCCCCGTTGAAGGTTCACTATCACTGGCATATCTTGAATTTCCTTCGTTAAAGTTCAATTTTTTTCAATCCTCCAGTTACTTATTTCTAAAGTATTTTCAGGCCAAATTTCGTGAATTTCTAATGAGTGGTTCTCGAGATATAGGCGTATCTCCGAGAAGTCAATTTTTCACTCAATCGCATTTTTTTCGACTTACTACGCATGCGCACTGCATTTAACTGGGTTCTTTTAGCGAACAAAGAAAAAGCTGAGCTGAGTTCTCTGCATCGTTACCTATTCTAACATACCTTTGTAATAAAAGACTAAAACCATCAATATGTTGCGTTTATTTGAGAAAAAAAAGAGTACAGATAGCGCGGACGTTGAGCAAATAAAATCATCGCTGGACTGATGCTATGTTTGTTGTTATGCAATATTGTGCGCGCGCTGAATTGCGTTAGCAAGAGCACGCGCATAAACTGTGTCCGGCCACCTTAAGTCGGTGGCTGAAACTGGTGTGCAGGACCATTTGTGCTACACCAGAAGAAGTGTATTACCAAGAAAATCAAAGATGACACCTACGGAAGCACACAGTTTCTGTGCCAGCAAGGGGAAACAAATGTTTAAAAAACGGGTAAAAGTGGCAATTTCTGACATCTTTCAGTAACAAACTCACTAAGTCAATACGAATTTAAAGGTGTCAAGGGGTTTATCAAGCTAAATCCATTCTTGTCTTCTTAGAACTGGGGCATAAATTATGAATATTTAAAGAGGAAGCCACATCAGACAGCTGGTTTCAAGCGGGTGCGGTGTCCTGATCGAATTGGAATTAGCAAATGTAGGATTTTCAGGAGGAAGGAAAACCGGAAAACCCGGAGAAAAACCCTGGAAGCCAGGCGAGAACCAATACCAAACTCAACCCACATATCACTGGGGCAGGGATCGAACCCGGGCTTCATTCATTGTTGAGAGGGGAATGCTCTCACCACTGCGCCATCCCCGCTCCCCTGGCATTGTTTGTGTTCTTTAACTATTATTTCACTGGGCCATTATAAAGAACCTTGTAAACGGTGCAGGCCGCCCCCTTTTCCGGGGATGGTGAAACGCATTTTGAATTGGGGGGCTTAAAGCGAGCGCCCGATGCGCTATTTTGTAGGGGGTCTGGAGATATTTGTCAATTTATAATTTTGTATGTTCTTTGCTTGAAATTGACCGAGCTAAATTAGGGGGCGGGGAGGGGCTAAAGCCCCCCAGTCTCCCCCTCGGCTCGTCCGTCCCCTTCTGTCTGTGCTTTCATCTGTCCCGTCTCGTTCGTTCGCTTGTTAAAACGTCAAAAGCTTTACTTCTCTTTTTGTGTTGAGGCTTGCCAGGTTTTGGTTCAACAGCAGCTTGGCATGTCATGAAGCAACCATTGTAGCAGCACTTGTACTCAGATTCCTCGTCCTTGTCGCAGTCTACATCCACCGTGCACTGATGGGTGACTGGTATCGAGCAGCGTGTATACCACGCCATTGGAGGACATTCACCGTTATTTTGCACTAGGTGAAAAATAGAAAAGAGAAAGAAAACAATAAAACATTGAATAGTGGTAGAGAAGCAAGACTTTTAAAAAAAAAGTAACAAGCGGAGAAAAAAACTTCGTACCAAGATTATTTAGTTTGTATTGCAAACTTTTGTGTGTCTGTATCTTCAGCAAATGACGAAAAAAGTTCATATAAAACACTTGAAGTTGCAAGTGCTTGTGAAATGACACTGATGATGAAATGCTACCTGTGATTGCACAATTTCTCTGAACTTTGAAATATACAGTTTTCTCGAGCTCCCATGGGAATTGTTGATATCTTAAGCTTTTAGAAAACGGGAAAAAGGACTGTAATATAGATAAATAACAGCCTCTATTTGGTGCGAAAACATGCTCGGATATTTGTCCGCGGACTGTGACCGGACTTTGTCTGTTCCGAGAAGCGAACAGTTTATCGAGAGCGAAGCTCGAAGAAAACCATGAGCTTTGAGGAACAGACAACGTCCAAGGACAAACGTCCGAGCTAGTTTTGGGCCAAATGGAGGCTCTTGTGTTTATTATCCTTCAATTATCTTTCGCAACACGCGCAGTTTTGAAAATTGGGAAATATCCTCGGATATTCCCCAGTTTAGATGGGAGTATTCAGCCACGTGACGTGTTTAGACCAATCGCCCGCGAGCGGAAATATTTGATGGATTATAATGAGTTATTCTGGCACAAGGTTTTTGTTCATTAAAAACTGAAATTGCTCGATTTCCTATCGGAATTTGTCTTAAAGGTCAAACCATACATATCAACTAACCCTCAGTATTCTTCATACAATTTATACAATCCTAAATCATTTTTTCCAGCATATAGAAAGTCTTTGTTGGGTCAATTAAGTCAAAACAGTTTCCTTAAGTAGACAAACGACAGAGAGGTAATATTAAAGCAAAAGGATAAAAGTTCAGCCAAGACTGATGAAGATTAACGCAGATTACGAATGAAAAACACAAAAATGTTGGTCAAATTTCGTAGGACGGGATCTTTTCAAACCGCAATTTGCAGTCTAATCGCAGTCAGTTTAACAGCGTTTCGATCCCTCTTAAATACAGAATACCGGTTTTGATTTTGTTCAAGTTTTGGTCTCATAGAATCTATTCTCGTTCACTTACTTTCTAAAAATAAATTTGCTGTCAAGATTAGTTATGCTGTGTTGAAATATAACCGGAGTAAGAACGCTTATCTACAAACCCACTGATGACACGGTTAACATCATTCTCTCAGTAAAAAAAAAATATCTGGAGCAGTGGAATGCACAGGGTCATTTCCTGAGAAAAATAAAACACCCAAGTTGGAGGGAACGCCCCTTAAAAAAAGTTGTAAAGTATAACATTTTTCAAAGCCCTTCATATAGAAAGGATCTTGATAAATCTATTCTTGAGTAAATATGGCTTGGAATGCACTTCAACCTAAAACGCATTGATGTATCATTACAAATATTTCACACTGTTTCTGTTGTTTTAAACTAACGCATCCTATACCATACTTGGCTGCCAACCTCTGTTTTTACAACTGAATTGCGTATATGTTGCCCGCTTGTAACAGAATATGTTAAGTTACCTCTTAATAATATAACCGTTATCAAATCCATCGCAGTAATATCTCCAGTATATTGTTTTACATTTCGCAAGCTTACGTCTGCATTTGAGCATCTATTCATGCCAAAAATAACCCTGATTAATTTTTGCCAAAAAATCCTTCGTCTTATAGCTTCTGATACTCACTGATATGGCGGCCAGGCTGGTAATAAGGAGGCTTGGAACTTCTTTGCTTTGTCCCGGCCAATGTATTTATTAAAAACTAAAAATACATACTTTTAAACATAAACCTGGCTTAACATAAGCAGTGTATGATCGTAAAAAAGGAAAATCGACATATTTATGGTTAAACTAAATAACAGAACGTGGGAACGATAGCACACAGTACATAACAAAGAGGTCTTGCATGATCCTTTTGCACGCAAGGTCACAGATAGATAATTTTGCTAACAAGTACTGTAGTCATCTTCATTTACTTACATTCATCCTCGATTTCGCTCTCGGTGCAGACAAAGGCGCCTAAAAGCGATAGAAACACTGTAACTGCAAAAAAGCGCATGTTGTCTTCGTTCCAGAGGAGGTCGGAACTTCAACCGAGATTTTTCCTTTCTTAAGTAGGAAACAAAAACTTCACCACTCTTCAGACGATGGTGATATCTTGCCCAATCATGTGTCTCGAGCTATAAAAAGTTTGACGGACAGGTCATAAACTTTACAATTGACCAATAAGGATCTGTCTTATTAGTGCCAAGACAAAGGAAACGTGCTCAGATTAAAACATCTGTGGTCACATTTTGATGGATATCTATCAAACTTCAATACCGCAATATGCTAATAACTAAAGAGACCAAGAAGAGGTGTTTCCTTCTGACAGACCGCCGCGAACCACTCGTTAACCGTTAGCCTTCTGTCCCAGACTCACTTGGCTAAAATCGTGGACATAAACAATGATGAAGGTGCGAAGAAGCAAAAAACCCCGTCATTTTGGCATCATTGAAATGGAGGGGGTGGGGGGGGGGGGGTCCGTCCAGTTGCTACCCATTTATTTTGTCCAAGATTGTAACTTTCCCCCAGTCTCTCTTGTTTAGCTTGGTACACACAGAGGGACCAGACCAGACCCTTGGCGGGGATAATAAGAGGGAAGGCTAACGGAACGTGCGGCGGGAAGAATCCTTTCGTGTGTACGCATAGGACGCATGTTGAAGGAACAGTGCCAGTGACATCTGGTGCACATGAAGCGGATCTTGGTTTATCTCTATGTCGTAGCGGGTACAGTTTGTAAGAGTAGTGCAGATGGGCCTGCTTCATGACGAACGAATTCAAACCAGTTGAATTTCATGCAACATGTTGCAGGGACAAACTTTTATGGCTCGCTGCCACATGTACCCGCAACATTGCCCCTAGTACGTGCCGAGCTTTTAATTTAAGACGAAATCCGATAGGAAATCGAGCAATTTCAGTTTTTAGTGGAGCCAAATCTTGTACCAGGATAACGTTAAGAAGTTAAAATCCTTTTTGTATTTCCTAAAAGCTTAACATGTATGTAAGGTCAGTAAGTGCCTGAAATAACAAATTGAGCAAAGACAGGTACAATTTCATTTCAGTGTTATTTCACCGGTAGTTTCAAGTATTTTATATGAACAGATGAACTTCAAAATTTGTTTTCGACATTTGGTGTTGTTGGAATTGATCCCTTTTGATATTTCAATTAGCCGCGCAGAAGTCTGCAATATGATGTGAATAATCTTGTCCGCTTGTAACTTGACTTCTGATGGATTCCTTAATTTCTTTGTGCTGGTATGCTTGCCTACCTGTTCCACAAAATACACCACACCAAAGCTAGCGAAGAAGCTCTAATTGTTGGATTTTGCCGATCTGTCATCTTGCTCCACACGGTCTCCAGGTTGCTCTGTTTTGAATCTAGGAAATATCTTTTAATTCTTTCCCATGCTGCTACTTTTGGTAAGGGGTAGATGGTCTAGAAACAGAGGCTCAGTGGGGATCGGTGGTGATGAGGAAGAGAGGTTTACATTTCATCGTCTTTCTAATCAATATTGAAAGTTGCGAGATCTTAATTCTGTCATACAGCGATAACAGGAAGAAGTCATGGCTTTTGAAGAGAAAACAAAGTCCGTTCGCAAAAGGTAAGTGGACCAGCCGGGGAAACATAAACTATTCCTTTAACATACCAATCAGATACTTTCGGGAAACTGCAGGTCACTTCTAACACGTAAACAGGTCGCTTTTGATTTGCAGACGATCAAATTATCTTTAAATGACTGTAATTTGTGTCAAGAGCAACGGGATCTTCAAGCACGACAACGACGTAAAATGTTTTTACTCGAGGAGAACAACGTTGAGCGATAAACATTATCCTCGCCCTTAGCAAGGCTCCTTCCACGCTTTGCCGGAGGAATTTGAAAACGCATCAATCAGTGGCCATTTTGGATTTGTGTTTGGAGAAAACTCGGGTAGGGAAATCACGTGATTATCGTGACGTCATCGTGTTTTCAAGATGTTTTCTGTTCACAAGAAAACGAAAAACCGGAGTTTTCAAATCCCTCCGGTTTGATGAGCTTTTTCGCAAAGCTCCGTTCTCGTGACGGATTAGTAAAGCTGAGTAATCCAATTTATACCTTCTGCGCAGTGTGGAGTGTACCT
>CM042752.1:2077909-2097909 GCA_022496165.2 Catalaphyllia jardinei
TATAGCGGTATATACAAAAGCTCTATATCGCTTTACAATCTAATAAATATCTAACAAACAATAGCACTAAAACAAAAAGTCAATTGAAAGCAAGTCTATAAAGATAAGGTTTCAATGTGGATTTGAAAACATCAACTGGTCGACTTAATTTAATGTCTAAGGGAATTTCATTCCAGTGCTTTGGGGCAGCGACCGAAAAGGCCCTGTCTCCATAGCTCTTCATGCAGGCGCACATTCGGGAAAAGATAAGATTTATTAGTTTTCCACTAAATGGGTTTTAAAAACTAAATACAATGAATGCTAAGTACATCAAAATTAGGGATCTAAAATTCTAATAGACGTTACAAATATATCGTATTACTAATTAAAAACTACTGAGAAATTCCTTTAAATGTCTCTTGAAAACCAGAGTACCCGGAGAAAAACCTCTCGGAGCAGAGTAGAGAACCAACAACAAACCCACATATGACGCCGGGTGCGGGAATTGAACCCGCGGGACACATTAGTGGAAGGTGAGCGCTTTCTCGACTGCGCCATCCATGCTCCTCATTTTTAAATTCTATTTACAAGATAACCTGTAAACAGCACTAAAAACGATAGCTTGCTGCGAACACAGCGAGCACATGCGATTTTTCCGCTGAGCGAGCACAATTTTCCGCTGAGCAAGCACATGTCAATTTTCCTTATAACACGGCTTCTGATTGGCTAGAGTGCATCATATAACAGGATTTCTCATTGGCTGTTTCCTGATGCGAACAATGGGTCCATGGAAGCAAAATTTCTCGATCGTTTCCCACTATGAAGCTGCCTACGGCAGCAATAAAGAATTAAAAAAAACAGTGAAGTCGATAACCAGCTCCCACAGTGCAACATAAGCATGTCACTGACAAAGGGCAAGCACGTGCACTCGTAACCTCTCCAAGAAACAGGTTGCAAATGTTCTCACTATATCTTTCTATATTGCGCAAAAACAATGTTAGCAATGATGGAAACACTATATGGACGTGTTTTTAATCTTTGATAGGGATAAGATCCGCAGACAACAACATTTAGCAGCGTGTAGTTAGATAGTATCTTTTACTTTGGGCCTTAGGCCGCTCTTTAAAAGAGATAATTATCTTCTGCTAGCATTCCAGAGGAGTTAAGAGAAAAGTTCAAATTGACTTGCCACTGAGAAACCGTTGAAGATAAAAGTGCTTTAAATTTTCGTGACAACAAAAGACGACCTGAAAACTCGAAAACCATGGTCGGCGCATAAAACATTATCTGTTTGTTGTCCAAATTTCTGAATATTTCCTAAAACTGAAATGGGGGAGACAGAATAATGATTTCTCTCAGTCTTAGTTTATAAACTAGTGTTTGCCCTCTCTCATAGACCAAATGGCTTCTTAGAACCACTGATAATAGCTAATCAAAAAGCTGCGAAGCTGTGTTGGATATGTGAAGATAGTTAACTGACATGTATTGTTGTTACAAAAGTGCCATTTCTGATTCATAAAGAGCATAAGACCACGCATTTCTATCTAATCCTGTAAAGAAAACTAGACCATGTTGCGCGAACACCCGCTCTTGACTTATGAGTGATAGTTGTACGTGGTTTTCGTTTTCCTCCGTCAATAAACGTGCGTGCTGTATGAATAAGAATGCACATAAGCACAGCACCACTGGGCTAAATACTTGCTAATCACACACGAAAACTAGCTACGAGCCATTTTATACGACAAGTCAGCTGAAGACGATGGTTCACATGTGTTCTTTCAGTAAATATTATTTCTGACCTTCGTAGGCATGATCTGTACAGCTCTCACGGCGCTCATGAGAGAACCACGGTAGAAATGCTTTATAAAAACTCACCTTCTTGAGCCGAAATTCTTGATTCCATCCACAATAACGCATTACAGAAAACAAGTAGTTTGTAGCAAAGCATGCTGAAGAACTAAATTTGAATAAAACTTAAAAAACAACGAACATTCCGTCCAGATATATTATGCAGAAGGCGCTGTTTAGCGAGCGTTGTTTGTCAAGTTTCCCGAAAGATAAAATTCTTGATTATTAAAAACTACCCACCGCGGCAAGAGTTATCTGACTTGTCTGACATCATAATTCACGCGTCAAGACGGACAGGCGATTGACTCGTCGCCTCACAAAATAATTCAAAACGATATGGTTTTCTGATTTCGCACTTGTCGATTAAAAACTATTCAAATGAAAACGAAAAATAACTTCGGCTGAGACTTGTTTAAAATGAACTTTGAAAAACACTATGGCATGTTAAGGTGACATAGCAATCCTTTTTGTAAGCTTGCTCGCCACAAATCTTGTTCTACAGATTGTTTTGATATCCTTCAATCTGCCTCACTAAATCACACATGCACGAATAAAAAAGCATCGCGATCTTTCTAATAATAGTAATTTATTAGCTGCTTATAATATTTTTTTGACTGCCGAAATGTTTTAGAAGTATTAACATTATCTTTTATGGACTTCTCAAAGTCTATTTTCAGATCCAGTTTTGAAAGAGAAATTTCAAAAATTCCATGATGGCGATTTAGGACGACAGGTTTTGAAATTTTCATTACGTCATTTAATTGTCACCAAACATGTGCGCTTTGTAAATAACCCTATTTTTCCTTGTATGTAGGTTACCCAAGCACTAGAAGAGCCTAGCGAATTAAAACTGAAACAGATATAGTTGTATACCCCATACAGGAGCTGAACACGCATTATTGTTTTAAGTAAAAAATCTACTATTGACTACGCTACTCCTAAGGAAGGGAGGCGGGGGGGGGGGGGATGTACTTAAAAAAGTTCAATACGGGGAGGCTCCGCCCCGAGGTCCAACCCATTACCATTTTATATACCATTTTGGCAGTAAAGATACCCCTTTTATTGATAAAATGTACCCCTTTCACATACCTACTGTAGGAAGTCTTGTTCTCATTTTCATGTTGTACTTAAATAAGCTGATACAGCTATAAGAGGCGTCTATTCGAAATATTATAATCAAAGGCCCTTTCAAATACTTAAATGACCGATTTTCCTACTCTTTTATATACCTCAACTTGTGAAATCCCTACCCTTTTATATACCTGAAGCCTGAAAACGGGTACCCCTTTCGGGCGGAGCCTCCCCGCATAAGCCGTTATAGGGAGTACCCCTTTTGCCCCCCCCCCCGCCGGGCGCTACTCATCATTTATTCTGTTGTAGATTGTAAGTAGTCTTCGCAGTGTGCGGTTGCGGTCCCACAGCATTTCTCGTTCTCCCAAACTTCCACTCGTGTTTGTATAACTCGATACAAACACGGTACTTGTTTTCTATTTCTTAAACAAAGTGGCAGCCGCTTATTCCGGCCAAGTGTCTGTGCCAAGGAAATTTATTCCAAAGCAATTAGATTATTCGCTCTCGATTTCTATAGGCGTAATTTACGCGATTGAATTGTCCATCTCGTGGTAATTGAGCGGCTGGAAATTATATATCACGTATGTTATGTCCCGGATGTGATGGTGCCAGCGCAATCACTGACATTCCTTTTTATATCGTGTACTTATATTGTATTTTTTTTCATGCCATAGTCTAAACAAGACTGTCTTAACAAAATAGAAGATGCCGTTCCTATGTTTTCTAAGAAAATAATATACTTTTAAGATGTAGAAAATCTGCTAAGTGCACTCGCGTTCTTCTTGAAAAAAAAAAAAAAATGTAACATCGTTTTCTACTTGGTAAAAATCAAACGGTCCTACGCCTACCGGCCATCGCGCGCCCTTGTCATCTGGCCAGTCGCGCCAATCACGCGCGATTATCGCGCCGCGCGCGCACGATGCCTCTGCATTACCAGACAAATTAGGAAATTGGAAACCGATTTCCTGAGGTGTCGGAATAAGGCCAGTCACGGTGTCATGTGTCGCCACAAAGACAGCTCTTCTGCTCTCACGGTCTCACTCTGTGGGTCCAGTTTGAGTTCAGCTGTGAATGAGGGATGCTCTTTTCAAGAACCTGATCATATTGCTTGGCCTTCCCCTGGTATCCTAGAAACATGAGTCTCTGGAAGGCTTTGACCTCAGTAGTTATCTTCGGTCTGATTATTGAAGGATTACACGCCCGTAAGTAGTAAATATTCACGACTGTATGATAATGTCACTGTTTGAATCTCACGCGAGTATTTGTGAATATTGGACTCATACAATACACATAATAAGGACATTTTAGTTTTCTTCATAAGGCTTTAAGCTCCTGGGTAAGAAAAATTCTGTTAGCATCTTGAATTGTAATTATTCCATAATCTGTAAGTCTTAGAGAGATTATGTGTAGCGTGTGAAATTCCCCTTTCGCTCGAGAATGCTTAACGATCAGCAGTTCAATCATTGAAGGTTAACATTCTGTTTACATACGTTTGGGTAATGGAGCAACACACGCATACTGCGGTCTTGTTCTATTTCTAATCGTAACACCAGGCCGAACACAACAACGGCTCGATTGTCGTCTTCGTTTCTGCGTTACAGAAATTAAATATACACGTTGCTCATTAAGGTGACAAATTTTTGGCATTTGTGAGCGTTCTAATCTGCTAAAATTCTCAAATGCCAGACATCCAGGGAAACCGTTTCTTTTTAAAACCAATTAAACAAATAAAATACGCTTTGTTTGACGCGGTATTGTGGGACAAAATATTTTCCTCTAGTCACGCTTATGTCACGCTAACAAAGTCAAGTCGCGAGTGACTCATTTCTGGGGCGCGAAAAAGAGATGGACTATCTTCACCTCTTGTAACGTTTCCGGCAAAACAGTTAAGAGCCGTAAAATTACCATAACTAGTTACTACACGTGAAATAAGACTCGCGCTTTTAATTCCATGGACTGTGATTACTTTTTTCCTTCCAAATTACCAACTATTAGGATGGAAAGCGACAAAATACTGATAGCCTACTCTAAACAAAACTGCCAACTACTTTTGGAGAGAAGACAAATTCCAATCACTGCTAAAAAGAAATGTAAATAAACAAGTATAAACGAAACACAGTAACCAATTGGGAAGTTTATTGGTTAGTATTCCAAGTCACTCTTTATCACGCAGCAAGGAAAAAAACTGGATTAAACATGGAGCGACTCTTCTATTTTCAAACATCCATCTATCTATTAGGAACATAAGCTATGCATGCAAGAGGTGCGTTCCATTTAACCAAAAATTCCGGTTTAAGGTTCGAAAATTTCTTTGTGTCAAATGGATCACGACGGGTCCGGGCCGTCTGGTTCCAGCTCACTCGCAATCGAGTTTCGCGGTCATTTAAAATGTAGGATGTTGGATCAATATCAATGATATTGTGGGGACTGTTTCATGAGTAGTTATTTTTATTTTAAGGAGACCGTTCCCAGATAATTGTCGTATGAGTTTAAACACCACTTTCGAATGACGAAAAGAACATTCTAAATTCTCTCAGGAAATAAATTGTCTTTAAGAGCCGTTAACAGCCAAATCATACACTTGGCTTGCGAAGTAGATTCAGTCCTGTTGTAACTGCCCATGGATGTTAGAGTAACATCGATAGACCCGCTGTTAACAATCCATAAAAGCTGCAATAGTAAGTGATTTGCTGCATCTTTTGCTTGAAAAATACCGAACAGCGAGGTACTGGGATTGAGAATGGGTCGGATGGTCCATTTCGATCGGACCGGTCCAACCAAGAAAAGTGGACCGACTCTTTTGAAACGTTTCCTGTTAGACCGAACCGATCCATTCCGTTTTAGACTGAAATTTCCGCAAATTTTGGTTGAATGGATCGCGCCTAAGAAAGAAAGTATCGAGGGCTATGAGAAGAAAACCCTCAGTTTTCATCCCCATGTAAGTGTACCTTTCCAAGTAACACCTTGTTTTACATCATTATTTCAAGAAAATTAAATCTTAAAATGTGCGTTTTTAATAGCGACACCGCATTTTAAAACCAGAAGCAACTGCCCAATCATTACCACTAACAAAACGTTTCTTCTGCCCTGTATGACAAAAAAAACCAAACAATCAAGCTAAAAGCAAAACCGCAAAAACCTAACTAGTTGCTCTCGTTTCTTTCTGTACAGAGAACACTGTGTGTCCTAATGTGGACAAGTATGGTGCGGAGTGTCCAATGGATGTGGACAACGAGTGCCTGTCAGACCAGGAGTGTTCCGCTGGCCGCAAGTGTTGTCCCTCGCCTTTCGACGACGAGGCTTGTCAACTGTTGTGCTTAGAGCCTGAACCACAAAGTAGGAAACTTCAATTTATAGAAATCATTAGGTAGTCCTTTACATAAGCCTTATTGGCTACCCTGGGCTTTTTCCTTGTTTAATGTTACGTAATATATTTATAAATGGCAAACATATACCAAATAAATAAACAAGATAGGAGATGACGACCTTCTATCTTGTTTATTTGTTTGTAGGTGCTAGTTTGCGAAACAAGTATTCTAGAAATGTAATTGACTGGTGATGCATTCAGGAGATTTTATCATTTAAGTGTTGTCTGACTGTCTTCCTAGTTGACGATGACAAGATTTAATGGTAACAAATGAACACAGCTTCTAGTTCTGCAAAAAAGGTTGTACCATAACATTGTTACTTCTATCAAAGAATGCATAATTTAAAGGGTAGCCATGCTTTTGTTTCAACTTTGTAGCCTCTTGTCCTGTTTCTGTGGATTTTGCCTTCATATTGGATGGTTCAGGAAGCATCTCCAGAACAAACTGGGGCCGGATCAAAGAATTTGTCAAGAAAACCATTAACGCGTTTGATGTTTCCCCTGGAGGAAGCCACTTCGCCCTGCTTGAGTACAGTAGCGAGCCCAAAGTGTATCTCAGATTTAACGACTTTACTGATGCACAACTCAATGCTGTGAATGTCAAGCGAAAAGTCGAGGAAATAATTCAGTCTGGAGGGCAAACATTCATTGACAAAGCATTGATCTTAGCGGATCAGGAAATTTTCAGTCAGGAAGCTGGTATGAGGCCAGGCGTCAAACAGGTGAACCATATTCCAAGGAATATTTTTGTCAGCCCCTAATTACCAGGATTACCGTATCCAAATTCGCAGTTAGCCAATCAAAAGCCTTGTCTACTATGCTAATATCCTGTAATGTTAAGTTTGCGAACTCATATGGTCAGATTCTTGGGCGAATTTAGGTATGGTAAATGCATTTAGTTCTAACATGGGTATTTTATCTAGACTACGCCACCCCAAGAGCCTTCTATCGTCTTGTCCTAAGCAATTTACCCTCGATTCATCAGTGGTAAAGCAGTTACGTTCTCTAAACGTTTCTGATGAAAAAAGGGAAAATGCTTGCAGTGTACTGCTTGTCAGTACACAGGCTACCAGAGCAACACAAGAGCGTTCTTTGTCTGATGACTAATGTCGTGGAGTTTGTTGTTGCTTCTCGCCTTGCTCCGAAGGGTTTTCCTCCGGGCAAGTGTCGTCCTCCCTCCTCAAAAACCATCAGCTGCAAATTCTAATTTGACCAGAATAGAGAACCCGCTCCGGGGGGGGGGGGGGGGACTCCCTATAATGGCCTATACGTGGAGGCTCCGCCCGAAAGGGGTACCATTTCCAGGCTTAAGGTATGAAAAAGGGTAGAGATGTTACAAGTTGAGGTATATAAAAGGGTAGTGAAATCGGTCATTTAGGTATATAAAAGGGTAAGGGGTTGGACCTTGGGACGGAGCCTCCCTGTATTAAACTTTGTTCCCCCTCCCCCGGGAAACCCGCGTCAAAACCAGCCAAGACTTATGTGGCCTTTCCTCTGAATACTAAACAGTATTTGTTTTCTCCTTCACAAACATGGTACTTTTGATCGTTGTAGTTGGCTCTTGTGTTAACAGACGGTACTCAAACTCCAGAGCCTAGTCCAGACGAGGCAGAAGAAAATCTAGTTAGTGCAGCACGACTGTTACACGACAAAGGCATTGATGTCCTGGCGTTTGGAATCGGAAATAACGTTAACCCGTTTCAGCTGCTGAACATAGCTTCCGACGAAAGTAATCTGTACGTTGCTGAAGTATTTGATGAGATGCTGGATGTGGTAGAACAGCTTACAAAGCGCGAGTGCCTAGGTGAGCTAGTTGCTAGTCGCACAACTTGTTCTACTGGCCATAGTTTATAGAGGGGAATGCTTTTGAAACCCGGTAAAGTTTTTTGTTGTTTGTTTTTGTTGGCTCTTTTGGAGGGTTAACTCTGCACGAAACCTGGCCAAATACCAAAGGCGGTTAGATGTGCTCATACAACTAACCAATAGAAGCATTGCGATTATGGAATTCATGCATAGTCTAGGAGCATAAAGCAAAAAAATGTGCATGGTTAAAAACCCTCCCACATAAGTCTTAGCCTGTTTGTTTGCTTCTTTGATGTTTACCGGGCTTCTTAATCATTCCCTATATTAGCTATGTTCTTGCAGAAAGTTTTCCTAATTTTTGATTAAGAAGTGCTTCCCGCTACTCACTAAACCGTTTCTCACTATTTCTCGTTTTTAAGTTAAACTCCCTATTAGAGCGTGAACGAGAACGTTACGGACAAAAGCTTTAATTAGCAGTGTAATGGCTCTGTAAGTGCGTGCAAAAGTTTCCTGTGTAATCGTTTGCTATTGTCAAATTCTTTGTTGCAGAGAAATGAACGTTTCTAGTTCTTTATTTCACTCTCTTTACACAATTCACGATTTTATAATTTCATTATCACTGTGACCTAATCACGTGGTGATTATGACGACGAAGGTGATGCTGGAAATGAGGGAGGCTTAGATGTTGTGCAAGTAATATATCAAACACTCAAGACATTTTCAAATACCGACAAGAGAGATGAAAATACGTCGCGCGGAGGAGTATTTTTGAAGAACTTCGAGGTGTTTGGAAGTGTGGTGAAACACTGTCTTGAGTGTTAGATGCATCTTCGCAATCGTTAGAAAGTTTTCTCTTAAACGTTAGAGGCGTTCACCCAGTGTAGCCTGTATCCGTTAGCCGTTAACAACATACCGTTAGAACGGAAAACCTAACACTACAGAGCCGTTGGAAAAAAATAGCATCCGCTAAACGGTAATGTAACTGCCATCCGTTAGAATGACTCGGCAACGGTTGTAAGTAAAGAAATCTGTGTATTGCAAGGCGTGAGCTGATTGTCTCGGCCTGAGGTCGACTTCATAGGCTGAAGTGCAAATGTATGATACTGGATATTAAGGCGAGCGAACGGACGAGCGAGCGCGCCGGGGATAGTTTCGTTCGCAATAAGACTAAGACTAGAAGAGCGATGTAGTTGAAGAGGGCCAATAGGATGAGTGACTTAATTCCGGGTTTATTGTGTGCATTTAATAATCCAACTTGAGATTCGACAAAACCATGTGCTGTTCACTGATAAAGTTTGACCCGACTGAACCGATCAATAATCATTCGCAGAAAACTACTGCGTTTGAAACATAAACTGCAAGCCACTCGCTTTATAGTTATTACGAACAGACTAACAGTAAACCTTGTTGTGAGAAGTATGAAATTTGCATTAAGTTGTTTAATGACAGTGTAATCCAGAGACTACTTTTTGTAGGCTCACTTTTGGCGGAACGGTTACAAGTTCACAGTTCGTTCCAAAAAAACAATTGGGGCGGGATGTTTTTATTTATGACTATTTTGATGCGTCCAGCATGAACCATCGCGTTGCAACGCATTTTGCTACGAAGTGATTATGGAATTCATGCCCACACAAAAGTTATAAGTCATGATTCGGCTTTTTCGCTCGCTAGCATCTTTCTAACATCGGAATTTTTTCGGTGGGCCCGCTTGTTTTGAGCAGTGTTTCCATTTCACGGCTGTGAATGTAATTGCCATTAATTTTTGGTGGGGATATTGACCTATTTGTCCTATTTCTGTAGCGATTTATGAAACTGTTCTTTGGCTGTACAGTATGCATGGCGCCAATTGCTAACGCTTAAGCAGATGCAAGCGTCAAAGCACTTACATGATTATCCGTTAGATTTTTTCTCAGCCGCTAAACGGTTGTCGATCGTTTTTATGAGCCAGATAATTTGGTTTTATCAACTGAGTTGATAATGTGAATTAGCCACCGTAAAGAGATTCAGAAGCTAACAAAATACGGTGGCTAATTCACATTATCAACTCAGTTGATAAAACCAAATTATCTTGTAATACTCCCACCGACGCAGCACCACAGTTTCTTTAGAAACTTCCCCCCTTTACTCGTTTTTATGAGCCGTAAGGCAGCCGTTGGACCGTTAGGGCAAAGCATTAGAATGCTGTAACGAGCCGTTAGGCAAAACTTGCTAAATGTATCTATATTCTGACGCTTATTAAAGAGCAGTTGTTTAGAAGTGTAACTATAATATATATGTTAAGACGTCACTCAGTTTAGACAAGTCAAGTCTTACAGTTCCCTGGAGCGAGATGAGATGTAAGATGAGAGACCTTGGCAACGAGGTTGATAAACTTTGACCCTACCCAGTTAACACGGCCAAATTTTCATGCCCTGTCGGTGACCGGAGTAACGGGGTTCCACTCTACCTAAAACAAAGTGCGATTTCTTTTAGCTTGTTCCGAGCCTGTTGATGTCGTATTTGGAATTCCAACTTCCCAGACCATTCCACCCAACCAGTTTGAGGGCATCAAACGTTTTGTGAGTCAGGCAATCGAATCATTCGATGTGAGTCCCATGAATGTACACGTGGGTTTCGTTACTTATAGTGGATCTGCATCGACAACTCTGAAGATCTATCAGCTGAGTTCAAAAGACGCTCTGTCAGAATTCACATCTCTGTTGGCACAGCAAGGCAGGGGGGTTAATGTGGTCTCTGCCCTGGATGAAGCTTTTCGCTTTACGTTTAGCATATATGGCGGTGTACGGCAGTCCAAACCTAAAGCATTTATACTTATCGTCCCAGAAGACTCGGCGAGCAGTCAACAGGAGGTGCTACTAGCCGCAGAGAGACTCAAGAGCCTGGGAGTGAAGCTGCTCACCGTCGGAGTTGGCGGAAGTATCAATCAGAACCTTTACAAGCTTGCCTCAACACAACCGTCTTCAAAGTTCTTTTATAACGTTCCAAATGCCAATGATCTTGGCACAACGAGTAGAGATGTTGCAGAGGTGATTTGTAAAGGTAATTTGTGTCGTGAAAAATACTGTTCATTTCTGGCGTGAACTATTATGGTATTATATAGTAAATAGTACTAAACTCAAACAAACAAGCAATAAAACAGACAAACACAGAAGGGAACAATTAAACAAGCACGCAAAAAACAAACAAACAAACAAACAAACAAATATACAAGCAAAGAAAGAAAATCAAGGAAACAAACAAACAGATAAGCAAACAAAAAATAAAAGCAACAAGCCATGAGACGAACAGATAAACAACAACAAACAAACAAATACATGCAAAGAAGTAAAAAAGAACAAGCAAACGAACAAGCAAAAAAGTAAACATCACCAGTTGATGGACGCTAAGGAACTACAAGTTCGCGAAATGATTAAAAAACCTTGAACTAGATCAAAATTAAGTAAGAATAAGAATTACAAAGCTGCTTTAGGTTCGCATACTGTTAAACACGTTTTGTTCCTTGTAGGTAAAGTTGGCAAGTGCCCTCTTCTTCCTCCTCCTCCGCTGAGCTGTCCAGAACGTTCTGAGAACGAATGTGACGTGGACACCGATTGTAGCCTTGATGGTGGGCAAACGCCTTTGTGTTGTGTGGACAACTGTGGGGGGCGAACGTGTCTCAGTCAAATCAAAAGTAAGTCCCATTCCAGAGTAACATTTCCCTTTCCCATAATTGTAAGGTGTGCCAGAATACGTTCCTGAATAAACTTGACTCCTTTTTTACCCAAAAAATTATTGTCCAGACAATAAAAATTTTACACTGCCCGTCGGGTTATATTTAAACTTACTTATCTATTCTGGCTGTTGTGTTCCAATAGGGGGTGCAACTTATTAGGCGGTCTATCCATCCCATGTGGCTTTAGACTCGACCGCACAGAGGGATCGTTTCTTACTTTGTTTCAGCCCACCCTTATCGTAGCCACATATACCTTTGACTATTTGATGCGGAGTTTGGCCATCACCTTTGCTGTGTAGGGCTTCCTTCATTTGTTTGTAATAGGCTCAAATAACGCAGTGAGACGTCCAAAACAAAGGAACTCCTACCAGTTCAGCCTGACTTTCCTTTGTTTTGGAAGTCTTACTGCGTTATTTACGTCCTAGCGCAATTTATTCCGCACCGTGTGACCGGATCGTGCAAAGAGCCTATCGACATTAAATTGAAATAATTATTAAAGCGGCCCTGTGGTCAGCCATATAGCTAAAATTTATCCAAAATTATACAGAGTTGTTTTATTCCTTGTCAAACACGTCTCAGCAAATAGAGCAAGCCTTAGCAACAGCGTTTATATTGACACTATATAGTTTGAAGAGGGGCAGGATAAATGTTGGTTACATGTCAGAGCCTAAAACATCTGAGTAAATTGTAATTATCACATTACATTTGTAACATAGGTCCATTGTAGGTCTCATTGGCTGCCAATTTTGTAACATGCATTACTAAATAAAATGATGATGATGATGATTCGCGCGAAACTATATTTTGCATAATGGCTACACAGAATTGCCTTGTAATGAACTCAAAACTCAACTCTTTCAAAAACTTTGACATTCAACGAAATTTCATTCTTGACAATGACGATCGATGCGTCGAAACGTCGAATAACGTTAGTTTAAAAAATTCTTGCTAGATGCCTAAACAGGGTACTGACCATCCGATCTGTAAGCTTTTGCCGTCGAAATGAAAGTGTTGTGTATTAATACATGTCACTACGTGCATGGTAGCAGAGTTTTTGAATCTGGGGAGCAATCACCGGTTCATGGCGTAAGCGATCTCTGAGACCTGAGTGAGCTCCAGTTCGTCCCTAAGTTACTAACCAACTGATCGCGTCATGGTGGAGTGACTTATGTGATTATTTTGTGCCCCATTAAAATATTAAATATATTCTTCTTATTCCAACAGACTGCTTTGTTCCAGCGGATATTGCCATTGCTGTTGACAACTCAGACTCCCTAACAACCAGCGACTTCGACATCATCAAACGTTTCCTTAAACAACTTGTCCGGCGCTTTCCCAGCCCGGAGATTCGCTTTTCTTTACTAGAATATGGTGCCAGTGCCACCGTGCTTACAGACTTTCGCAAATACAGAGACCAAATCCAGCTGGAAACCCTGATAGATAACATGAGGAAACGTGTTGATTCCGAGCGAAGGGTCGACATTGCTCTAGAAACGATCAAAGATGAGATATTTAGTTTACAAGGTGCAATGCGACATGGATACCCTCGATACCTTTTATTTGTCAGCTCAGATGACTCGACTGCCAATTTCAGCGTTCTCGAGGGCGTTGAGAAACAGCTACGAGACTTGGACGTGAACATTGTTGTCATAGCAACCAACCGTGGTGTCCCTGAGGAGTTTATGGACAAACTAGCTGGCGATAGACGTTTCATCTACAAAGCAGAAGAACCAGGTGAACTAGGCGAGTTGGTGTTAAATGATCTGTCCCGAGAGATATGTTCAGGTAAGCGCTTTCAGAAGTGAATTTCCTTTCTTTTCAATTTTTATAAAATGCCTTTTGATCGGTTGCTTAGAGCCTGTCCGCTATATGCACTTCATAAACGGGGCTTCTAAAAGACGAACTGCATTAAAAAGAATTAATAACAATAGCCCGTGACGAAGATAGTATAGATGACTTAAGATTGGAGTACAAAAACATAAACTTGAGCTTGAGTACATTAAATTATGCCGGATCACGACGGCATTTCAAAATACCATTTGAAAAAGTAAATTTTAAATTTTTTTAGTACTACAAAATAGAACACGAAAAAAAAAAAGAATTAATAACAATAGCCCCTGACGAAGATAGTATAGATGACTTAAGATTGGAGAGAACGAATTAAGCAATAGACCACAAGTTTCTGTGTGTTATAAGCTGATAAACCACGCGGGATGTTGGTAGAACACGAGAAAAATTTGTAAACCACGAGCCGCGTTTACAAATTCTTCGAGTGTTCTACCAACATCCCAAGTGGTTTATCAGCCTATAATCCATAGAAAACTTGTGGTCTATTGCTTTTTTATAATAATTTAGAAGACGCGCGATTTTTCCGTGGGTTTACAGGCACAATAACCCACAGCTGATTGACCAATCAGAGCGCGCCGATTGATTTGGCTATTGTATAAAATATACTACAGCATCACGTGCATAAGAATAGGAACACGATTTACCAGCGCTCGTCTACGGACATTCCTTGTATTGGTTGTCAACCTCTGAGCTAAAAGGTTGTGTTAAAATATCTCATTTTACCATGCTTAGCTAACCGCTTTTTACCCGTGAATAACTTTAACTTTTAGCTGTTCTCTGATGAAAACCCCGCGTACCGCCAATCTTATTGCTGAGCAGCGTACAGAATTCTATTCGACCGAAATATTAACAGTACAGCTTAAATTTTAAAAACAGTAAACGGTTTCAAAGCGGCTAGCTTCTTTCCTTAATGGAGTCAAATCTAGCTGAATTTTTTCTTATTTTCCCGTCGTTTTAATTGTAAAACCTTTATGGTACAGTACACCATTTTATTTTCACAGATGTTGTTTCAGTGTAAAACATATGTTGTAGGCATCAATTTAAGCTAGCTATGTTTCAGTTAAGTGTGGGAAAATTTTGTCGAAAGTTTTTCCGAAATAAGATAAAAAGTGCATGAAAATTACATGTTCGAAGTAAGACATCCGAAATTTTAACGTCCGAAAATTTTTGAAGTATTGTGTTTTACATTTTGACTCTCCTCCTAGAGAAGCCTGGGAAATGTCCGCCTGTTGATGCGCCACCGGACCCACTGTTATGCCAGGCCGCACAGCCCGACCCTGAGAGCGCGACTCTGTGTGGTCTGTCTGCAAATGGAGGTGGCGCCGCTGAGACTTATGACTGGGATTGTCCTGGTGAGACCAAGTGCTGTTTGGATCCGCTATCAGGCTGTTTTCAAGTCTGCACCGACCCAGAGAATGGTAATTACCTTGTTCGCTTATTCTTGGATTTTATGCGGTTCTCGAGAATATAATGTTAAAATGGTTGAGACCTTGGTTCTCAGTATGGCTACCTCTCAGTAATTATACGCACTCTTTGTGACGCAGAGGTCAAATAATGGGAAAACCCAATCTTAATTGCAAAGTTTGTGAATACATTCACGGTACAAAAATTTTCACATCATTATTAATAATACTACAAGCAACAATTTCTGCGTTCTGATTGATAAAGAACTTGTCAATTAATCCCAGATCATTGCAATTTTACCGGTGCAAAAAGGGAAATTGAGTGCAAAACGGTGAAATTGAAAATGAATGACAGCTCCCACTTTGAGCTCGGACAAACAAACTGGCGGACTAAATTAAACGAAGATTGAAACTCTTTATCTAAATCTCATTGATACAATTATCTCATAACAAAGCAAAGTGCAAAGCTCAACAACAAGTAATAAACTAGAAAAAAGCTAACTAAATATACACAAAAGCTGTGAGTACAAAAACATAAACTTGAGCTTGAGTACATTGAATTATGCCGGATCACGACGGCATTTCAAAATACCATTTGAAAAAGTAAATTTTAGATTTTGGCAAATGTTAGCTTCGTTTCTCGGTATTTTGGTTAAAGCAATAGGCCATTTTACAGTTGTGTGCTTAGTTACCTGGCCATGAATGCAAGCGAGGCTGGGGGTGTCCTTGCTTTGATACAGACCTCTCTGCTTTTCTCGTGTAAATGCAAACTAGTTAGCATAAGATCAACTTGATTTGCACAATAAAAGCAGTGAGGTCTGTATCAAAACAAGGTCAACTCCAGCCTCGCTGCCATTCAGAGGCCAAGTCAATAAGTCGACAACTGTAAACTGGACTATTTGTGCTGGGTTGAATAGTTTCTTCTCGGCGCTGAACACGGCTCACAGTTTCTCAACCACTCGAAAAACATTTGGCAAAAAAGCGGCATCAAAACCGCAGGCTAAGAGGTTTCTCCTTTGCTATGTAGTCAAGTTCTTCAATTCAACTGTGAGTAAAGACTGCTTTTTCATAGTTAAAAGAAACCGATACATGACTTGGAGAGAGTGAATAAATTTTAAATCTTTAATTAAGAATTGCGAAGTGTAATCTGGACTGGTGTTACACTTGAACTGCACTACCCTCAGCCAATCGGAGTAATTTTTTCATGTATATTATTGTTAATATTATCTACTTTTTAAGACAAACCTTAACAGCCCACCGCAATACTTAACTTATTTTTTCTTTTGTGTTTTCTTTTCAAAGGACTAACATGAACATATTTTTGTTTGCAATATTTCAGTTTGTAACAAACAGTTTGACTTGACATTAGTAATGGAGAATTCAGCGCAGGTCGGTGAAGAAAAGTTTGATAAGGTGAAAGACTTCGCGAAGCAATTTGTCGCCGCATTCGATGTCCGTGAAGGAGGCACTCACGTTGCTATTGTGAGCTACGGAAGTAGTCCTGTGGTCCACGTGCGTTTTAACTCTTACAGTGGTCCTGTGCTGAACACAAGAACAATTACTGATGACATCGATGAAATTGCTTTTCGGAGTGAAAGTCCTGTGTCAACGAGCAGCGCGCTGACCGAGGTGTTGAACACTGTTTATTCGGATGGCAATGGAGCTAGGAATGGTACAAATAAGGTGACAGATATTTAGCTAATTCCGTTATTAGAGCAATTTTCTTGTATTATTTGTTGTTTTTTTTGCGGGGTGGGGGAGGGGGGAGGGGGAAACGTTACTCTCATAGTGCCTTTCTGCATCTAGAAGTAGAAGTGGGTACCAGGTAATGTAGAATGGAAGGTACCGACGTTCTTAGCTGTTATATACTTTGGAAACCCTGGGTCTCCTCCGAGATAAAAGTTTCATAAGATTTGTTCAATATCGTATGAACATGAGGGATCCGTTTGCCAAAGTATAGACTTCAAGTTCAGTATTAAAATGCCTTGGAATACAATGTTCATCACTGCTGTTGGTGTTATGTTCTTAATCAAGTGACGTTGGCCTAAGAACAAGTGTTTGTTTGACAATATCGTAGGTTCTTTGCTAAAACGATATCTCTCCTTAGACAGTTGTTCTAATAACATCCGGGAAGTTCTCGGCATCAGACGACGTTGGAGACGCGGCCGTCAATTTAAAAGCCCAGTCGACCAGTTTGTTTGCCGTTGCTACCGGTGAAGACCAGGATGTAGATACCCTTGTTAAGATTGTCTCACCGCCAGCTGAAAATAATGTGTTCTTGGCAACATCTTCCGGGGAGTTGCAACCGCTCCTACGAGCTCTCACGGATACTGTTTGTAAAGGAGGTAGGGAATGGGGAGTAAGTCTTTTTTTTAAAAAGAGAATCTCCAACAACTTTTGGTATAGCGGTCACCATGTTTATTATCTTATTTTAACTTGTAAAAGTTTTTTTTGTCAATTTCAATTTGCCACGTGTCTTTCTTATAAAGTTCGGGATGCAAAATTTGATTGAATTATACTGAATTGAAAAACAAGAAGTCCTTATTATCTACTAATATCTTAAATAGATATACAGTCTTTTTAGGCTAGCCAATCATATTTCTTAATATCCAAAAGAGTTGAGGTCTAATTCACACAGTAATACCTTTTCCCCACTTATCACTTTAAAAATAATCTTTCGAAGGCAGTTTTTGGGCAACGTCATTGGTTTTCATTTCACTTCAGCTAATCAAAACACTGATTCCTGTAACACTCTTTCTGCAGATATTGAACGGTTTTTCTTTTCAATTTTTGACTCATCGATGTTTTTGTTTTTACTTCGTAGCTGAAATCATGACAACGGTAAGTATAAAATCGGTTTAATTTCTTAAGTCCGTTTTGGAATCTCTCACTGACCCTTCACCGAGTTCAATGAAGTAACAATGTAAAGTTTGACAGGTAATCACGACAGGTAAATATAGAAACACACGTTACTGTAGTTGACAATATTTTTAGGCTTGGTTAAGTAAGTAAATTAGTTTCTTTTCCTCAAAAAAAATATTTTTTTATGTTGGAGTTTCTCTTGTTGGCTTAAACTTGCATTTCAGTTGACCACAACTGAACAGTTAGTTTCTTGATTCCCAGCAATATGCTTGCAAGGAATCAAGAAGTAAATAGATCCAATATCACACAATGTCAGAATGTCATTATGTGACTTGTTGCCTTTCATATCATAAACTCGTTTATCAAAGTTATGTACTTTTATAATGGATACTGGTTTGTGCTTGTATCTTAATTTAATATACAATGTATGGTAGGTAAAGTTCTCACACTTGCTTTCAGTTACATAAAATTATAATCTTAAAATTTATTTACCAGTTATTTAACGTTTTATTTTCCAGGTTGTTGGCCCTCCTGGTGATCCAGGTGAACCCGGCCCCCCGGTAGTTAATATTCTGTATAGAGCGACACTTATTTCAAGTTTTTGAATGTGATTGATTTTAAACACTGCAGACGCCAACTGACAGAAACATTGCATGTGCGCATGGTATCAAAACATTGAGAGCAGTTCTTTCAAATAGTTATTTAGAACTTCCACAAAGTTACGAAGTCTTTTTGCTACATTTGTTTTAGGGTTCTGAAGGCCCCCCGGGACCAAGAGGGGACCTAGGAGAGAAAGGAGAGCCGGTAAATAAGCCAACACATGAAACAGAACTTTTCGTAGTAGTTCGCGAAGCCGAATAAGCCTTGTCTTAGCGTCATAATGTCAGACATTAACCCTTATATAATAACCGAGCTTGGTTGAGAAATTTGAGAAATATTTTATGACAGCAATAGAGCAATTTTCCTTGTTAACTTAGCCTCATAAATACACTCGGGTGACGGGAGAATTCCCGAAAGTTGTGCAAATCCTTGACTACGTTTCGGGTATGCATGACGGTCTCGACAAGGATTTGCATAACTTTCGAGAATTCTCACAAATCTCCTCGTGTTTAGATGAGGCTATGTAAACATGGAAGAAGTGCTCTATTGCTTAATGTTTTTCACGATAGGAATGGCGAAATCATATTTCCTGTCGAAGGGAGGCTAATTTTGTAAAAATAAAAATAAGGAAACAAACAAACGGAAACAGGAGCAGAAACAACACTGTTCGATGGAGGTGATTCTCAATTTTTGATCAAAGTAACCGTTTGTTTGTTAAGGCACCTTTGATAAATTCTCCATAAAAAATAATTAACAGGAATTCTAAATTATCGTAAATTGGCTACAGAGCTCTCACATGTTAGAATATTGCATTTTATTTCGACACCTTTGCCAGTGCCAAGTGTTTTCTAATACCGTCATTGAAGTGCTTATAAAATACTTTTGAGTTCTCCTATTCATTTACAGGGGGAACCCGGCGAACCAGGACTTCCCGGGGCTCCGGGACCACCAGGACCTCCAGGTGGAGGGGGAATCGGAGGGCCACCCGGTCCCCCAGGGGAGAAGGGACCTTCTAATGTAAGGTTTGTTTGGTACGGTCTTCAATTAACTAAAACGCGCTATGGTTTCCATTTCTTTGCATCACTTCAATTTTGTTTATTCTTTTTTTAAAAAAATATCGACCACTAGATCAAAAGAGTGAAACCCGACAATAAATCCCAAAAAATATTCAGAATTGACAGGAACCCCTTAAGTACTCTGTCCACAAACGTTTCCAAAATTGAGGGTTATTGGACACTCTTTTTAAGAAGTGAAGATGGTTGGGATGGAAATGGATTACACAGCCATATGAACAAACTCGAAAACGGCGACAGAAATAATAGCTAGATAACAGAAAACCCTCCAGTGATGGTTTGATTTTGTAGAATATTACTGGTAAATGACAGGAGCTCATTAGAAACTGACCATGTTTAACGATGGATCAAGAAAGATTACAAAATAAATACACTTTAAACTCCTCGCTCACTGTTTCTAATTGATAGCTTTTTTGCTTCCTGTATTTGTCTGG
>CM042752.1:2102541-2136811 GCA_022496165.2 Catalaphyllia jardinei
TGAAAGAATGAAAGAATGAAAGAATGAAAGAATGAAAGAATGAAAGATATATATAAAAGATGACTACAATTAATCATTGGAATCGCGTGGTTCTAATCATTGGATTTCCCCTTTTTTCAGGGCGTGCAAGGATTAGATGGATCGCCAGGAACCGATGGCAAACCGGTCAGTTTAGTTACTTTTTCTAGTGATCGTGGCCCCAGTGTTTGACGAATCAAAGTTGGCCATTGTGATGGAATCAGCGAACTATAACACTTAATAAAGTCGATAATGGCAACTTCGATTTATTTATTTATTTTCATGATTGCCGATCTTTGAGGAGTGTGAACATGAGGCACCTGAGCGACACGGTATTCTGTGACGCCATCTGTAACTTTTCTGTTCCACGATCAAAACATTAACTATCAAAACTTATTTTTTTTCGTTTTTTAAAATTTTTTGCGCTGATAATTTATTGAGATGTGACCCTTGATAACTTCTTTTTTGACACTGCAATGGAACATTGGTACTCGATCGTACTAGCCCTAACCTACATGCTGAACCCAGAGATTTTCTTCCTTTTTCTATCACGGAAAAGCCCTTCATTTCCGACATTTCGAAAATAATTTAATAGTTCATTCCCTGAACTCTGTCTTTCCAATCCTGAAGGTGCTGAACCCAGGCGGGAGAGGAGAAGTCTAGGATAATTTGGTTAGAGTTTGTAAGGTTAGCATGATATAAAGTATGCGACAATTAACAGTAGTCCTGTCCGTTCTGATCGCATAGGGAAAACGAGGTCCTCGTGGATTCCTTGGAAAACCGGGAAATACTGGTACTCCGGTAAGGAAAACACTATAATTATCCCAGTTCACTGCTTTAAGCTTCTAAACAGCAGTCGTTCACCAACAAACTTATCCAACACTTTTCAGGCTGTTTTTTAATCTTTTTTTGGAATGTTCTTGTTATGTTTAGAGCTAACAAGAAAAGTCAGTGTCCGAGGTCGCGGTTTCAAGAAATAACAATTACGTTATATACAGCTCTATCTTTTAATTCACGTTGTACCTCTAAATTTCTTTAGTTATTCTGTAATATTCCAAAGCGATTAAACAGCGTCTTACAGTTTTACAGAATTCAGAGCTAGAGAAATTGCTCTTGATGCCTAACCAAGAAAGGAAGCTTTTAAATATATGATAGAGTTCACTTTACTGTCTAACCGACACATCTTTTTTAGAGCTTTCTCTGCCCCCATGGCTTCCAATATTCAAACTGTTAGTAATCTTGGCCTCCAAAACAAACAAAGGTGCACTTTGTTACAGGGTTCTCCAGGGTCTAAAGGTGTTGAAGGTACGGAAGGTAATCAGGTAAGTGAATTTCCTCTGTCAAAAAGAAAAAAAAAGTTAATTATACTTTTGAAATACATAATCAAGTAAAAACTAGCGATATAATGTTTCGACGTTTCGGCTACCTCATGACACCATTATCAAGAAATGAATATTTGAGAGAGAGAGTTCAAAAGAGGCAAGACCTGTAGATCTACATAAATGAATAAATAATAACAATATTTTCTCGAGCTCCATCACTAAGAGTGGTTTACATAGAGGTCTTAATACTAGATATATTATCTACAGTTAAAAACTAAAAATATCAGTAGAGCTTCACGAAGAGTTAGACGAAGACTTTAGCGCGAATCGAATCTGTTTGTACATTTAAACGTGGTCTTAACTGTTTGATGTACAGCTAAGGAGGTCCTCAGCGACTGCTCCCACGTGGTCTTTTTTATCGTAACGATTACGCATAGAAGATGACGTGCTGTTATGGGCAACCACTTGTGCCTGCTGATGTCCACTAAAATAATTTCCTCTGTCGATTGTGCACTGATACGCGGTATGTTTGCATATAAATTGCATGTAAAGCAACTGGTAGATATCTTGAGATTTGCGTTGTACTTTTTAGTTCCAAGCAATAATTCCAGCTCCAGAGTAGAATCTTATTTTACTCTGGAAGCTTGATCAGAAGACGGCCCTCGCAAGCCGACACCAAAAAGGCAAGGGGCATCAAACCTAGCCCCGTTCCTGTGTACCATACAGGCGTCATGAGATTTTCTTTAAAGCTGTCCATAATCAAATCATAAGAATGTAGTTTCAGCAAATTTCTTTGGCGTATTGCGAAGGCCATAAATCAACATGAAGGTTTTGATATATGATGATATATTGTCGCCAATTTCAGATACCATATCATTTTTTTTGGGGGAATTCAATTCAATTTTAATTTACATGCGTTATTTAAACTCTCACAAACATTAGTATAAATTTATCGTAGTCTATTGTGAATCCGTGAATTTGATTGGTTATATTACCGTTTTCTATCTGCTGATAGAAAACAGGTGCACGCGTGATTGTACACATGATCCTTTTTCTACACGCGTCAGTACGCATCGCGCGCCACGTTTGAACCTGATGTAACATAAGTTTAAACAGTTCTTTTCTGTGCGTTACTTGACATTTTTTTCTTTTTATGCAATGAGACTACGGTAAATTTATACTAAAACAATTAGACTACTCGCCCTCGTTTTCTACGAGCGATAGTCTTCACCTTCGCCTCGTTGACCATCTGCTCGTAGAAAACTCGGGCTCGTTGTTTATTAATAGAATACATCTAAATATAACAAATTACATATAGAAGATGATAAAGAGCACTAATAAAATATTTACAAAAGAGATAAAGGAAGACAAATAGTTTTAACACAAGGTTGATTGTGAGGAGTTTTTAGTTGCCCCAAAGTAACTAAATTCAGCAGAATTTAGGTTAAAAGCATTTCTTTAATTTAAGATCTAACAACGAAAAATTAATTGCATTTTAAATTAAGAACTAGTAATGTTTCTTTAAACGTCAATAACTTTTTTTATAGTCTTGCGAAATGTAGAAAATGGAGTAATCCGCTTGATAGTAATTGGTAGTGAGTTCCATAGGCGGGAACCAGTGTAATGAAAAACTGATTTTATAACCAAATTTTCATTCAGTGACTTTCGTGCAGAATACTCATATACAGACGATTTAAAAAATTCCAAAAAACATGAAGGAGTTAGTCTATGAAACCACTGATAAAGAAAAGAAAGGATTTCTGAGTGGATGGAGAAGGGGAAGGGAGAGTGGAAAGTTGTATATCTGAAGGGTTTTCTAGGACTATCCTCTAGATCTACTACTGAATGGCTGAAAAAAAAAATGATGATTTTTGAGCTTTTGCAAATTTATTCCCATTAGGGCCCAGCCGGTCCACCCGGATCTCCTGGAGCTCCCGGATTAACAGGACAGAAAGGACAAAACGGGAGGTCTGGTAATGTTGGTTACATCGGTTACCAAGGTGATAGTGGAGACACGGGGTCCATGGGTCCTAAAGGACCGGCGGGAATCGATGGAGAGACTGGGGAAACTGGGCCGACTGGAGGAAAGGGTTACATCGTGAGTAAGATAATCTTCCTGCGTTTCGTCACTGTATTCCCTGAGAGGTCAATTATAATGCTTAATGATCCTTAATTACATCAGATCAGAGTGAGTAGAGTTAGTTTAGGGTTCAAGCAACAGTATAGTGTACATGTGACGTATATATGAAATAATTCCTATTTGTACTGCGGTTGTAGATGAAAGTGAAGAGTGATCGTCGCAGTCAATTTTCCAGTTTAAGCAATTGGAAAGAAGAAGCCTGAAAAAAACTGGGCTCCAACGGGATTCGAACCCATGACCTCCGCGATACCGGTGCGATGCTCTACCAACTGAGCTATGAAGCCACGCATTGGGAGCGAGGCCAGTTTTTTGAGTTTATTGGCGGAAGGCACGGGCTCGCTGATTTTTTTTTCAGGCTTCTTCTTTCCAATTGCCTAAATTGGAAAATTTACTGCGACGATCACTCTTCACTTTCAGTAAAGTATACACTTTGCAAAGCTTTAGATATTCCTCACAATGTCATAAATTGCAGTAAATAAGTTGGTTCTTTTGAAGAATTGAAAAGATTACAAGCAACTGCGGCATGTGTTTTGCAGCCACAATAGACCCTTTTGCACGATCCAGTCACATGGTACGGAATACATCATACTGGGGCACATGGGGTTTTCAAAACAAAGGAAGGTCAAGCTGGACTAGTACAAGTTCCTTTGTTTTGGAAGTCCCACTGTGTTATTTGCGTCCCAGCATAATTTATTCCGTAGCATGTCACCGGATCGTGCAAAGGGCCTATTCACAGACTGACGTCTGACTGTTCTGACTTCCCTGTTTAGGGTGATACTGGTCCTGCAGGAGAAATTGGGGGACAAGGGTCAGGCGGTAAAGCTGTAAGTCTAGACACTTTACTAATAGAGCTGTGTCACAACGAAAATTGAAGAATTTTTTCCAGATGTGATTTCCGTGACGTTCATGCAGCTTCTATGTATAATCGGATCATTCACGTGACAGTTTAGGACGAGCTTAGTGGAGGTGCTCGTCCCCTGATTGAACGATCCGGGCTCGAAACCTGGCTGAAGATATTGCGTTATGTTTCAGGGCGAGACTCTCACAGTGCCTCTCTCCACCTAGACGGACAAATGGGTACCGGCCAATTCAGTGCTGCGGGTAACCCCGCGATGGACTAGCATCCCATCCAGGGGGGAGTAGAAATATTCCTAACTGGTTCCTGCTACAGGTATCGGGATAAGCGCCGGTCTGATGCGTGCCACTGGCGCATATGCACGCAGACTTATGTTCAACTGATGACAAGCTTGGCCCTATATCAAAGTCACTCTCAAATGACCTGGAATTCGGTGGACTTTTCTCACTGTGAACTCATACAACTTAACGCGTATTTTACCATATATTTAGGTTTTTTTACAATGCCAGCGTAATACGGCAGTTTATTAGTGACCTTATTCCGTTACTCTTACTTGTTTTACTCATTTTAGGGTCGTCCTGGTAATGTTGGATCTCGAGGATATCAAGGATCCCCGGTACGTGCATGAATGGTATTACGTGGCTTCAATGACTGGCCCCAAGGGAAACAGTGAGTTTTGTTACCCCGCGATCACGAGCATGTGCGAGTCGAAAATTCAAGTTGTTGTTTCCCTAGGGAAGTGCGTTTTGTTCTCCTTGGGGAGTTTTGACCCATCACAAGTTTTCTTTAAACCGGAAAGGGTATTTGAGTTAGGAGGTATAACAAAGTGGCTTGGTTAGCTGAGTTTTCAGTTATAAACAGGCTGGAGATTTAATCTTAAATTGAAATCAGCATTCAACTTTCGAAAGAGGTTGATTTTCAGAAATGCTTTCAGACTGTAAACGCTTTTACCGAAGCCAAAATTGTGATTAAAAGATGAATCTGTTTTCTCGGATAAGAGGCACTAACTTAGTCTCCTCTGCATCGCAAGAGAGATCAGTTTTGTATATATTTAAGAGATTCAACTTGTTTGTCAGCTCGGTTTTGTTTCTGTTTAGGGCAACCCGGGAATTCCTGGATCGAGAGGAGGACTTGGTGATAAGGGAAAACCGGTATAAAGTGTTATCTATATCGTCTCAGTGTTTACAGTTAATTCAATGGGATGAGCAAAGTTTGATTTTCACATTTTGCTACCATTTTAGGGGCGAACCGGGATGCCTGGAGGACGTGGTGGGCCGGGACAAAGAGGAAAGCGGGTACTAATTTAAAATACACTTAGGGCGCAATCCATTTAACCAAAATTTCCGGGCTGAGGTTCGAAAATTTCTTGGTGTCCAATGGATCTCGACTGGGCCGAGCGGTTAAAATGAAGGATGTTGGATCATTTTTGCTCCTATTAAAGCTAGATGACGATTTCGACGGAGATATCAATGATACTATGTGAGCTTCTTCATTCACAGTAATTTAACCAGTATAACGGGTTATTTTGAGCAGACCGTTCCCAGATATTCGCCATGTGACTTCAAACATCATCAGAACGTTCGAAGTCTTCGAATCGAATGACGAAAAGAACATGCAAATTCTTTCGGGAGATAAATCGTCTTTAAGAGCCGTCAAACCAAGAAAAGTGGTCCACCTCGAAAGGTGAACTGATTTTTTCGAAACTTTTCCGATTGGACCGAACCGATCCATTCAGTTTGAGACCGAAATGTCGGGAAATTTTGGTTGAATGGATCGCGCCCTTAATACCCTTGGGAAACAGTTAAGTTTGTTTTCTTTCGAATCTGGATGTTTCCAACAATTACGTAATTGTTGCCCGTCAGGGCGACATTTAGGTTTAGCCTTTGTCCCGTGATCATTAAGCAACTGGTAAGAACGCGCGTTAGAATAATCCTAACTTAAGCTACATAACAATGTGGTTTATTTGTTACTGTTAACTCGCATAGATTGAAGTTTTCCAAACGTCAATTTTCCGTGTCCTTGTACCATTTGTAGGGAGCGACTGGTGACCCTGGCGCGCAAGGCATCATGGGAATAGTTGGTTCCAGGGTGAGTATCAAAGATACCGTAAGCCCCCCTGCTTAAAAGGTCCCCCCGGTTAAAGGCCCATCTACCTGTAAAGCCCAAAACTGATACGTCCGGTTAAAGGCCTTCCGGAATGTAAGCCCCTCTTTAGTATTACTTGTTTTTAATTCGTTGTAATTCTTATAAAAACCAAATGGGAAGATATTAAAAGCATATTAACATCAATTAGGAACCTTGCTAAATGGTGTCCCAATCGTACACTACTGATCGGAAATTTCTGAATCTTCATGATTGTAACCTAAGATTAACCAATTGATACCGCAAGTTTTCTTGCTTGCTGTAAGATTATAGAGGTAGGTTTTGGATGGGGTAGGTTGCGTGGGAGGTCGGTGAGCAGTACTCCGATAACTCTAATGGTAAACGGCAGTTAACAGTATTTTGCTTTAGAACTTATAAGTCTTTAAGTTGCTAAAGATGCCGCCCATTTACAGGGCACACTCGGACCGCAGGGAACTATGGGACCTCTTGGAGAACAAGGTATCAAGGTTGGTAACTTTTATTTTATTGGATTCGATGGGGACATCGCTTATATTGTTAATATTAGTTTTTTTCACAGGGTGCGACAAAAGTGCTGTCCGATAGCCCGGGGCTAGTGGAATGACTTGTTGGGCTAGCGTTTTGTTATCATAGCTTGCCCAACGGCCAAGCATCGATGGTTCCTCTTTCCTAATCATAAAATGAAATTTTATACCAAAAAGTGTGTAGCAGAAAGCTCCTCAGACCTTGGGGTTAGTAGCCTCAAGTAAGAGCTTGCCCGAAGGGCAACCTCATTGATTCATAGAGAACAATACTTGGGCGCGCCTCTATATGGAATTTCCCTTCAGATCTCACGAGTGAGCACAGAGAACGAGTGAGAGATATATTTCAACACAAGAAGAAAAATTCCATACCTACAAGCAACCATATGTTATTTTGTTTATTATATAAACATACTAATGACGACGATTTTGAGGATTTTCCGAAGATTTCCGAAGATTCTCCAAAAACTGTCTGAAAGCCAGACAAACGCTTCCGAACATTTTCGGGACATTTCCGAAGATAACTCAAGCTTTCCGAAGATAATCGACGATTGCCGAAGATTGCCGAGGAAGATCCGATGATGTTTCTTTTATACAGCAATACAATTATGTACAGTTAAAGAGATTTATTACGCAACCATAGCTGCTATTTTCACGTGTGAAGATGTCATGTTTTTGCGCGAAAACTCACCTGGTATTTCATTAGTAATAAACACTCATTTTTTTCTCGATTAACGGTAAAGTGTTCAACATGTTATTTTAGCCTGAGAATTGATTCCGATTTTCTTTCGTGGAGATTTTGTTGATGTTCTTGTTCCTTTCTGCCAGGGCGTTCCTGGAATGGGGGGACCACAGGGGCACTCTGGAAGACAAGGTGAAAGGGTATGTTTAGTGTCGCAGAATCGAGGTTCTTTCCACAGTAATTGATGATAAGAATGCTAATTAAAGCGTAGCGTAGATACGACAGTAGAGGCTTGTAGATCCGTCATCAAGTACGACCTTGACCGCAATTTCCAAGTAAAAAATCCTTAGAGACATATAACTGAAGTAGTAAATACGTTGCAGTTGGATTTGTGTGCTATTTCTTTGTGTGGCATCACTGGCATGAGATGCGTGTAAAGATCTCTACTCATCTTTTAAGTCTGATTTCGTCACGTGCGCACTCTTTTGTTATTGGTAAATCTACTCTCAAAGCTACTCAGGCAGCGTCCATACTACGCCAGAGAAATTTGAAAACGCAGCTTTCTTTTTACGCTTAGGCCTGCCGTTCACACTAATCTGAAAACACCGGCCTTTTGATTTAGTGTGAATGGAAAACATGAAAGTTAGCTTTTCAAAAACGATGCCATTACGATTACCATTTGATTTCCATGTCCAAAATGGCTGGTGATTGTCTTGCTTTTAAAACCCTCCAGCGTAGTGTGGACGAGAAACATTTGATGCGTTTCTTGAGTGTCTGAGTGAAACTTTCGATTTCAAATTTCTCCGGTGTTTTGTGGACAGGGCCTTAAATCCGTACCCCTCTGATCTTGAAACATAACGACGATGAAATAATCAATGTTTTCCCTTACCGTTACCATTTTTAGCGCCAAACATATTTTATTTTACAGGGAGACGCGGGAGATTACGGAGTTCGTGGGGTTCCCGGAGAACAAGTAAGTTGCCAGCAGCGACGACAACGCCACCGACAAACATTCCTTGCGACTTGAGAGGAGCAGAGTCTCTTAGGCAGTTTAAACGCCTACTTAAAAGAGATGTACTAGACATTGCATTGGTAGAAAGCAACTTTTTTATTTAGTTATTTTTAATTTATTAGGTATTAGGAATTAAATATATTTATAGCTTTAGTTGTCGAATATTTAAACGTGTTAAAATAAAGGTAATGTACATTTATTTCCCCTTTGGAAATATCACGCTTAATCCACACCAGATCCAAGAGACACAGCTAGGGCAATGCTTGTAAAACAATTAATATGCAAAATTAATGCTATTAGAATCATTCCCAGCTTGCAAAGCAAGTCCAAATACAAAAAAGCTATCCAAAAAATACCGCAAAAGTATTTCATTAGCAGAAATTTAGAAGAAGTTTGAAGACTGCCATTACTTGAGTTATATGTAGCGCATTTCGTTTTCAAACGTTTTTCATATATTTTTTGTCCATTAGGGAGCGCGCGGAAGAACTGGTAGGACAGGTAGATCTGGCTCGCCAGGTTTGCACGTAAGTTTCACAAGTCTTATTTAAATGAACGTGCTGTTTGGTTTTAGCATCTCCTTTATGTTATGAAATAATTCGTAAGGGTCATTCTTGAATTACGTTTTTCTTTACAGGGCGAAGAGGGAGATTCTGGCAAACGCGGTAAAGATGGTTCTCCGGTAAATGTCAGTCAGTAGACGGCTTTATTAAGTTTGTTTTGAAGCTCTCGGTATAGTATACTCTCTGCTTTTTGGCCAGATTTAAGGACTCAGTGTATTTAAAATAGCTGTGTAGTGTAGTCGCTCAAAAACATGTGGGGCGTGTTCTAAGCCATCTAATTTGCTTGACGTTTACTTGTTCAAACAACATACATGTAAGGCAAACAAAGGCCCTTGTTCCCTGGCTTGCGCTTCATCGGTTCACTTGATATCGGTCACGAGATATGAATTGCCGTTCGTCGTGTCCTTCTGTTTCTTACGGTTCATTACATGCCGTGGATTGCTGTTGATTTTAAGAAATTATGGTAATAAACCGTATCAGTGCCAATCATTGAGACATGTGAGGGCCATGAAATCACGGTTTGGCATCTAAACAGGTAGAAAAAAACAAAATAGACAAACAAACAAATGAACAGATGAAGAAACAAACAAATAAGATGAAAAGATGTGCAGACAAGAGTAGCCCATTTTAATGCCACAAACGTATAACAACACAAACGTATAACAACAATATCGATAAATTTCGTTCCTTTGCAATATTTAGAATTGTTAACAATGTACTCTGTTAGAACCTCGTTGCAGTCAAGTGTTCTAAGATGTGGACTTGTTGTATTTAAGGGTGTCCCTGGCGGTCCAGGAACGCAAGGTCCTATGGGAATTAAAGGAGAACAGGTACGTTTTACAACAACGTGAGTAAATTACTAAGATTAAACAACAACACACATTGACTGGAAAAAGAGAAAATGTTGAAGATCATGATGAAAATGAAGATCGTAACGACACCGACAACAACGACGGCGACGATAACAACGACGAAGACGACGATCATACTCATAAAAGCTTAATTTTTTCTTGAACAATTCTGTCCAAGGGGGAAAGACGCGATGAGGTTAACCCTATTCGAAGCACCAATCCGTGAGACAAGGCCAGACCAGAACACCAAGAACTACCTGTCCTACTCTTTTCGATAAGTGTGTGGGTTCCCCTGCTAACAATGTAACACTGAAGATACTAGGGACGATGATGTTGATGCTTTTTATAATGATGTTAATGTTGTTGATGATCATAATGATGATGATAATGATTAAGCTTTTTATATTGATGATGATAATGTTGATGATTACGGTGATGATTTTTCAGGGAAAAGCTGGAGAAATTGGCGAGCAAGGAGAAGCTGGGCTGGAGGGACCGAAGGTTTGTTCAGCAGCATCAAACATTTCTACGAAATGACGGTGGAACTGCGCTTGTTCTGACTGATAGTCCTGCTTGTCTTTAAGAGCTTTTTTTGCATCAGATTTTGCCGAATCTCAAGTACTATGGGTGTCAATTGCATGTTTGTTGGATTGTTTCTTATCGTAAATACTTAATTTGAAATTGTCGCTAGCTTTGCATTAATGAGGAAGATACATTGTTGTAGGACGACATAGCCCAGAACAGTTGTAAGAAAAGAGGTCGACGAAATGAGAAGAGATCCTAGGGTAGACTGAGCAGAATGGCAAAGACGAGAAATTGTGCACCTACCATACACAGAGTACTTTAAAGTTTTTACCTTTTTCTTCGTAGGGTAGTATTGGGCCCACTGGAACAATCGGAGCGCCAGGACTTCCTGGACAACAGGTAAAGAAGGCCGCGGCAAACGAGTGAAATTTGTAGCCCCCCGCTTCCGTGATCACGAGTTTAGTTTGTTTGCAATATACAGCATGTTCATAGTCAGCCAAAAAGAAGGAATAATTAACAATTAGACCCGTAGCCCGCAAGGTCTACGGGTCAATAGCCCATTCGGCTTCGCCTCATGGGCTATTGACCCGTGGCCCTTGAGGCTGAAAAGTTCAAATGTTTAGTATCACTCAGGAAAAGCCGGCGAATTTGGTTACTCGAGGACTAATAGTCCTCTAGTAGCGATTTGCATTAGTCCACTAGCTGGGTGATACTGATAAGAATTATTGTCGGATTAAACATGAAGCGTTTATGGTTTTGTTCAAATGATGTTGACTCTCAGATTAAAGTCAAAGTTGCTGTCTAATTGACAATGGGTTAAGTAAGAAAATGTTCATGTTATATACGATACTTTGTTGAAACAATCACATAGAAAATAAATCACATATAGTTCTTTTGTTTTGCAGGGGCCAGGTGGAGAGCTTGGTGAAACTGGTGAACCGGGGGTGCCAGGCGAAGTGGTGAGCTACTCAATTTATAGAGCTCAATAACGTCTATAAACGCTGTACTTATTCCTTTCTCCTCTTTTTCATCTGCTGGCTCGTTTTTGCGTAGAACAGATCGCACAAGGCAGGAGGATGCAGCGTGGCCGAGTAGTTAGGGCGCCGAACTTGAATCCGGAAGTCGCGTTGAAGTCCCGTTCTGACAACTTAGCTGGCGTTGTTTCTCGGTCTTTCTCGACTGACCGAAGTTTAACTCCTCCGTCATGCTTTTAAATAGCCAACTGATCTGCCTCCCGCCAGTTGAGATTTTTAAGCCTGTTTTGTTTATTTGAAATGTTTCTTTCTCCCAATTCAAGTGTCATGCCTGTGAACTAGCTATAAACATTCAACTTGTAACATCTCTGACATCTAACGCAATAGATATTTAACATTTTCATTAGTCTTTCCATTACCCAGTGACATTTACATGTGTAAAACCAAATTTATTTAGGGATTATCAGGATCTGCTGGCTCAACTGGAGAAGGTGGAAGTCCTGGGGCAAAGGTAAACATTCAAACAAAACAGAATGGACAGAATACGGTGCCGATGCTTTTTATTTTTAACGTAACTCTCAAGCTACAAATGCTAACAAACGGGCAAGCAAACCATCAACACAATATGTTGCTTTTTAATCTCTCGTTACGTTAAGCCATTAAAAAAAAAAACTTGGAAATGGTGCAGCTCACCCTTTTAGTGTAGCACCAAAACTGCAGAACGAAGAGCTCAGACTACAAACTGAAAGAAGAAAATATTCATTGGTGAAACCTTTTTAATTTCATTTCAGGGTTCTAAAGGGAACGACGGCCTCAATGGTGTCCCAGGGAGTCGGGTAAGGAAGTCTTTCCTGGTGTGAATTTAAAAATAGTTATTACTAATGTTACTTCTCGGATGTAAGGTATCATATTTGTTGGTGGGGCTGAAAGTTTTCTTTCGTTTGATATGTTTCAGGGTTTTGTAGGAAAATCTGGTGACAAAGGAGTTGGTGGAACAGTTGTAAGTTGCAAAAAGCCTGTGTTTTTCTTATACATTTTCAGTTGAAGGTATCATTTAACTGTTTTTGAACTTAAGCATTTTTTGTTGTTTGTTTTGTTTATTTCTTTTTGTTGTTTTTATTAAGGGTGCACCTGGAATATCTGGTGAACGCGGTGACCAGGGCAAACCTGGAAGAGCTGTAAGTAACAAAAAGGCAATCAGATATATTGGCCTCTTGCGTGTCCGGGTTTCAAGCTTGCTTTTTTCGCAGCTCGTGAAACATACTTTAACACTTCGCCTGCAGCCGTATACGTCCGTCGGCTTAAAGGGCAGTGACAAGTTCTTCTACTCCTGTCTATCATGTACATTTCAATCGATAACTTCGCAGGTGCAATTTAGGCTTTGCAAAACATGATAAGGCTGAATTCCCCGACACTGAATTCCCGAATCCTTCAGTAGATGAACACCAAACTTTCAAAACAGATGAAATTTTTATCAAGTCTTGTAGATCTGCAACGTATTCTGCAACACAACTAATTGTAAGCGAAATTGACTGTAACGAAATAAAAGACAATGAATTTTACGTTTCTGCTATTCTTCTAGCTTCCCGACTATCAACGCCTAATTCTTCTGTTATGTTTAAGAATGCTTGTCAAATCTAAAACCATCGTACGATTTATTTTTCTATTTAACAGGGTGCTCAGGGCCCGGTTGGGGAACCAGGGTTACAGGGTCCTATTGGGCGCGTGGTAAGCTACTATTTTCTATTCATTTGAGTCACTTTGCCTACATAAAAGTTAGCAAGAAATTAGTGGGAAAGAATTGTTACTGAGTTGCGTAGTTTGTTTTGTATAAATATATATATTTCAACGGCTTCGAACGACTGGATTTAGTTTATTAGTGTATATTTTGGTGTCTTCTTTTTAACAATAACAGCAACCTCTGTTTTCTGGGTGCTTTCACAATTTGATTCGTATTTGTCGGTTCTGGGGTGGTTTTCAAATGAGTGTCGTAAGACCATAACCAGTATGACTACTCATCCAATCTCAAACCAAAGAAAAACTAAACCAAAACCAAATTGATTTCCTGATTACTTTAGAAACTCATTTGAAAACCTCAATCAATCTTTATTCATTTGCACTCACTCTTGTTCAAAATAAGAAATTACAACAATGATATTACAACAATGAAAATATTAAAGGTAAAAATATTAAACCTCTCTATCTCTGGTGTTTGCGGATTAAAGGGGATCAGCTGGAACACCATTACTATTTCGTAGCTATAAATCGATGGTAAATATTTTTACGGAACTCGCATATCGGGTGAAATTATACGCTTGCACTGTGCACGTGAATAGGTATTTGTAAAGCACTCTTTCATTAAACTCGTACGTGTTCTTCTCGTACCTGATTATGCAGGTTATCCCGACTAGACTATTCAGCGAGGTTCCAAGCTAATTTTTATAACGTACAGTTATTTTTATTTTGCCATTTCTCCTTCCTAGGGTTCATTAGGCCCGTCTGGTCCGCCTGGAGATGCCGGCTCTAAGGGCGAAAGGGTAATGTTATTATGATGTTATTGTGTGTATGTCAGTATTTAGAATTGATGAATTGACGATAGAAATGACCTTCAGTAACTTGTGATAGTTCGTAAGTAAGCTTTAGGGCGGAAATTTAAAAGAGTCGAGAAACAGAATCGAAAAATGCGTTTAATGTCACAAACCCGAGTATTGTGAAATCAAAGAGTGTTCTGTCGTAAAGTGGTCAAAGGTTTTGGTGGAATATTTGTAGTATATGTTCAACTAGAAACTGGAAATTTAGTTTCACTTGTTGAACTACACCAATATGGACCAGGCTGTCCTACTTGGGTGAGATCTGGCGTGGAAACCGGCCAAGCACCGCATTACACTACATGCGACAGCTTCTCAGTTTATCTAATCCAGGACATAGTTAACTATGTTTAGGATAAACCAATCGGGCCAAATCACAGGCTCATAGATGTGACTGCTTTTGTTTATCATTCAGGGAGTTAGGGGAGCTCACGGAGACCGCGGCAAGCGAGGATCTAATGGACAACCAGTAAGTCATCTATTCCGGAAATTTTCGTAAATACAGAGATGCTTCACAGAAGGTCCACTGTGAAAATTTCGACGTATCACCGGGGTGGCCATGCTAATATGGTGGTGTCAAGCCTCACGACTTGTGTAAATTGATTGGCGTCTTAACAGTTCATGATTTCACAATTGCACATCCAAACAACTGCCCTTTAATAAACATCAGGAATGCAGATATAGAATTGAAACTTCGATCAGTAAATACAATATTAAGAAAGGAAAGATAAACATAACTGGTTTGAGTGTTCGTATTAAAGGCGGTAATATTACAAAGGCTTATACAGGTTGGGATTAACGGGTTGGCGACATTAATGAGGTTTTCTTGTAAGAAAATGTATTGTAGTTTCACCGGGACAAAATGGGTAGCCGCAATAACGAGGTGAACGCACTAACAGGATGTTTGTAAGGCGGGGTTCCAGGGAGGCAGCGTGGAGGTCCACCCTGCTTCTATCTGGGTTTGTTCTCAACTCCTCGACCGCGTTGTGTAAATAGCCAGCTGGTCAGCCTCCCAACAGTTGGGATTCTTAATAGTTAATGTTATATTTCAAATATTCAGTTACTTATTTACAGTGTCCCCAATTAGCACTACAGTGCTAAATACATATGACACTTAAATAAAGTTATTATTATTATCATTTACGATAACAGCACAAATTCTCGCGCGCTCATTGGCTAATTTTTATCGCCAATAAGCGAACAGACACATGAATTTGTAATTTACGCGATGCAGCAACCAGCGAGAGCAGACAATTTGACACTTTGCTATCGTAAAAAAACAAATGGACGTCAGACGCATGTAAAACTGACGTCAATTTGTTAATTGTCAGTTCAACATTAAGCACTTAATGACTGGCCCCAAGGTAAACAGCGAGTTTTGTTTCCCCGAGGCGAAGCCGAGGAAAACATGGAGGTCGATGTTTTTTTATTCCTCCCAATTCAAAACTAGAAAAAAAACTGCCAAGAAATCGTTTGTTTCACTCCGGCTGACTCACAAATTTGCCGCGGTTTCAAGGAGCACGACCTGATCACGCGCGAGTCGAAAGTTTGTATTTTTTCCGTAGGGAGTTAATGAGTTTTGTTCATCCTAGGGAGTTAATGAGTTTTGTTCATCCTAAGGAGTTAGTGAGTTTTGATCCACTGCACGTGACACGTTCTCCTCCAATCGGAAAACGTATTTGAATTGGGAGGTTTAACAACATTAAATGTTATTTGCAGGGAAACGACGGCCTGCCGGGGTCACGTGGAACCAAAGGAGATAGCGGAGAGAAGGTAACAAATGGATCTTAATAAAAAGAGTCTTTTTTTGTCTTGTAAGGCGTTGAAGTGTTGAGCCAACCAGGTGGATAATTTTAATTGCGCCCATCTTCCTTATAAGGGAATGGCTGGTGAGGCTGGTCTTCTAGGAATGCCGGGAGGCAACGGTGATGCGGTAAGTAACCAATGTTGTTATTTTGATTTTGCTTATTTGTTAGCGAGTGTTTGTTTGTTCATTATTCTTTTTTGTTATCTATAAGCGACGGCTTTCCCGTTTCCCGGGTCGCATTTACCACTTACAGGTAGCGTCTAGTTGTTCGAAATCTGGATAACGCTGTCCGCCTTTTATTATCACCTAATAGATAACTTAAAGTTTATTTACTTAACTAAAATTTGGGCACGGCTCGAGTAAAAGTGGTTCGCAAACCCAAAAATTATCACTGAACCGCTGTTTACTGTTTATGTTCTTCTTTAAGGCTCTACTTCACTGAAACATGTGAACGAGAAGTATTTCAGTGGAGTTTATACTCTTGAAGAAAAGGGAGTTAAAAAAAAAGCCTTGTCTTGTTCTTCTCTCTAGAAGAGTAGATAATAATGATTAATAATGTTTAAAAGGGAGCCCAACTCGCCATGGCGGTTTTCAGTGGGGCCCTCAAAATTAACAATGAATAAGTAATAAATAAGTATTAACAATAAAAAAGTAATAACGTAACAACAAAGTGAACAAGCTCACACTGGGAATTATAAAATATCTAAAACTCGAAATTTAAGACAGAAAATATAATAAAATAGATGAGCAAGAGATGTCACACCAAGAAAACCTATTAATATTTAAAATGTTTAAGCAATGAAATTTTAAAGGCATTATAAGGTAGAAATCTCGTGTCTCCTGGAAGGGAATTCCAGTCTGTTAATGCACTATTAAAGGATCTGAGTAGACCCCAGTTCGCGTTTGATCTAATAGATCTAATAGTTTCCTTGGAGCGAGTGTTATGGCTATGATAGGCAGTGCCTCGGGTAATCATACTTTCACTATCATTAATAAAATTATACATAAAAAAAAACCGTTGCATTAATCTTCTAGTTGAAAAAGGGGAAGATACAGAAATAGTCATTATAATAGCAGCAAGAATCGTGAATCGTAAATTACGCACGAGAATCTTAATTCGAACCTGCGGTCTTAAATCGTAAATCGTCTACACCACACATTTTAGCCGGTACGCATATCACATTTTATCTGGTACGCTTACAAATTTCCTTTTCAGTCCGAGCACGGGTGAAATTTTTAATCGGGACGGGTGGGGCAAATTCGTTTACACAACAATATTTATCCATGTGGAACTCTTTTTTGGTTCGCGTATTATTTTTATCGGAGCCGTACCAAACATTTTCTGTGTAAATGCGTACTGAAATGGGCCTTTAGTTTTCTTTCTTAACACTTAACCACTAGATAAAGATTTATCAAGTTGATAGAGTGAATGTTTTCTTTTTCACAGGGCCCCCAAGGTGATAGAGGAATTCAGGGCAGTATTGGATTTGAAGGACCGGAGGTTAGTGGAACAGCTATAAACTGTCAATTTAATTTGTAAGTAATATTTTACCCCTCTTTATACCAGTGTTTGCTTCTTTGAGGGTATTAAACCTGGCATAGCTTCAAGCAAATTGACTTTTGAGTGTATTTTTCAAATGATATTTCGGTTTGTCATTTTGTCAAGTTCTTATCTTTCAGGGAAATTCTGGGCCTGTTGGAAGCCGAGGAGCGCTGGGCAATCCTGGAATTAAGGTACAGTGAAAAGAATGTTTGGCGCTTGCTAAGAACTCCATAACAAAATTCATTTCCAGCGGTTGCCTAAAACTGTATTCGAATAGTTGAATAGCTAATCAGCACTGCCGCACACAGCATTTTCTAAAATCAGAATTAAAAAAAAAAATGAAAGGGGAACTCACGAACGAATAGATTTTCGTTCAGCATCAACCAGGGGTTGAAAACTACACCGTCTTTGCATTGATTAGTAAAGGGACGTACCACTCAGGGTTTATTGAACCAAATCAATGATTTAAGCGATAGAGCGATTTTTCTGAATTTACATAGCCTCATCTAAACACTTAGGGGTTCAGAGAATTCGAGAAAGGCATGCAAACCTGTGAAGCAGTCGAAAATTATCGGCGCAATCTCCCTTCTCCCGAGTTCTCAGTTTAGATGAGGCTATTCCTGTGCAAACACGGAAAAAGCCAGGAATAATAGTTCAACTATGCGAGGGAATATAAGTTTTTGTTTATCTTGGTCAGTCTTTTTGTTATTTGTTACAGGGATCATTTGGAGAACAAGGATTGCCTGGACCTGCCGGGGAAGTCGGACCTCAGGTCCGTGCTGTACTGTCGTGTCACATCTCCTCACATACCTAATATTTATACCAGTTTAACGTTTTGCACTTCTAAAAGGAATTGTCTAGACGATCAATGGTTTAATAGAAATAGTACACTTATTTTAGACTCTGAATACATATCAGATTAAATGACTGTAATTTCCCTTAGTAATTCGAGATAAAAATTAAAGTGATATGATTAACTGGAAATGAAAGAGAGCATCGATTCATATATAAGAAAAGGAAAAGAGAAGAGGAAAGGAAATGAAATACAAATCCAACCATTACCAGTACTTCTTGTCATTACCCTCCAATTGCAGCGAATATCGTTCAAATAACGTGTGAATTGAGTGCAAATATACAGTGATAGTTAATCTATGTTTTCATGTGTAGCTTCGCTATTAGTATCCGTTGTCTATGGCTGGTTAAAATACGGCATAACTCGTAAAAATATACAAAAGACATAAAAATATATACTGTACACCAAAATTCTAATAAGATTTATTTATTCCAGGGTGTTCCAGGAAACCTTGGCATAAAAGGCGTGCGAGGCGATCGGGGACCGTTGGTAGGCATAATAACTTGAGCTTGACGTACTACACGATGATCTTTGATCTGAAAGTTAGTACAATTTTCACTTGAATGTTGAAAGCGTTTGCGTAGGTCTTGCATTCCTTCGCTTTGTGATTGGTTTTGAAAAGAAATTGGATATCTTTGTCAACCAATCAGAAACTCAACCAAAAGCACACATTTTCCCGCGCCTCGTGCCAGACGTATCTGCTTCGGGTTTTGATTGGTGTCCCGAATTCTGTGTGTCCCTTTTGATTGGCCAAATTGATTGGTTTAGTTTTCAGTGACTCTACTACACTCAAAACTACTCTCTTGTGATGTGTTCTCTTTGGTTCGCATTTGCTGGCGTCTACAAAATCTCGTGCTGTGTCAAATCGAAACGGACCTTTCCATTTGACTTCAGACCGATATTTCCAGAATTTTTGGCATAATGGCGAGCACCCTAGAAAACGGTCCGTATTAAAAAAAATATCATTAAATAGCCGGTTATAATTTATCTTTGCACATCTTTCAGGGCGGCACTGGAGCACCAGGCGGTATGGGACCTCAAGGACTCATAGGAGAATCGGTTGGTACCTAATCTTTTACAAATGAAATCAGATAGGAAGTCCAGCAATTTCAGTTTTTAATGGACAAAAACCTTGCTCCAGATTTGAGTACGTTGTTGCATTTTTGCAAGATATAAACAGTTGTCGGGAAAATACATTTCAAAGTTCAGAGAAATTGTGCAAACACAAGTAAAATTTCATCATTAGTTTTCATTCAACAAGTACCGTGACTTTTAGGTGTTTCACATGAACTTCAAAATTTGTTTTCAACATTTGGAGTTGTTAAAATGATTTCTCTTGAGAAGATGTTCAAAACAGTCGCACAGAAGTTTCCAATAAGGTTCCTCCGTTTGTTACTCGAACTTGTGGTGGATTCCTTCATAACTTTTAAATGTGATTTGACGGGCAGGTGGCGGAAATCAAGTTGTCAAATGGAGAGTCTTTTCTTGATGTAACACACTATGTACAGAATTAACCTTATAAGTGAGAAGAATCGATAATCGGTTCGCTAGGGAGAGCTGGAGCGGGGTTAGGTGTCTGATGCTCTGAAAAGTATCTCAAGGAAGCAGCAAAATTACTTCTTGTTGTGGTTACGTATAAGAGCTGATTTTGTGGTTATTCACAATGGCGCTACGCAGTCACATCAAGAGCAGCCTTTATTTTGGCATTTGTTTTTTTCTATAGGGAGAATTGGGTAATGCTGGGAGACCGGGGCTAGATGGAAAGCCTGGAGGATCGGTAGGTGATTGGTAGCGAGCTAAAATTATTGTCCAATTCAACTAGAGTGCTGCTTTTAGTTACGTAGCAGATTTCTTGTTTATTGTTTGTTCTTTATTTGTCTTGGTCTGACTTTTTCAGGGATCACGTGGAGCCCCAGGAATGCCGGGAAGTAGGGGAGAAGATGGAACACCAGTAAGAAATTAAACACACAAGTCAAGACGCTTGTTTGTTTCGGGAATACTTACTGGTTACTTTTTTCTGTCACGTGATAGGGTTATCCTGGACCGAACGGTGTTCCTGGGAGCACGGGAGATAGTGGTCTGCAGGTTAGTCTACGGAATGAGCACAAAAGGACTTATGAAGTTCGCTTTAAGCACCCTTTGTACCTGTCTCTGGATAAACTCACTGAAGACGCATTTTTCTTCTCTGTGAACAGGGTCAGCGTGGAAACACGGGACCTCCCGGAACAACTGGACAAAATGGACAACTGGTGAGCATGAAATGGCAGAGTAATTATTTAAAGACATTAGTTACTAATTTAATCATCAGATTATTTTAGTTTCTTAAAATTAATGATAATGACTTTGCACTTTATCAGGGTCTATCTGGAAGGATGGGCAGCAGGGGTATCATCGGAGAAAAGGGCTCCAAGGTAAGAAAAGAGGACTTGGCACTCCTAAGTCCTCTACGGTGTGTAACCTAGCTTTATTCCTTGTTGTTCTGGCAATAGTTACTCAGTGCAGCGGTTGAATGTCCTTTTAGTTGTCGCCTTTCCAAAAGTGGCCACTTGGTAGGAGCAGAGTACAATAAGATAGATACCTGGAGATTGGTAGAGTTTTCTTGCGGTTTTTAATAGATGTCTTTTGTTGCCACGTGTGATACATTCAAGAAATTCTTCAATCGCCATGGTCTTATCGTTGATAAGTATGGTGCAGCCCTGCGGGAGATGATATTAGCAATCCAAGCTTGAACTGCACTATCATATCCTTACATTGTTTATTTCTTACTTAGATTTGTTTTTTATCATTGTACGTGTGCGCGCGCAATTTTTTTTTGGGCGCGTGCATTATTTATCAATTTAATTGACGTGTGTATTTAGTTCGTTAAATGATGTCGTAATTTTACTTTGCGTTAATTATTTTCCCCAATTATATGTGTTGTCCGTATCTGTGCTCACATCGTGAGTGGCTCCTCCTGAAATGTTCTGCAATTGGTATAGGATTTAATGGAGCCGAAACCAATTGTGGAATTGCACACATTTTAGGAATCCTACTGATGAACAGTTACAACCCGTAGATACTCTTTTTAGCAACTACTATAATTTGCAGTCTGTTCACTTTGAATTGATATCTATATACCGGAAATCCGCCAATGATCTCGCACTTTACTCTACACAGGGCTACATGGGAGCGCCTGGAGCTAGCGGTAAAGATGGAGAGACTGGGAAAGAGGTCTGTATGAATTTCTGGATTTGAATGTATTTCTGGTTCACAGGTAGACAAGTTAGTTTTAAACTCGCGTGGAATATTTTTTTTGATGTTTCAGGGTGTGGCTGGTTTGCCTGGACAAGCGGGTTCTCCTGGCGACAGAGGCAACGAAGTAAATATCTGAAAAACTTTTCTACGTTTTCTATTACATGTACCTTGTTACTTGGCTATAGGATTTAAGGATAAAAGCATTGTAACTGTTTTGATTTTGATAAAAAAAAACATTGCATGGAGAATAATTCAGGCTCGAATGGGATTCCAACCAGAAAAATACCATACCGGTGCGTTGCTTTACCAGCCGAGTTTTGATAAGTTGGGAAAAGAGCATTTGCAGGCTCTAAAGTGTCAACGCACTAGTATCGCGAAGGTCAAATGGTTGGAATCCCGTTTTACTCACTTACGCAACTCATGGCAAAGATCATTTTATTCATTTCGTGTCTCAACTGCAGTTCACATATATGCATCTTTCGCGTATCCTCTGCACAACATAAGGAATTATGTTGATTATCAAAGTATATACATTTAATTATACAATCAAGGAACCTTTTTAGGGTCAAACTGGACCTGCGGGGCCTATTGGATTTCCAGGAAAAGATGGATTTAAGGTGTGATAAATAATTGTTTTTGTTCTTTTCAAATGATTTTCAAAACGTTTCTAGTTTTGTGGGCTGTTTTCTATCAAAAGGTCACTTACTTAATTACCAAGTCCATTAGCTAATGGTTAAAGATATACTGGGTATACGGCAAGAAACAATTTTTCCTCGCAAGAAGGTAGCTAATTCGAAATGCACATATAATTGCACCATCCGTCATCTTGGAAGTTCTCTATAATGTCGCTTATCGTTTCATTGCTAAGGTCGACATTTCCTTTAATGCCAGTTCCAAGAATTTAACGTCGATCATGTTCGTCGTCTCTGCAAAGTCGTCTGCTGCAACAACAACAACAACAACAACATTGACTTTATTTTTACAACACTGAAAAAAGGCCTTTGTAGCCCGCTTGACAACGTAGCTGCTTGACAATTTCTTGATATTGTAAGGTAAAATAAGTTGCTGTCGGACCCCTCTTGATGAAGCCTGAGACAAATTGTTTCTCTAACAGGGTGTAGCAGGGCAGCACGGCCCTCAGGGCAAAACAGGGTTCCCAGGGAATCCCGGCTTACCTGGTAGTCCTGGGTTAAGAGGAGGCATTGGACCGAGTGGCACTGACGTGAGTATATCAGAACAAACTGTAGTGTGGAGAAACAAATACAACAGGGTTATGATTATTATGTGTAAGCAAAACAAAATTATATACTCTGACCAATTACAACAACGTAAAACACACAATGAATTAATAAGAAGCCGAGAAGCAGACACTCCCAGGGCTTGTCACGCGTTCCTCCCCAGGAACGCGTGACGAGGTTCTGCGTGAGAGGCTGGCGTTACCCAAGTCACGGATGGTTGTTTTGTTTTTGAAAGAGCAACAAGTTTGCCGTGATTAGGGGTTGTATGTTGAACAACCTTACATGTACTTTGTCAAATTCATGATTCCTTTCCGTCGAGAATAATCGCTAATTAACTAGGAGCTTTCTTGTCGACTTATTTCAAAGACTTCTTGAAACATACAGCTAATATAACTACATCAACTTCGAGTAAAAAAAAAGAAAAATTACCCAGTTGGTCTGCCTCCCACCAGCTGAGATTTTCAAGTCCGTGATGTTTAGTTGATGAACTAGGTGCAACTAAGTGCATTGACTCCTACACACATCAAACATCTGAACAATTTTGATAATGTTTTTCTTTTTTTCAGGGAAAACCTGGTCAGACTGGCGATCGTGGACTGAGAGGAGCAATGGGAGGAACAGTAAGTGTTTTTCACAAACTACTGACAAAATTTCTCTTCACGCCGACAGACCCATTTTCATCTCTCTTTCTGGGATTGCGTGTGGAACCATTGAGTGCCACTGTCTACTTTACTTGGAAAAAATTTCGGAAGGTTAAAATTTCGCACGCTTAATTTTCGTGCACTTTTCGTCACACTTTGGACAAATTTGAGTAAATATATCCGAATTTCGCCTTTGCTGAAACATAGATAACGTAGATTTACGCCTATAAAACTCGTTTATTTTCGAGTAAACGATATCTATGGAAATCATAGTTTTACTGAACCTAGAAAGTAACAAAAAAATGCACTAACCCGCAAATAGCATAGGCTAATCTAGGTGAGTAGTGCAGTTGATTAGTCAAAATAACTCATGGAAAAACTTAATATTTACAGGAGTGATATAATTTAAAGATATACCAGTAATAACTACTTATTATTACGCGACTCAGGCACTCAGAGGGTCAATAACTGAAATCAACCAATCAAAATGCTCTACTGCCGGTCCAATATTCTCTAAGTATTGGACCGGGCATTGTCCCGAATGATCCCGCACTTGTGAAAAAGCTTCAAAGCTTTCTTCATGCAGTCGTATAATAAATCTCTTATTAACCAAGCTTGCTCGGGACCGTACTGGAAGAATATCGGCCCTCGGTCTTTTTTGTACGGACCTCGCTGCGCTCTGTCTGTACAGTCAAGACCTCGGGCCGATATTCTCCCAGTACGACCCTCGCGCTTGGTTAATAAGATATATATAACCGAGAGTGAGGTCGTTACGGGAAAATCTCAAACTGAGGCCTTAAACGGTAGGCCGAGGTTTGAGATTTTCCCGTAACGACCGAACGGTCGAAGTTATTAAGCAGGGGTTTCAATAAAAGCCGGTTACCGGCGGTGTACCGCCGCCTGTAAGGTTTCTTACCGCCGTCTGTCTACTGTCAAGACCTCGGGCCGATATTCTCCCAGTACGGCCCTCGCGCTTGGTTAATAAGATATTCTTCCGTAATGCCCACGAGCCGATTACGGATTATGCAAATTAGGAAAGAACACGAAAAGTATCCAAAGCTAGGCGACATTTGCTTTATTTACATTGAAAATCGTTGTGATACAAGACGATGAGTGACGATTGACATTCAGAGAGTTAATTATATTACTATTTTAAGGAAAAAGTTGAGGTTACATCCGCAAATTACGAACGAATTAATTCGTCAGGAAGAAATTGAAATGTTCATAAGCTTACATTTAAGAGCAAAACCACGAAAGGAAAGGAAAACTGCCAGTGAAATTAAAACATCTTAGCGATATTTGTCGTCAATAAACAAAGGAAGCACGGTAGAAGTTTTGGACTTACCGGCTGCTGTCCTTGACCACTTATTGGCAAAGTTTTTTATAGATATCGGAAAACGGATGGCGACGATTATGAACCTGATACCCTGTCGAGTTTGCAGCGAAGTATACCACAGGCGTCGCAAACTCACGATTCGAGGAATCGATCAAATATTAATGATTTTGCCTGTTTCGTCGTTTTTGGGGTTTTTTTAGGTGTTTGTCGTAGCTTTCTGAAAAAAAAAACCAAAAACGACGAAACAGGCAAAATGGACAACAGAAATCAGGCAAGGTGAGTTTATTTGCTTAATTTCATTCACAAAAGTAACATTTTATTTCATTGCGCGATTTTATCCTTCGTTAATATAAATTCCATACAATGCCTTGTAGAGCGCTCAAGTTCTCAACGGCCCAATGTGTAACACAACACCGCGCACTTAAGTCAGTCACGTCTCACTCGATACGCGTACATAGATCATTAATATTTGATCGATATATGAACTTAGAGAATATTGGACCGGCAATAGAGTATTTTGATTGGTTGATTTTAGTTATTGGCCCTCTGAGTGCCTGAGTCGTGTAATAATATAATGCCCTGGCGTTAAGCTGCACTTAGCCAATTAGAGCGCGCGTTATATCGCCTACAAACACTAGCCATATAATAATTAATGTAAAATAGGCCAAGTAAAAAATAATGACTTTCTAAATTCAAATTAAAAATAGTTTCATGTTAGCTAATCATACCACTGATATTTGAAGTTTTTAATCAGTGTTGACGTCAACATAAATATGCTCTTGATCAATCTACATCAAGACTAGACTAGACTAGAGTAGAGACTAGACTAGACTAGAGTATCTAGACTAGAGTTCTCTCCACAGAGGAAACTAGCGGCTTTGGAGCTTTTTAAAAGTTTTATGATTATGGCTCCTGGTTTAATTCAAAAATGATTACTAATGTAATCATTTTCCAATTCTTAAAACGGCACTGCACCTGATAGAGATTATTATTATTCATAGTATGCCCGTTAAACCAAGATATAGGAAGCTTAAGAAAACCACGACGGCAACGGCAGCGGCAACGTCGCTAAACAAGAAGTTTAATGAGTAGAACAATGGCTGTGCACGTGCGTTATAAATCTTGGTACATTTCTTTGCCGTCCTCTGCAAAACAAGAACTTGAAATGACCAAGGTTGTTTACCAGTTGCTAAAAAATTCCGGACATTTCGGTTGGAATGTAAATGGAAAGATTAATTTTGTCTCCCCGAAGGAAAATTTTCTAGGGAAAACGGTATTTCCTGAAAGGTAGACCAAAAATCTCAAACGGAATTTCCGAATGGAAAATGTGCGTTTCATTTGCTAGTTTTCACTAGTTCCGGGCCTTTTGGCTTGGATTGCCTTTCATCCTATCTTCGGGAAAAAGTCGTGGAAATAGAATGAGCGCATCCCCGTGAAAATTTCCATTTGGGATTTGACGAGTCCCATTTAGTACAACTGTCGACCAACAGGTTTTTCTGAGTAAATGGTAAGCAACCCAAGTTCTGTGTTGTCTGGAGAACGTGAGCCCCGACGGCTAATTTTTTAAATTTCCATTTCGGATTTGTCAATGTGTCTTGGATTCAGTTACGTGATAGCTTTGACAGGGATAAACAAAGGACAGTTGGACCCGGCTAATTCGAACTCGGTTATTTCCGTCGAATTCCCCGTTATTTCGAACTCAAAGCTATTTCCCTTGAATTTTCCAGTCATTTACTATTGGCTTTTTCGAATACTCGCTATTTCGAACAATTTTTCGTTTTCCCCTGGGAGTTCGAAATAGCGGGCTTCAAGGGTACCGTTAAGGCCTGGCTAAACTAGGAAACATTGTTGCGGAAACATTGTCGCGGAGGCAAATGTTTCCCAGTTTAGCCGCGCGGGAAACACATGTTGCGGAAGCAAATTTTGCTGCTCGGAAACAAAAATTGTTTTTGCCTTGAGTTAAAAACATTTTTGCTTCCCGGACGCAAATTTTGCGTCCGAAACATATGATTCCATGTTTAGCCACCATGAAAACCAGGTTGATTAGTTTCCAGTGCTGCTCATTAAAAACGTTTCCCAGCGACGGCAAGCAAACAACAAGGACTGACGGCGAAGTTGAAATAGAAGAGAAGGGAAAGGAGAAAAGGATTGGAAGCACGAGGAAAGAGAGTTACTCATTGCTTTGTATGACTATTGCGGGATGTAGCTCATGAAGGCTGCATGAACAGGGCCAAAATATGGTATCACAAGGTCAAATTTATGGGGGAACAAGCCCTGTAACAAAAAAGTAGTCTCCCCTATGGTGGCCCATTATTCTCATAAGAAAATAACATGAAATATCACAAAACATCAAGAAATCCTAGCTGATTTTAACAGTAACCCCCCAAAATAAAACAAAACAAAATAAAAATGGAAAATTATTAAGGCTCTTTAATGATTTTTTAATCATTTTTATTTCAACGTAATCGAAAAGAGAAAATTTTAATGTAGAAAATAAAGTAAAACAGAAAAGAAAATATGTTGACGTAAGATAACATGGAAAATCTGAGTGAAAAAGAACGAAGTGAAAAAAATTACAAAAGCATTTAACACCAAAATCTAAACCAAAAGCAAAACAGAAAAGAAAATTTATTGACGTAAAATAACATGCAAAATCTGAGTGAAAAACCAAAAACCAAACAGCTACTACAGCTACTACAGCTACTACAGCTACTACAGTTACTACAACGACTACAGCTACTACAGCTACTACACGTACTACAGCTACTACACGCACTACAGCTACTACAGGTACTACAAGTATTACAGCCTCTACACGTACTACAACTACCATAGCTACTGCAGCTATTACACGTACTATAGCTCTAACACCGCTACGGTACTTTGTGTCTTCATATACATGGGTACTAGGAGATAAGGACATATCATGGGGTCATACATGAACTCCTAACCCACCGCTGCCAGAATGTATCTCGGGCTATGAGAACAGCGGGCTGTCTCCGCCATTGTGAATTGCAAATTAGAAAATGAAAGTGATTTATCGATGTTTTTTGTCCCCCTGCAACTTGGAAGGGATGAGGAGAGCTTAGCCTATAAACTGTGGAGTTTGCAGCTGGTATACCGCTATGAATGTGTCGCTATTCGACGGGTTACGGAGCTATGAGAACAATGGGCCACGTCGTAAACATGTGAAAATCATTTTACTTCACTTTTTGCTTTGATTTCCTATGAGAACGCTGGCCCACTTATGGACATGTGAAAATTCTTTTTGCTTTTCGTTTTGATTTTGGTTTTAAATGCTGTTGTATTTTTTTTTCCCCTTCTTTTTTTTTTGGTTTTCACTCAGATTTTGCATGTTATTTTACGTCAATAAATTTTCTTTTCTGTTTTGCTTTTGGTTTTGATATTGGTGTTAAATGCTTTTGTAATTTTTTTCACTTCGTTTTCTTTCACTCAGATTTTGTTTTACTTTATTTTCTATATTAAAATTTTCTCTTTTCGATTACGTTGAAATAAAAATGATTAAAAAATCATTAAAGAGCCTTAATAATTTTCCATTTTTATTTTATGTTGTTTTATTTTTGGGGGTTGCTGTTAAAATCAGCTAGGATTTCTTGATGTTTTGTGATATTTCATGTTATTTTCTTATGAAAATAATGGGCCACCAGACTTCTTCGAAAGTCGGTTTATTATAATGCGCATGAGTGACACTTTGTTTTCCAAAACAATGTTCCTCGTTTAGCCACCGGGGCAGTAAAACATTTTGTTTGCTTCCCGGTAATTTAGCCACCCTAGGAAACATATCAAGAAACAATGTTTCCGCAACAATGTTTCCTAGTTTAACCATGCCTTTAGATTCGTAGGTAACAGATAAGTTCATTTTTTAATCGACGTTGTCGTCGGCGCCGCAGTCGTAGTTTCTTAAGCTCCCTATTTCCATGACTAAACCTCCTTCAACAGAAAGGTTAATTAATCTTAAATTCTCGCACGGTGATGCAATGTATACTGCAGTATAGCTACCTATGCCATCGGTTGTTTTTGGTTTTTAGGGAGACACTGGTGAACCCGGAGGAATGGGAGCAGTGGGAGTGGTTGGAGAAAAAGTAAATATAAATTGTTTAGCATTTAGTACTCTATTAAGATGACTGAGCCCGCAGTCGTTGCTCACTCGACTGTCTCGTTCCTGGTTGCTCGCCATGCGCGAGTAGTTATGGACTGACCCCTTGTTCCGAGTCAGTTTAATTTTCCTTCCCTTCAACGAAACACAACAGTGTAATCCTTTTAGCAACAATATGTTCTCAAACGTTTAGGAGTGCTTATGCCTATCTCTTACCGGATAATATGAGTTTTCACCGATGCCTGCAACACATTAAAATTTTAGTACTTCAGGAATATAAAGCCTTCTTTATGCCGTCGTATATGGCTATTTTTCCGAACATTCATTTACACACTCCATTAAAAGCGAACGAAGTAAAATTTGTTTTTAAATTCGAACTCTTTTTTTTAAAAGGGCGACCGCGGTGAACCCGGTCAGCAGGGGCCACCTGGAGAATCAGGTCTAAAGGTAACAGTACAAAGAGCATGTAGGTAAACGCTACAGATATCGACGCCACAGTTTTAATGCACAGGTTTAATCATTGCGCGAGAGTGAATAAGAGTGATTGTGGGTGCGATTCAACTGAAAAATAAACAAGACATACCAAGTGCAAAACAATATAACGATAAAAAAACTGACATTGGTGTAAAAATAAACTTACAAACTGTGACGAGTGTAAGCGATAAACTCTTGCTGGGTCACAGAGCACTTTGATTTGCAGCCTGAGCAGCAGGTTGCTCGTGAGAGATGTCATCACGAGAATAAATCCTCGTGCACTAGTTCGAGAGAAGTGTAGAAAGTGTAAGATTTCAGTAGTTATAAGTAAACTTATTGCTGCGTCGAAACAGAAACGGTATATTGCTAGCAAGTCTGCGGTTCAGAATGGAAATTACTATGGAGGATCGCGTATCTATGGTTGTAGCCCCAGTCTTGTGGAACATTTTTTCTCTGTTAGTAAGGCAAGCTAGGAACATCGAGACTTTTTATTCAAGATTTCGAAGCTTAATTTGTAATTTGATGTTATAAGTAATAAAAATCATTATATTTATCATTTCTTTCAAAAGGGACCGGAAGGAGCTGTTGGAAAGCGAGGAGATGTAGGGCCCGCTGGTGCAAGGGTTGGTAAACGATAAAAGCCCTTTTTTCTTGACTGATCATACACAAACATAAACAGATGTTTTTCAATAGAGTATATTGCATGTGCGAATTTTACTTTACAGGGCGCAGATGGATTGCAAGGATCCCCTGGAACAGAAGGTCCTGATGGGTTACAAGTGAGTGTGCATGTGTAATTTTTTTTGTTACAAGTTAACGTGAACCAGCATCAACTAGTCTTTTCTTTAAGCAGACGATTCTTGTATCTATATAGCGAGTCTATCACCGGTGTTTGATTCTGTCTTGATTATAGGGCACTGAAGGGTCACTTGGGTTTTCAGGAGAGAGGGTATGTAAGCCTAGTTTATTGGTCTTTGATTATCTTGGGGCGCGTTCGTTTGGGATCAATCCAGAATAAGAATAATTGGAATAATGCGAGTAAGCGTTTGTTTGGGAGCTATTCTCATTCCGGGATACCTGGATTTCCATTCCGGCTATTCTGCTCCCAGGAGCAGAATAGCCGGAATATATTCCGGAATATATTCTTATTCCGGAATATCCCAAACGAACGCGCCGTTAGTATCATCTCTTTTTGAAGAGTCCGAGAACTTCACGACGGAATTTCATGTGGCTTTTAGCACAACAATAAACGAACTATTGTTAAAATGCTGTGGCAAAACAAGCAATATACTGCATCCGTCTAACTTAGTGACAACTACAAAACGCAATCTATTGAAAATCCTCCTCATGAAAACTAACTAAAGTTAATGGTCAAACAAAACTATAACTCTCTGATATTTTCATTCTATTTTTTCCTTTGTAATATCAGGGAGACCCCGGACACATGGTGAGTACCGACGATCAGTGACCTTCTTTAGAGGACTGTTCCATGATAATTTGACCTTAACACTGTCTTATTGTTGTTTTTTGTTGTTGTTGTCTACAGGGACCTGAAGGAGAAATGGTATGAATTTTCAAGTTTTTCTTATATTGATTAAAGACAACGAAAGAACGAATGAATGAATGATTGGTCGATTAAGTGAACGAACGAACGAACGGACAGACGGACAGACGGGTGCATGTATGCAGACATGGATGGATTCGTGCATGTATGGATGGATGGAGTTAAAGAAGAATGGAAAGATGAAAAGGAAGATGGCAGAAAGGCGGGAATGAGTGCACAAACGAACAAAAGAATAAAAAAAATTGAATGGATGAATAACTGTGTATTAGTTATATTACTTACAATTAATATTTTTCTTGCAGGGTCTCCCTGGGCCGCCTGGACCTCCGGGTCCCCCGGTGAGTATTTTGTTTTTTGACTGTAGAGTGTACGTGAGGAACGGGGGCGAGAGTGAGGATGATATTATTCTAGCGACACATTTCGGGTTAGATACGATATCCTTACTGTGTATTTTCTTTTCTATTAGGTAGATCTTGGAGCCCTTGGCGCTTTAACTCAGGTAAAAAGGCTCTGAATAAGAAATTTCCAGTGCATGCTGAGTTAGTTATGTAACGTGCATGCGTTATAAGTCAAGCATGACACTTTCGTCCTACTGTCAGGATCCAAAAAATCTTCACTTTTATCTGGCGTTATTTTTATACTGCTACTGTGTCTGTGTCCGATTGATGCGACTGAAGAAGGGGAGGCAGCATGGCCGAGTGGTTAGAGCGCCGGACTTACAGCCCCGAGGTCGCGGGTTCAAGTCCCTCTCTGACCACTAAGCTGGAGTTGTTTCTCGGTGGACCCGAGTTCAACTTCTCGGTCATGCTTGTAAATAGCCAACTTCGCCCGTTTCTTTCAATTTAAGTGGCCTGCATGTGAACAAGCTAGGTGTAGCTATTCGCTTTGATCGCCCTAAACAACTACATTTGAACGCTTTCAAATTTTGAACATTGCTCTATCAAGGTGGAGAATCTTTAGGGGGATTCATGCTGACGTCGTTGTTTACAACGCTTATTTGCATACGGCTTTGCTTACAGAAATAAGTATGTTAGATATAAATTGACTCGAGGCAGCTAAAGAGCAACTAGAACTTAATACATGCTGACATTCTTAGCTCCTTGTGTGTAATATTGAAGGAGAAATTGTCTTTCAAAAACTGCAAAATTTCTGGGTGGCAAAAGCGATCATGAGCTCATACATTCTTTGTAAAATTTTGAGTTTTTAAACCCGTGTTGCACAAAAAGTATTCATTACATCGGGCTCATTCATTGGTAGAGTTAATCGTACTATGACCTTTCAATATTCAGAATTTTTATTTGTAGCTCCATCAGAAACTGAATTTCTTATGCTAATGAGGCAAATATTGTAAACAAGGATTTCCCTAAACAATAATAGTTCAATTTGTAGAACTGCACTCGACATTTACCATGAGCCCAAAAGAAAGCGTTCAGGATGAGAAAGGAGGACGGGGATTGAAAAAGGCTTAAATGGGGACAATTTTGAACAAGGAAAATATAGAATTAAAAGAGAGCTTCACAATTATCACAATGTATATTTGTTTTCCAAACTGTTTTTGTTCTCCAGCGCTGGAATAATGGACGATATAGCTCTTACGACCCTCAAAGTGAGAAAGCCCGACTGTACAGAAGCTCTAAAGATCAGGTGATCATTTAGTGTAAAGCATCTGAGATTCTGGGCACGAATGTCTGTTTTGCGGTTTATTGTATGGGGCTGTTCACTGTCAATGGCCGAATTCTCCACGCGAAGAAAAACTATCTTCTCTCGTGTTAGAGAAGAGACTTAGTATCAACGTCTCAAATAGTGTCTTTCTGTGTGATCCTAGAGCTCATTAAGTATTAGAAGGAAACATCAGCGAACAAAATAAATCTTAAAATTAGTGCACAAGCGTGACTCTCAGAAATAGGAAAACAAAGTGCCTAACTTACGCTGTTAAATAGCTGAAGGCATTTAAGAGGCATCTTAGGTACTTTGTTAATGGCGAAAAATGTTTCTTTAATTGCTATATTGCCGCTTTTAATTTTCCTCTGCAGAGTGGAGAGCCGGTGGTAGATCCAGTAAGTGCATTCGACATGTTCTTGAATCATAGAGTCGAACTATTAACGAGCATTTATACCAAGCACTCACTCACTCCGGCCACTGCATAAGTTCACTGCAAAAGTCCGTTCCACTACTTATGGACCCCGTTATTGTAAGCCAACACTTGAAGGAGCTCAGACACAAAATTACCTTTCAAAGTGAAGGAAACGTGAAAATGGTAGTTTACTAAGATAAAAATGATAAAGATAATAATAAACCATGAAGGAAAAAGGATGGTTAAGGAAAAAGAAGATTAACGCGGATTACAAACGACGAGCTTGAAAAATTTGGATAACGTTCAGTTCAAGATTCGGAAGCCCTGACGTAACTCCATTTAATGCAGCTTCAGGAGGGATCTCTTATTTTCTTTCTTCACGTTCTTGTTTTCGAGAGGGATTGAAAGCTCGGGTGTTTAAATTTACCGCTGTTTCAAACTAGACCCATTCTTTCTCGTACATGTGTGCTATGCGGTAAACCCTACCCCTGGTTTTGTTGTTCTTCAGGTAAAAGTCACTTTAGCTTTGCTTCAATACAAACTGGAACTTGTCAAGAAACCGAATGGGACCAAAGAATTCCCAGCCAGAACATGCAAAGATCTTGTCATGTGTTACCCTGGTCTACTAAGTGGTGAGTTGAATGTTGTAGTCTGCAAGGATATATGTACAAAGTTTAACATACTCCACTCGTAGTATTTTATTTATTCGCACCCATTTCCGTTAACCAAAAGATTTTCTAGATAATGTACAATCGAAAAGGATCAGAAATCACCTCGCATCTTCATTAAATTCGATCAGTTTAGAACCGTGTTCTTTGTAATAAAGCCATTTAATGTTAATTAGTTTGATTTGCCGGAGTCAAATTTTTATCAATTGCAGCTACATGTACATGCAGTTGAATAACTTAACTTATTCTTATCGCAAGGTGGCTATTAAATGATGTATTTACATTTATGCCAATATGAAGAAAAACATTTCACAAACAAAAACAAATTATCTCAACAGGCGAATTCTGGGTTGATCCAAATGAGGGAGTTACAGAGGACGCTATTAAAGTATATTGTGATTTTTCCTACAACGCCACTTGTTTGTACTCAAGCAAAGAAAAAAAGGTATTTACAAACGTTATAGGTCATTTCCAAGAGTTCCCTTTTACCTCTGTGTCTGTGTCACGAGTCTGTGTGAAAAAAAATTCATATGAGAATGAATTCCGGTTAC
>CM042752.1:2136821-2156844 GCA_022496165.2 Catalaphyllia jardinei
TTGCGTCCCAGCATAATTTATTCCGCACCATTTATCCGGATCGTCTACAGGACCTATTGAAGCGATGAAGAAAAGAGAAGTCAGGTAAAGACTAGAATGAGAGACACCTGGGTACGTTTCCCTGCTTTACACTTCTTCTCAACCCTCTACGCTTCGAAGAGGAATTAAGAAGGTGGAATACCAAATTAATCAATGGAAAACTCAACGAACTTAATTATCTCTCTTCAAAAACAGTTCTTGGAAATAAAAACGCAATTCCTTAATCTTGTAACATTTGCTTTGTATTTTGTTTTTGCAGCCATTTGCATCCAAAAGGAAGAAGTGGTATTTAGGACCAGACGTTTACAAATGGCTCGGCGAAGATCTTGGAACGTTTCAGAAGGTGACGACGCTATTATTTTGGAAACTTCACAAAATACGCACACCGTCTACCCCGAAATTACTCTCCCCAAATTATGAGACGAAGAGTTCTCCTTGTCTTAGTCGCTCGTCCCAAAGTAAAGAAATGTGATACGTTTGTTTTAATATTATTTTATTCGACACGCTATGCTTAAATGATCTTAGACATGCTGCGCGGAATTGTAAAACAATGTGCGATTGAGTTTATGGAGAAGCAAAATCTCCTCAAGTATAAACTCCTCCATTTCAAGCCGCGTAATTCACTCTTATAATTAGTGTTCTCGAACTAAAGTCAGCAACTTACCAATAGTTTCTTATTTTGCTATTTCCAGATTAAGTACGTGAAATTGTCCAGTCAGCTCTCATTCCTTCGACTGCTGAGCGACCGCGCTCGTCAAAACATCACTTACCACTGTAAAGACTCCGTCGCTTGGTATGACGAACAGCTTAATGACGTCACAAAGTCCATAAGAATCAAGACCAGTAATGGAGTGATCATTGACTCTAGCTCGTCAAACAAGTTTAAGCCCAGAGTCCTCGTGGACAATTGTCGAGTAAGTAGAAATGACCTTTGCTTTGCAGACGCGTTTTAGCCTGTTGCTTCATGGCCTTTGCTTTCTAGACCAATTTTAGCCTTTTATTTAGGCCGCCGAAAATATGGGTACTGTAAAATTATCCATTTTTTCGCCACAAATCCCGAATATGAAAATTTACACCTCACTGAAAGGCAAATGAAAAGTCCGCATGTTTTATGACAACCTTTTTAGCAGCAGCAGTTACTTATTATCAAGAAACTCTTGTTATTATCTAATGTTTTCTTTTTTTAGGTTAAAAATGGCACATGGCTCTATACAATCATCCAAGTTGACACGTCTAAACCAAATCGTCTTCCAATTCTTGATGTAGCTGCTTACGATATCGGAGATGAGCAAGAGGAGTTTGGACTTGAAATTGGACCTGTCTGCTTTTATTAACTTCTCTCTTATACCATGCTTCGCATTTTTTTCTTTTTTTCTTTTTCATTTAGCAAAATTCGTGAACGTGTAATATACGTTTTAACTTATTTTCTGAACTTAGTTAATAGTATTCACTTGGGGAAAACAGTTAGTCAATAATGTTTCGCTTTTTCGTAGCTTAAATAAAGGCTCAGTCACTTACTCCATTCCGATGAAACTTCTTTCGGGATTTGATTAAGTACAGTGATTCGAATCCGCTGAAATTCCTGCATACAGCTTGAGGGTGTAGGTTTAGGTTATTTTTAAAATAGCTGCCAAGATCCTGCGTTCTGATTTGCCCGGTATTGCTCGTGGATTTGACTCGTGCAGCCTTAACCGCTTGTCAGTGCTAAAGATAATGATTTCCCGCCCTTGATGTCGGAGCTGTAGCTGCCCGAAGGGCGGCGGAATCCCATTCTCACAGGAAACCCGTGAATCACTTTCCTCGTAGTAAAAAAGGCTAGCGGTGTTGCTTTTGTGTAGTTTTAGATCATTCAAACTCAGAACGTGAAACAATATATACAGAAAACCTCCCCATAAAGTTAAAGTGGTACTATGATCAAATTTTTACCCCTTGTTTTTTTGATTGTATCACATAGAAAGAATCAAAACGCCGTTTACCGTTTGCAAGTATTTGCATTAGTTCCAGAGATACGGAAGTTTGAAAAATGGGTAAAATATGCAAATGAGATAACTGATTACGTCATACACTCAACCCAGTATTATATTGAGTACATAAATAGAGCTATCTTGGCCAATTTGCTGTGCAAATCACTGGAAGTGGGCAGGCTAATAGTTCTACAGGAAACACACCTATCATGTGGGTATAAAAAGTTCTGTTGCCATGGCAATTCTCTCTTTTCCAGAACCCACCCACTTGATTTCAATATGTTGGTCATTTTCAGCGTGGAAATGTTAAACAAGGCCACAAAGTCCAGCTAACACATTTATAGGCTTGCTGGATTATGCATAGGAAGTACTGTTAGCAAATATCAAGATGGAATGCCAAAGGTATACCTGCCAACTCTCACGCTTTAGGCGTGAGTCTGACGCCTGCAGGTTGAAACTTCGATCTCACTCCGGCTCACGCCTGCGGGCCAATTTCTCATGCCTGATTGAAAAATGTGAGTTGTTGCTGTCTTGCTTGACACAATTTCCAATAATTTGTTAACTCGGACCCATGTAAGGAACGAAAACCAGGTGTGTAAAATGAATAAATGACAATACCTTCCACGCGATCTCTGATTTTTTAAGTGAAAAGCACCTGGAGCAAGCTCGCGTTTATACACGTCCTAAGACTTCGGAAGACTTCGGACGTCTTCAGAAGACTTCGAACTTCTTAGGAAGACTTCGGACTTCTTCAGGATATACATCTCACGCTTATATCTCAGAAAAAGTTGGGAGGTATACAAAGGTGACCAGAAAAGCTTTTAATATGGGGGAGGTCTTGAACTCAGTATGTTACCATGGTAACAGAACTGTTAAGCTCATATTGTGGAGCACATTTAGTAGAACTTTACTGCGAAAAAGCAAACATTTCTGATACAAATTGGCTGAGTTATCTCTTTTCATCATATTTGAACAAAATCTGGTTGAGTGTATGACGTCATCACTTGGCTAATTTGCATATTTTTAAAACTTGAATATCTCTGGAACGAAAAGAGATATTTGAAAATAGTAAACAGCATTTTTCATCTCATGCAATCCACTTTTTATGTTTCAAAATGGCTTAATTAGGAAAAGTGCGATTTTCGTCATAGTACCATAGCTGCTCAATGAGCAAATGAACCTATGCGGCCATAGGAAAGTAGAATAGGAATCTCTGCAGGACCTGGGTTCAAATCAATGTCTCCAGATAAGGAAAACTTCTTTTCTGACAAGAGGTAATTCTTATTAGAAGACAACTCGGACAAAAATTCTGGATAAAATTTATATTTCCTACCGGAAGACCAACACTTTTCTTGTTCGATTTTTTTAAAAATAATCGAGTAAAAAAAACGACTCCTTTTAGCTCATTTTAAAACTTCACGTGGTAATCTATATGGCTCTGTCTCTTTTACTACATGCAGTAACTTTACCCTTACCTGTGCCTTGCCTTGGGTGTAAACACTTGAAAGATTTTCTTTCACTCCGAGTATTAGCAAAAAAAACCACTATTAGGCATTGCTTATGTGGATGTGTTTTCCACGATCATGATTTCGCCCACTATTTTTTTTTGTTCCCAGCCTACTAAGAAAGTCAATTCTGTTGTCGCAGTGGAATTGACCGCGTTGTGCGCTGATGTACTGAAAGGTGTATAATTCTTCGAAAGGGTTGCGTACTTTCTCGAAAGGGCTGAAAGCCCTCTAAGAGGACATGCAGTTCTTGGATAGTGAATAACCACAGTAGTGTTCAAAAGAGTTGCGAAGTTTTGGTCTTATTGCAAAATATTGTTTTACAATTAGAGTACTTGAGTCTTAATCTGCGCAGTTTAAGGACTTTTAAAGTGCGCAATTTCATCGCCCAGAATTCAGGGACATATCCAGAACTTTCATTGAGACGCCGGCGCTAAATTTGAAAGCTAATTAGAAAACGATAGTCAAACAATAGAGAAAAACTGGCTGAAAAAGGAGGGATTACGTTCTTCTCGTTTACGGATAAATTGTTTTTTTGAAAAGCTTCTTTTACCATATGGCTTTTTAAGAGGACAGGGTTAATTAAACAGTGAATAGTTCTCGCTTTGTTCTGGCGCTTTCAGAAGAGGTCGTGAATTTGCCGTGAAAATTGACTATGTTAGCATCTTGCTTGTATGAAAAGTCGATGTCAGCGCGCTTTGAGGCGTGATTTCTCTTCCCTTAATTGCTAGATTTCTTTTTTACTATATGGAAGTTTTTATTTGACATTCTTTAAAGCGTCATAGAAATTTTCAAGAGATTTCAAAGTTTGGAAGTAGTTGCAAAACGCGCATTTCCAAAACGTCTGCTCAGTATCGTAGTGTTCTCTCGAAATTTCTCCTTTGGAGACTCCCACGAGAATGCAAGTGACCTATTTTAAACATCCCGCGGAAATATTAGCATATGTTCGCTCTTTGAGAGCACTTTTAACATGAAATATTTCAGACTATCGATTTTGCGATCTCTTTTGCAGCCGATGTTTTTTGGAAAAAAGGAAGACTACGAGTGCAATTAACCCAAATGATTAGACTTGGCGTCCGTGCCATTGAGAAATGGGAATGTGGGCTCTTATCCCAAAACAGTAAACAAGAACTTACACACACGCTATAGTCTATTTTGAATCACATCTCGACAAAATGCAGAGAAACGAGGTCACAGCCGCGCTGACGTATGAGAACGCCCGCGTGCCGATCGATCTCAGTGAGCATTGACGACGGGCTGGAACGTTCCCCCACGCATATCTGTGACGCAAACCCCAAATACTTGATCCGAAGATTCATGGAAGAGCTTGAGAGGCGCGGAAAAAACATTCGCGCCGCGGTAAGAGACGAATTCATGCCAGAAGATAGCCAGCTGCTGCCCAAAAAGCAGCGGAGGGCTCTGGTAGAATGGTGCGACCAGGCTCCTGATTCTCGGGTTTAACTGCGGGCGTTATGATCTGAACCGGATCAAAGAACATTTTGCAGAGCTGTTGGCTGACACAACAGGCAAGGTCCAGGTAGGAAAAAGCTCAAACACGACAATGTCTCAACTATCTGGGCCCAGGCACTAGCTATGAAAAGTGGGTAAAAGCATACTGCTGGTCTGTTCAGAAATCGTGGTTTCCTTACGAATGTGTTCGATAGCCCTGAAAAGTTGAATTATCCAGAGCTGTCAGACTACCCGGCATGCTACTCACGTTTGAAAGAAATATGAGAGAGCAAGAAAGTGTTCAAAGAAAAGGGCATGCAAACATCATCTAGACTACTCCGGGCCGTTGGTCTGGGATACGTCACCGAAATTAATTGACCGTTAAGGCCTGTGAGAAAGCCGTACAGGAACTAGGCAACATCCGACCTTCATCGTGGAGTCGCAACACGCGAACTCACCGCCTACAACCAAGAACTCTTCGCCCAATCCTCCACTGAAGCTCGCTTATTGTAAATACCCTTAAATTGCAGCTTAAACTAATTTGCTTAGGTTTGCGCATGTCACTGGATGAAGAGCCACCTCGTGGAAATGCCACTGCAAATTCGTTATTATTATTATTATCCTCTTTAATTATTATGATTATTATTTTTTCCTCTTTAATTAAGAAATAGAAAACATGTACCGTGTCTGTATCGAGTTATACAAACACGAGTGGAAGTTTGGGAGAACGAGAAATGCTGTGGGAACACGAGCCGCAGGCGAGTGTTTCCACAGCTTTTTCGAGTTCTCCCAAACTTTCACGAGTATTTGTATTACTCGATACAAACACGGAGTACATGTTTTCTATTTCTTTTAGAAAACACCACGACGAGAAAAAGGAAAACAACTTGTAAACTTTGATTATCAAAATGTAAATTCTCTTTGCTCGCGCCATCACTACGTCAACAGCGCGCGCTTAGTTCTGTGTCTCCATCGAGTTATACAAACAGGCTTTTTAACCAATCAGCGCGCGTGCTTCCTTAGGACTGTTTTCTAATTATTATTATTATTATTATTATTATTATTATACTTTTTTTATTTTTTCAGATTTTATGCAGGGTGAACCCCCAATATAGCCACAAAAATATAGAACAAAGAGTCTTGCCAGGTTTCATAACCATTTCTCTCTGTTAACTATGTTCAAGTATATGGTGTTTAAGTATTTTATCTCATTTTAATAGTTCTAAGAGGATTTAAAGGCAATGCTCTTTCCATTATATTAATAAAGTGAAAGCAATGAAAACTGACGCAGGTCAATATAAATTAATAAGCTTGGTAACTTGTAACAACGTTCCTATGACATTCAAAGGCTTTCATGACTTTTGGTGTACTTTCCGGAGCTTACCTTTGTTTTACAGAGTTTCTTGGTTTTTATGAAGTCTTAATTTAAAAAAAAAATAGTACTTTTTGAGTCGCTATATTTTTAAGTCTTTTCCAATATTTGACATATTTGCCAAATTTTAAAATTCAAGGTAATGAGGCCCTGTTATGGGGGGTCTTTATGTCCCCCGTCTGAATTTCAAACCTCTCAATGTCGCAATTTCGGAAGGTTCACATGTCGCTGTCGGAATTTCATCCAAAGCCACTGACGGCAGTCGTTTTAAATTAAGTTGCTGTTCGTTCTAGAAGGTCTGACAATACCATTTTAAAACACATTTGATTTTAAACGACTCTTTTTAACCGAATTGCCTCCTTTTCAATTCAAAATGTCTGGAAAAAGGACTTCAAATTTGCGTTGCGGAGAATATTCGGCCGTTTCAAGTTGTCCCTTGAAATAACAAATTGCGATGTTCAACCTTTCAATAGCCCTATTCACAGTTAACTTTGCTTATTTGCGTTGCAATAAAATCTAGCATGTATGCCAGGCAATTTCAGGCTATTTTGTAGTTGCAGCCCGAAATTGCCTCCCATCCACGTTGGATTATATTGTAATCCAAATGAGAGAAATTCACCCCGAAAAAGGCTACTTAAACTCGAGCTCAAAATATTTATTTTTCTCCAATTGATTGCCAAACATTTTTGTTGTTGTTAGTTCTATGATTTTGATAAGATTTTCTTTGCAGCATACTTGACAACATAGAGGTGCGACGAGATTATATTTTGATCATTCTTGGACTGACTCTGTTAATGGTAAACGACTAGACAAACAAAATCGACTGAAGTAAAACTATATACTTCCAGGGTCCAAGAGCTAGAAAACTGCAATTCAAAATGACCACACATTCCTTTGGAAGGGCGTATAACATGCTTTGGCATATTCAGGTGTATATTGACTTAAATTGCGTTAGGTTTAATAATTTGGCCAAAAATAATGAAGAGCCAGCAGTTTGGAGAGACATTTAAAGCATAAATTGCTATTCAGGCAGCGTTTGAACGCACAACGCATTGTAAAATTATTATTATTTGCTGCATGAAGACAGTTCATTTGGTCATTTCCATCAGCATAGTATCAGGCATAACAGGTGCGAAAAGCACCTATCTTGACAACTTTTCACCGAACGCAGTGAGGTCTGTGCACACGACCGAGACCAAGATTCTCCCATACAGACCAACTTAGCTCTGTTAATAAGATGTTTGTTGTATGGCAAAACAAGAACAATTTAATTCGTTTGATGTAACTGGTTTGTACTAACTGACATTTTCCTTGCGAGAGGCGATGAGCCGAAATTAATTCTTCCGAAGTTTGCTCGTCCTTTTTCTCACCAGCTTTTTGGCACTTACAGAAATAAATATTGTTAGATGAAAACAGTCAATGATTTTGCATTTTAATTTGCCACTTTTCACTTCGAAACATCACCGGTCTAGATGCCGGTCTAGATGGGAAAATCTAGACCGCGGTCAATATCCATTTTAGCAAATGGTTGACCTCCAACATTACGAACTGAGAGGTAACTTTCAACACATCGCATGCTCAAAATATATATATCATTACTGGTTTTGTGATATTGTTTTTAATAGTTATTCTCAAATTTTTTTTTTCAAAATGGTAACTCTTAAGTACAGCCCATGCTCAAAATGAAAATTCTAATGGTTTCTTTATATTGTTTTTGATGTGAATTCTGAGAATTTAGTTTTCCAAAGTAGGCACTCTTAAGTACAACCCATGGTCAAAAAGTGAATTCCTATTATTGGTTTTCACGTGTTGTTTTTTTATGCCAATTCTGCGAATTTGCAATTGGTTTCTCTAAGCGGTGACTCTTCAGTACATCTCAAACATTTGAAACACCGAGGCCGCAGGCCGAGTGGTTTTATTGTTTTCGAGCGTTTGGAAACCCCAATGATGAAACCCGAAGCGCGAGTTTTGAAATTATCTCTCCAAAAGTTAAAGAAAATTAGTTGAAATTATCATTTGAATAAGTTTTCTCAATTCAAATATTATATCTGAGCCGCGAAATGTGCATGATCCTGTCACCTAATTGCTGTGACAATGTTTGAATATTCGTTAACTGACGTCACGTTGTTAGCCCTCGGCTGGCTGTTTGTCAGTTCTGAACGAACACGTTGCTTCGCAAAGCAAATGGGAGAGTGCGCAGATTTAGACCTCCTAAAACTAGCGAAGAAGAGGAAAACTGTGTGGCCAGCGCTATTTCTAGGTAACGTGCACATTTAGTCTGATAAAGTTTGAAATGTCAGTGCCATTTTAGGTCGGAAGTGTACAGCAAGGCTGAAAGAGAACCAAAACACGAGGTCGCCACCATTGAGCAAGAATTTAAATTTAGAAAAAGAATGGCCTTTTCTGTTTTGGGTAGTTTAATAGCTGTACCATTACATTCAACGTTAGCGGTAAATAATTTAGGTTTAAAGTTTGTTTCGTAAAATGTGTGGTTAAAAAAAGTTTTTTTATCACCACGTATTTTTGTTCCTTTATCAATATGCAGATTAGGTAAATTTGCAACCGTGTTGATAGAGGGGAATGGTTATGAAACTCGTCAAAGTTCTTTGTTGTATGTTATTGTTCTGTGTTTTGGCTTTGACCCTGCACAAAACACAATAGTTGTTTACTTCGAACTGAGGAACTAACCAATAGAAACGTGTTGGTTACGTAATTCGTGGATAGTGTATGAGGGGAAAACAAAAGATTGTGCAGGGTCGTGGATCTTCCAACAAATCTTGGCATCTTCGTTTGCTCCTTTGATGTTTGCCAGGCTCCATAACCATTCCCCTCTATTAACTATGTTTCAAACACGGCCGTGTTTTCAACTCGTTTTTCATTGGGTTTCTGAACTCATCCACCTACCAGAATAAGATGCTCTTGTTGGGTAAGAGCTGCATGAATGAGTTTGAGAATGTTAGTTCAGGTTTTCTCATATTGTTGTGAATATTTATTTTTAGGGCGAGGAAGAGAGATAAAAAAAATATCCCATAATCACTATTTTAAAAGCTTGTCAACAAATAAATGTATAGTCTTGTTAGATACAGTCAATAACTATATAAATTTTCAGAAAACAGTAGAGATTTGATGTGGCTTAGAATTTTGGCATTTTCTTCGAAAATGAAATAGAATTCCCATGGAATCCAAAATGGGCTGTATTGTTCTCACTTCTGAGAATTACGGTTAATGGTTTCTAACTTGGTGAATAGTAAAAGGGAACTATTAAAACTGGATTTAATGAATATTAAAGAATCTTTTCTTATGCCTTTTTACGTCGTGGTATTCTACTCTTCAATGTTTTTAGACGGTTCATTTCAAAAACGTAAAACGAAAAGTGTAAGATGTTCCTTCACACAATAACTCCATCCGAGGAGAAAATAATCTAAGCGTTTACTCTTTAGTTTTTGTTTCGATTGAGAAGATATATCAAACACTCGAGACAGTGTTTCATGGGCTATCCAAACACCTCGAATTTCGTCAAGAATACTCCGCTGCGCGTCGTTTTTTCAACTCTCTCCTCGGTGTTTGGATATCCCGATGAAACACTATTTCTCGTGTTTGATATATACTTCAGAAACTGAGAAAAAGTCCTTCACCACATCTTTGGTCATTCCGGAGATAAAATAACGGCAGCAACTTTGGTTATTTAATAGCCTTGGTTTACATAACATTATTTAATTAAAAGTCAAAACAAACTTACAAAGACTAAAGTTATATTCCACTGGGGAAGAGACTAAGATTGCCAAAATGTAGGGGATACCCAAATCCCTAGTGATATGGGTACCACCCTTCTTAGATGTTTGTTTGTTATCGTTTCTTTAATTCAGGTTAGCCAAATCGACCGAAGGTTAAAAGGCAAACCAAACTTACAAAGACCAAAGTCATTCTACTGGGACTAGAAATGCCAAAATGTAGGGAATACCCAAATCCCTAGTGATATGGGTACCCCCCTTCTTATATGTTTATTTGTTATCGTTTCTTTAATTCAGCCAAATTAACCGAAGGTTTAAAGGCAAAACAAACTTACAAATACTTAAGTAATTGTATCGAGGAAGAGACTATAAATGCCAAAATGTAGGGGATACCCAAATCCCTAGTGATATGGGTACCCCCTTCTTAATATGTTTATATATTATCGTTTCTTTAAATCAGGTTAGCCAAATCGACCGAAGGTTAAAAGGCAAACCAAACTTACAAAGTCATTCTACTGAGGAAGAGACTAGAAATGCCAAAATGTGGGGGATACTTAGATCCCTAGTTATATGGGTACCACCTTCTTGTATGTTTATTTGTTATCTTTTCTTTAAAAAGTGATTGTACTGAGGAAAGGATTAGAAATGCCAAAATGTAGGGTCGGCGGTTTCTTCAATTCAGCATAGCTAAATTGTTTGAAGATAAATTTGAAAAGCAGACTTAAAAGACGAAGTCATTAATGGGAGGAAAAGAGAAGAAAGTCGAAAATTTAAGGAATACCCAAATCCCTAGTGATATGAGGAACCGGTTATTATTTATCGTCAAAGGGGGGGGGGGGGATTCGGGGGATTTAAGGCTAGAGACAATAAAATTTAGCTGATCCTCCCTTTAAATGCTATTTTATTGAGAGAGACAGGGAGTTTATTTTATGAGGGTGACACGTGGCAGTAACTAACATTACTGATGAACTTGTGCCCCCCCCTAAAAATACAAAATACAATTTATAAAAACTACATTAGGAATAGATACTATTCACAATAAGATAAAAAACAAAAAATATTCCTAGAATTTAATAACTATATAAATCGATTTAAAAGCGGAAAGCATGGAAAACATCTGTCTATTGTCGTTAAATTATATCAAATGATCCCTTTGTCTTCTGAGAATTTAGTAGTCTTTTTCATAATTCAGCCTTAAAGGATTTCAAAGACTTATTTCTTTTTAGTGTTCGAGGCAAATTGTTCCAGTCCTTTACCGTCCTTACGACAAAGGTGCGTCCACCCTCCGAGATGTTTTTGTGGAGGGGGCACAATAAATTTAAATTACAGTTTCTCGTGGTTTTTGAGTGAGCATCGGAGTTTTTTCTAAGAGATGCGTTTAAATAGTCGGGCAGAGTACCATCTATCCGTTTATAGGCCAGTTCACATCGCTTTATGTACGCTTCATTATAAAAGGAGATCCAGCAATATCTTCGCATACATATTCACCTTTCGACGCTTCTATTTAGTGCTTGTAAAGGACTTCAGCTTAATTTACAAATCAGCTTTATGACGTATAGGAGAGTGAAAGATTTGGTATTTCTAAACTCCATTGAATAAATACTGGTATCCTGGAGCTGACGTGTTTTTGAAGAATCCCATTTGACATTTGACATAGTTTTGAGATGCGCCCTACGAGAATATAGTACTCATAAAAGGACTATAGGGAAATAACCAGCCGTTATGTAGACCAATAATATACAAAAAGAGGAAAATATCATCCATAAGTCAATGTTGAAACTGGACTTTACAAACTTAGGTAAAGTACAACTCGAGAGAAATGACATGAAGTAATGATGTCCTTAGTTAACTGATCATACCCATATCACCCGTGACATGTTCATGATGGGCCAGGATGGGAAATTCCTAGTTTCACAATTGTACTATGGAATCTTGTGTCCTCTGCAGTATAGAGACAGTCGCACTTGCTATTAGATTGCAGTGTCGGCAAACCCACAGTCAATATCTAGTTCATAGAGTTTGGTGAAGAAAATCACTTTTTAAACCAGCGCAGTAATTCACCGGTTACTTAAGTCATACGGTGGGCGATCGTTTTCACTGTTGGGCCAGCAACTGCATTTCTGTCCCATCTCAGGTGTTTTGGGAAGCGACGAGTTAATTGTCCTTCCAAGGCACTTGATAAGGCTTCTGAGGCTTCTAGTCGTGTATTTAAGCTTTGTCTAAAGTTTGCCACTTCTTACCATTTCAACTGTATCCTTGTAATAATCTGGCCAGTAGTAACGCTTCTTGATTTTTCTGATGGTATTGTTTCTGCCCGCATAGCCAGAAAAACCAGCGGAGTGGCATATTTCAAAAACCCTCGATTTCTCGTCTTCTTTAATCACCAATCGCTTCAATGTTGACCCATCTCTTCTTTTATCAATATAGAACAGGCAATCTGTTTGATCATCGTATTCGAAGTTTTTACAAAACTTTCGCAAAATTAGCTTATCGTTTTTGGAAAACCCTTCCGGCCTTTGACATATTATAAAATATTTCTATATTTTGCAGAGTCCATCTTCCAACATTTTCCGTATTTCCCTCGAAAATTCACTCACATCCAGACTCACATCAACAAATCTGCAATATCCTACGTGCGATCAGTGTTTTGAGTTCGTAGTCATTCGTAATTCTCCGTAAGGTTGTGCTTCTGCTTGTAAATTCGCATTTTTTCTCCGTTTTGACAGGCGACTCCCTCTTACAAACATTGACAGGTTTGACTAACCGAATCGAAAGTCTACCGCCAAAAAAAATCATGACCAATCTTCACATATTTTATCCCTCTTAATTGCACATTCGGTCATTCGGACATTAATCGGGAAGCGATCTTCGCTCGTCCGAAGTTTGACTACGAATATTCTTTTGTTACACATTTTTGGTTAACGAACACGCTCGATGACATAGAATCTACGGGTCTCTGGCCGTAGATTCAAAATTCTCGCTTATCTTTTTCAGTCAGAGTTTGAACAACCTTCGCTTTTAGGCTTGGCTAAATCTTTTTAGTACCGTTTGAAGACTTTAAATTGTTTCGAGTGCAAAGGGAACTGGAAGACATATAATTATTGTGACGCCACAGTTTTCGAAAAGTTCAGTTTTCAAAATGTTTTCCGTCCTCACGAAAACGAAAAGCTGCGTTTTCAAATTCCTACGGTTTGAAGAGCGTTTCCGAAAAGTTTCGTTTTCGTGACGGATTAGTGTGGACGGTATCCTAACCGTAGATATAATGCTGCATTTGCATCATATTCGATTCAGCAATGAGCAAGTTGTACTAAGAAATGTGTATGCTATGTGATAAAAATATGCACGAAAAAATTGCTTGATTTTGATTGGCTGAGAGCAGTGCAGTTCAAGTGTATACCAGTGCAAAAAGTGTAACACCAGTGCAAATTACACATCGTGATTCTGGATTATGATTTGCTGATAGACAATGGGAAATTTTTTAAGTCAATGTTATCAAGTAAAATGATGACAAAAATAAGAAATTATTTGCTCAACTTGGACCTGCAACTTGCATGCTGGAGTGCAATCATCATTCGGTCAGTGTAAAATGAAACCTAGATCGCAGGAAAACTTTGAAAAAAGTCTTTTTGAATGCCAAAAAATGGCTTCAAGAAAGATCTTCCGGTACTTTCTCCACGCAAATTTTTTCATGTTTTTATTATTAATAAGTAATCATATGATTTTTTCTCGTTCAATTTGGAATTAATTTGCACGAGTGAGTTTTTCAAAAAGCTGAAATTGCTCTCGCCGAAGCGGCTCGTGCAATTTCAGCTTTTTGAAAAACTCACTCGTGCAAATTAATTCCAAATTGAACTCGAAACCGTATGATTACCTATACATGTTAACAACCTGCTTCTAAGACATGGGTCGCTTTTGACGTAACTTTCTCAAATTCATTAGTAATTAGAAACCATGACCATTGAAAAGATATATCAAACACTCAAGACAGTGTTTGACCAAATTTTGAAACACCTCGAATTTGTCAAAAATATTCCGCTACGCGTCGTATAAACTCTGATCCTCGGAGTTTCGCAAATGTGGTCAAAAAAGGTCTTTGATGTTAGATAGATTACACTGAAAAAGATTTTGAAATGTCAGTGAATAAAACAACAGTCATTTACCGTAAACGAAGTTGTCATAAACTGGTCTAGAATCAGTATCACAGGACAGGCATCGTTCACTGAAGCTTCAACAGGAAGTTCAAATCACTTGATTCAGTCGCTAATATTTCAAATTTCGTGAAGGTTTGCGCGAGAGAAAAACTGCTGGAGATACCAAAATACAGCAAATACAGAAAACAGCAAATGCCGACCATTTACAATTTGTTATTATTGTGTTGTTTTTCAACAATAGCAAACAATTGCACCTTGGATACAATGACCATAGTTTCGGCATAGCCTGACCTACTAAAAATTTGTGGAAAATCGCAACTTCCGAATATGAACTAAATACAATTATGAGGTTTAGTTAGGGGCAAATATAACCCACCATAAATAAATTAATAAAACCAAACCTCATTATAAATAAGTTAAACGACAACAGAAATATGTATAGCGATGACTGATTTGTCCAGGGAGGGATAAATTGAAACTACTGAAAGTTTTAGAAACACCAAGTAAATTAAATAATAAATTAAATATTCCTAATAAACTTGTTATTAACAATTATTCATCGAAGTCGAGGTAAATATCCACCACTTTCACCGACGCTGAGGTGAATAATTGTTTTAGTATATTCCACACAAGCTGAATAATTAGCGGCTTAAAGAGTAACTTTATTTGTGACAATATACTGACAAAAGTCATTTCGTTTATCATTTTGTTTTTCTTCGGCTGGTCGGAGGTGAATCGGACTATTCACTTGTGTGGTATATACTAAAGCCAAATATACCGGTACACAAGTATACAAAAATATGGCTGGATAGTAAATAGTCGATAACATAACATTACTGATACAGAGCACAAAATTCTACGCCAATAAATAATTAGCTGCTTCGAGTTTCCTACAAAAAAAAAAGGTTCTACACTGGGTTCATACCGACTAAATATCTGAGTTTTTCAAAGACAAAAAATGTAACGATAGTGTGAGGTCCAATTCGCATCCAGTTTGGTATGAATCCCTTGTAAAGTCCCAGTATTCCTTCGTGGCTTACAATTTTTCCTATACACTGTATCGTATTTCTATAAACTAACGGTTTTCCACTGGCATCTTTTTTCTGGTTCATCATGCGCGTTTTCACGACGTCAAACGGTGATGTACTACAAGCCGTCACAAACCCTGCTATAACAGACGAGACTCCGTGCAGTGCTGGCCCTTCTTCCATCAGCTGAGCATTTAAAAGGGTGTGCTTAGTATGATCGTACGATGGAATCTGTGCGGCTGTTAAGATAGCTGCGCGTTGAACTGTAGGTCCAACGCCTGTCCACAGTCCTCTAACACCTTCTCTTCGCGCAATTGTCCAAAACGCATGAAAAGTGTGTCGATATTCCGACTTGTGACCAGGGCCCACGGCTTGAAAACGAACCTTGACCAGGTCTGTGGGTGTGGCAATGGCGCTGCCTATAGTTCCTGAAGTCGCTCCAGCAACAATCTTTTTCCACAGTGGAGTGTGAGCAATGTCAGTGGCGCCAAGTTGAAATTTTATCGGCTCATACGCGCCAAGGCGAATAGTACTGTACGAACCTTCTCTCATCATTGAAGGGACAAGTCTAAAAAAGCAAATGTGAACGTAAAATGAATAAAGGGGGTAACGGGAGTTTCTAAAGAAACTGTGGTACTGCCTCGGTTGGGAGTACTACAAGGTGTGGTTTTATCAACTGGGTTGATAACGTGAATTGGCCACCGTAAAGAGATTGGAAAGCTGAAATGTCTACCGTTACGTTAGCCTTTACGAAGGGCTAACGCTCGAAACATCAGCTTTCGAATCTCTTTAACGCGGTGGCCAACTCAGATTATCACCAACCCAGTAGATAGAACCAAATTATAAGTGTAAACGTACTTTGCGTGAAAGATTCTCTTAAGATTCTAGCAGTTAAGCAGTTCCACGTTTACTTAATGTGTTCTGCGTGGCGCAAAAGGAAGCGCAAACGTACAAACACACATGCATGTCTACACCTGGGTGAAGAGGCACTATACGAGTAAATTGTCTCACCTGTCCTTAACCAAGAACACAACACAATGTCCCTGGCCACGGCTGGAACCTGGACCGCTCGATCCGGAGGCGAGCCAACTAAATAAGGATTTACCGAGGCTTGATAACTCATTCAACTGTCTTCTAATTCTGCTTGTTATTGGCACTTTTTTACTTACCCTTTATAAAGGCCTCTGAAGCCTTCCTCTGAGAAGATTCTGATTGCACCTCTAATAAATCCTTTGTAGTAACGGTCTTTAAAAATATTCTTACTATTATTTTTTGAACCAAGTTCATTATCAAGCTGCATGCGAATCTTTATGACATCAATAGGATTTGTAACTGAAAATAAATAAAAAGAGAAATTGCTATTTGTTCTAGAAATATTACTCAATCAAAGGCTGATTCAGGGCACAAATAGGGGGAAGGTTTCAACACCTTTCAAAATCTCCGTGGTACAATTTGTGTGCCACCGGACATTTTAAGGACTACGAAAAGCTAAGAATTACAAGTGACTCTGCTGTGAACAGGCTCCCGGCGAGGGTAAAAAAACTCGGCGAGCGAAGCGAGTCGATACGCGCGCAACAAAAATTCGGCGCCTGCATCGAGGCGATCCTGACATTCCTTCACTCCCAGAGCGCTTTCGGCTCACTCCGCTAGCCCTAGTCGTCTTGCAATAGACCACACAAGGATAGCTCTACTATTTAGTTCCTTTTTCTCCCCCCATACCGGTTTAAAAGTTTGTTCACAGGGTACGTGGCACAACGGTACCCTTATCTTGAGGAGTACTGTATCGCGGGCTCCTTTCCGAACAGAGGCTGATAAATCGAGCTTTAGGCTGCGAGCAGTCTCTCTTTTCCTCGAAAATCCGTAGAACGGCAAACAAGTAAGGACTGTGAGCGTGACACGAAACAGTCACGCTCGCACGCAAACTTGTTTTGCATTCTTTCCCACGGATTTTCGAGAAAAAGAGAGATTGCTCGCAGTCTAATCGAGCTTAGGAGTATACACAGGAGCACTATCGTTTTAATGTTTGTCAGCGACAGTCTTAATTTTCTTTCGAGAGGTCGAGACGCGGAGTACGTTGTTTCGCCCAAGGAACTCATCTGTCAAATTAGCTCAATGTTGAATTTCTGTTGAGTAATAGGGGTGCGACGAGGACGTGAGCCAAACAATTCAAAAGGATCGATTTGACACGGGTCGCACCTTTGGGTGCTTTCCATTATGTCAAAGAGTCGGAAGGTCGGAAGTCAAATGGAAAGGTCCCTTTCGGTTTGTATACGTGTATACGTAATTGGCCACTCCCCGTCGGGGCTTTTCAGGACCAATGCAAACAAACAATGACAAATTAATATTCAAATAAACATAACCAGGTTAAGAATCCCAACTGGCGGGAGGCAGACCAGTTGGCTATTTACAAGCGTAACCGAGAAGTTGAACTCGGGGCTTCCAAGAACAACATCAGCAAGCGGTCAGAACGGGATTTGAACCCGCGACCTACGGATTTCAAATCCACCGCTCTAACCACTCTAACCACTCGGCCACGCTGCCTCCCTGTGTTTCATCCAACCTGGTCAATTTCCCTACTTCTATTCACATATGTAAGAAATTTGGAAAAACACATAGAAAAAAATGGTAAGACCCATTCGTTGGCCCGGTTAGATCGGAAAATGTTGTCTATTTTACCTGTCTCTGACCGGTCCCACGAGTTGCTCGCCCCATTCTCCTCACCCACTCGAAATCCGCCAAAGTCTTCGGTCCTTCGGTGCTAAAGTATCGCTGATTAATGGTTGTCTTTGGCTTCGCTGGGTACAAACGTTCACTTAACAAAACACTTTAAAAAAATGGTAAGACCCATTCCTCTTGGTTGGCCCGGTTTGATCGGAAAATGTTGTTGATTTTACTGTCTCTGACCGGTCCGCTTTGAATAGCGCGAGTTGCTAGCCCCATTCTCCTTGCCCACTCGAAATCGGTCCTTCGGCGCTAAAATGTCGCTGATTAATGGTTGTCTTTCGCTTCGCTGCGTACAAACGTTCACACGTCTAACATACCTTTCGATAAATCAACAGATGCACTTACAACTTCCCGAATTTTACGATCGCTTTCATGCCAATAAACAGGAGCTCGCTCGTGCCCTCAATGTTGATTTCAAAATCGTAGCAGTGAATAAAGAAATTTTACCTGCCCCTCCACACATGTTGGAAAGTCCGCTGAGGGCAAATCTTGTTAGGTTATCTGTCGTCTGCGTGGCCATACGCTTACTGGTCAAGTCTTCTTGTTAGCCGCAAAAATACAGGTCACTACAATAATAACTCGATGGCCTAACGCTATAAGACACGTGAAGAATGTTAAGTCTGTAACTCATTTGCATGCAATTCAAAACTCCGGCAATATTTTCTGACTGGGTGGTGGTAATTGATGTCTGTCATCGGAATATTAATAAGGAGCTGTGGGTTTTCGTTTTTAAGCGATTTTGTGACTTTATTTTACCACTTGAAATTTAGACAATTTGGCTAGATCTGATGATGGTCGATCGGTAAAGCAAATATTCTACGCTTTGTGTCTAATTCGACGCTCAGAAGGCCCGTGAATACGAGGAGAAATCGAAAACTCGTGTTATTCACGGACAGGCACAGAATCGAAGAGATGTAGACAGATTTATAAAACATGGGGACACAAGGGAAATGTTATTTTATCCCACACCCTGCCAGTTGTCAATCACCCCTTGTACCGGCCAATGAGAACTTTTTCACGCGGGTAGGGTGGACAAAATATCAAACGCGGAGCCAATCATAAGACAGCAAGTTGATTTTTCTGGGGAGCCCACAGCCCTGCTTGCTTCGAGCTTCGCCGCCATACTGCCGTTTTCACGCTTTGTAGGGTGGGGAAAGTAGCGACAAAAATGGCAACTCCAGGACAGAAGGAGAGAGAGGCAGAGCTTCACTCTGTGCTCAGAGCTGCTAACCTGTTAGACTACTACCCAAGTTTCCTCGCACAAGGAGGCGACGACATACAGCAGTTCTGTGATGCGAGCGAGGATGAATTCAAAGAAATCATCGCCTTGGTCGGCATGTCGACGAAGCCTCTACATACAAGGCGGCTGCAGAAAGCTTTGGTGGAATGGAAGAGCAAGCGAGGGCATTCTCCCGAGCGAGTTGCTCCAGGATCTTGGATGGATAAATGGACTTCGTCTGCCCAAGTTAACCGAACTCCAGCGCCAAGCACTTCAACGCCAGCGACAAGTTCAGGCCGCAAAAGACGAAGTAGCTCCGGCTGTTCTCAAGGAGGCCCGGAGAAACGCGTCGTGGAACTGAAACTACCTCCAATGGAAGTTATAATCGACTGGGAAAAACTCGATCCCGAACGTCAGCAGCTGATCCGCGATCACTCGCGAATTTATGGCCGAGACATCAAAAAGCGTAAGACGAACACGCTCAATTCGCACGAACAAATGATCAACGAAGCCGCGGCTCAGCTTTGCCTTCGCGATCCAACCCTTCTTGTTCGCCGAGACGAGTTGTTTACTATGGCAAGACGAGTTGTGCGAGACAGTGGGTTTACGTTTGTCCATGGGCATTCCAGGTCCAAGTTTGTCTCCGAATCAGACGAGGAACTGGATGGTGAGTGCTGTATGAGTGATCATTGTTTGAAATTTGGTTGTTTGCCGTTCTCAAATTTACTGTGTACATTAGTAAGCTCACTATTATTTGGAGCCTTGTTTGAAATATGATACTTGTGGGGTGACCTGCAAGTTTCTAGAAATTTTGGTTTAAGTTTACTTGTTTTAAATCAAC
>CM042752.1:2161844-2174353 GCA_022496165.2 Catalaphyllia jardinei
GTGTGCTGTTGACGTAGTGATGGCGTGAGCAAAGAGAATTTATATTTTGATAATCAAAGTTAACAGGTTGTTTTCCTTTTTCTTGTTGCGATGTTTTCTAAAAGAAATAGAAAACATGTACTCTGGGTTTGTATCGAGTTATATAAACACTCGTGAAAGTTTGGGAAAACTCGAAAAAGCTGTGAAAACACTCGCCTGGGGCTCGTGTTCCCACAGCATTTCTCGTTCTCCCAAACTTCCACTTGTGTTTATATAACTCAATACAAACCCAGAGTACATGTTTTCTATTTCTTAAATAAAAATCTAATAATTTACAGTATATAAAAATCTAATGGGTGATTCCAGAAAATATCCATACCCTATCACACGTGGCATGAACATTTTAACCCCCTGTTGCCCTTGAATTTCAAAAATGTGAACTTCTTCTCCCCTCTGGAACTTCTGATTTTTTCGCAGCCTTTGGAGACCCTGTTTGATTGCCTACATGTAGGACTTCTAACGAATAGGAAACTCGCAATTCCCCCCCCCCCCCCCACCTTCTAAGAAAATTTTGGTCACAATTTTCGGTCTAGCAAACAAGAAACTCAAGTTTGTTATAAACATTTTAATAAAGTACACCACCTTCAAAGTTATAAAGTGTCTGTATCTTTAAGTTGCTTAACACCAAGTAAAACGTTTTGTTTTCGGTTCCTTAACTTCATATTTTCAGGAGAGTAGATCATATTGATACCACTGGAAGACAAAGTAAAGTTCACTATGTGCCATCACTCGCAATCCACCATATTGAAAATTTCCGTCATAAAGTAACTGCTGACTTCTAGCACTTTTTTAAACTTTACTTTACTTAATTTAGCACTAAAGTTTTTTAGTTACAATGTTACCATAAAAAACAGGAAAGGATGCACATCTAAAAAATTTGAAGATAACAGTGGTCTATAGTTGAGTGCATGGCGACTAAAAAAACCCCAAGGTTATCGAGTTAGCCTCCATCTCGTTTTAGTGAACATAAAAGAAGCTGGGAGTACAGGGACAGATTATTAAATTAAAAAGCTAGAAGAATTGTGGAAAACTTACGTTTGATATTACTTGAATGAGAGATAGTTTTAGCACTTTTGATTTGTGGAAATTTGGTGTGATATTGCTGAGATAGAATATGGTTTGTAACACTATGATGCTAGTGATGCAGCCTACATATCTGTCAGGTATTCCATTTGGAAATAAGAGACCGATACGAATTTTTTCCATCCAACAAGGTCATTGACTGACAATTTGAGATTGGAAAGAAACACACTCAAACTTGTTTTATATTTTATTATTCTATCGACTAATTCATCAACTTTAAGGCCTCTTTGATGTAGAGCTTGCTGCACAACCCATCTGCTCACTTATCTGGGTGGTCGCTAACACCTGCCTGATTGATCTTTATCCTACTTCCGTGGTCGGTTTGCACTTGATTTTCCACCCACCCTTGAAAGTTATCAGATCAGTGATTTCAAGCGAGGCTTTCACCGTCTTTCCCATCTGGAAATTCAGAGCTGAGGTCCCATGCATTTTGAATTCCACTGCATTACCCCCATGCCTTTAGAAATCCAGTCCAAGAAACTCCCCTCTCCCTCAGAATTCCAAGATACCACCTGTATAAATATTTGTTGAAATCACCAAATAGTATGTATAAATATCTGTTCTGTTTCTTTAACCAATGAATCTGGACCATGTTCAGAGCAGAAAAAGAGTAAATTAGGAACATTGCAATTTGTTGTTTGTTAGATTAACGAGCTACAAGCAGACCTCAGCAAACTGCAGAGTCAACAGGTGTCCCTTCAGCTTGAGCACAAAGAGCTGAAGAAGAAGCAGCGTCGATCTGAACGATATTACACTAACAAGCAAACAAAAGACTCGGGGTCACAGAGCACCGGTGTGCATGATGATGATGTTGACATGGTGGGAGATGTGTCATTACAAGGTGAACTCACACCAGATGACCGCTCTGAGGAAGGTTGGTACACGTATAAGATGAAACTGCCAGTATGTGTAGCTCACCAGGTACATGAGCCAGGGGTTTCCTTAAGGGCCGGACACCAGGCACTTTGATCAGCTGCAAGGATCATTTTGCTCACCTGGTTTGAAAATCCAGAGGAAAGATAGGTTTTTATAACAAAGTTCAGTTCAGAACGTTTTGCTCACCTGTGAAAACTATAATCCCAAACAAAAAGGTTGGGACACCAAGCAAGTTCTTCCCCCCAAAGAAAACCAGGTGGTTTTATTATATTTTGTTGAAAAAATGCAACATTTTCAGACATTGACTAGGTGGAATGGGAGATACATGATCCAGCTCAACTGTTCCAACTACTTTTATCCAGAACTGATGTTGCCCTCTTGCTGAAAATGTTAATGAAACCCCTGATCATGAGGACAACCCAGAAAAAAAAATATTATGTAATTTACACCCAAAAGTCCTATTTTTCTTGTTTTATGTCTCTTTCAGCTCACTTGATTGTTTGACAGTATAATTCTTTTCTGTGTAATGCTGGAATTTTTCAGTCTATACATGTACAGCACAAACAAATCTGAAACTTATCAGTGTTGAGGCTACCATGTTTTTTACCCTGTAGATCCCAGTTTCTGAAGACTTATAGTATACTTTTTTGTATTTGAGTATGAAGTATTCCTGTGGACTAGTTAAGAATTGGTTCATGCTTAGCATGGGTATATCAAGTTATTGATGCATGCAGGAAGTTTGGAGAGCACGAAAGAAGTGTAAGAGTTGCCGAGAGCAACTCTTGCTTCTTGAGTGCTCTTCAAACTTCCCAAGCGCATTCATAACTCGGTATATGCACAGCTAAAAGCATGAACCAATTCTTTTATAACATGGCGACAACAACTTGGGCGCTTCCACATGTTTTATTAGTCGGGCGAGGCCGACTTTAAATTTACCCTGCATTTCTCCACAAAACTCAGTTACGTGCAATAGGGAATACCGCAGACCCGTCACAAAGGCTCAACCTTCTTTCCACGATGTCGAAGTCGATGGCGGATATGTCGAATATCTTAATAAATGGTGTAATCTTTTCTTTGCTCAAACATACAGACCCACACACCATTCGTGGTAGATCCACTCAAAAAGATGGCGTGTGCATAATTTTATTTCGAAACGGGGCATTCCGCAAACATAAAATAGCAAAAGAATAAAATGATTTAGCGGATTTGGCGAAGGTCTTATCAGAACCATACCAGAAATCAAATGAGTTCTCATTGAACAGAAAATGTAGACAGAATGTTGCTACAGATGACAGAAGAACATTTACTGATAAAGACAAGGTGCGTCGTATTCAAACTCTAGGAAATGACAACAAAGATGCCATGTTGGACTGCAAAAGTGGCTTTCATCAGAGTGAGGATGAACATTAGCTTAATTTTCATAAGCTTAGGTCTAGTTATGTAAGGTCTATCTTGATTACTCAGCTTACATTCCCTATGTTTTTGTTCAAACTAAAACATCTGCTGCTATTTTTCAAGGAGGTCAACAAGAGTTTTTCATTATTGTTCTCGTTTTTTTCAGTATTCGTTATCAGACATTGATAAGTTTATTTTAGCTCTGTTTATTGTTTGATAGACCTGAAATCTTAAGTAATCTTAATAAACAAATTATTTGTTTATGTAAATATTAAAAATATTTATTTTGGAATGCACAAACAGTTTCAAAACAGCACAACATTGCGGATTGCAAATAACGATCTCATTATTTCACGTGGCCACTTAACACCCTAAAGAAGGCAATAATGCAGAAACATTGGTTGATTTACACTGCCATTAAGCGTCCTTTTTTAAAAATATTTACATTTACTTGTAGTATAAAAGATGCTCTATACTTTTTAGAGTTATACTAACCCAAAACATATATCACAGTACTAGGAACGAGGTTGATAGTGTGTTGTTTAGAAGTGCTACCTCTAAGGCCATTTCCTTTTTTTTTGTTTCCTGTCGAATGCATTCCCTGAGTCTGGGTCTGTCGGTCAGTCGGTCAGAAAAGAAAAAAAGCCAAAAAAAATGGAGAAGTCTCAAACTAGGAGGCCTAGTACCTCAGCATAATAACATGCAGAGCCTGGAAATGACAAGATGTGATTAAACTCAAACGTGACTGTACTGCAGAGTAAACTGACAATGTTTTGAAATTATGTGTAATTACCTTCTTCATAACTTGTTTTTGGAAAATGCGAAAACCTGCGTCGGTCGAACGAGGCTACACGGGTGAAAATGGGAAACAGCCTTGGGGGACAAAAAATGTTATGCCACGCCCACAAACGAGGACCTTGGACAAACAAATAACTGGTCAAAACTAGTAGCAGCATATCTTCCTGTAGCCCACTTACGATCTTAGATCATTTTGTTTCTAATTGACTACAACTGATTACATGTAGTTCTTGCAATGCACGGTGAAAGAAAACAAATATCTTCATTATTCTGACTAACACCCCACAATCAGTTGAGCAACAGTTGAACGAAAAAGTTCAACCTGGCCCATAACATTGTCAGTGAAAAATTCGGACGAACTAATTATAATGAAAACGTAGGTAAACAAAGTAAAAATACTGAATGAAAATGTAGACAAACAAATTCAAAATACTCGCGTTGAAGTAAACATCTTAAAAGTTAAAAGCTCGAAGTAGGGTTTGGATTGTTCAGAATAATCTTCTCATTGCCGAAACTTTAACTTAGGAACTCACACTAAAGCATAAAACTCAACGAAAATTTTGCAGCTGATCGCCATGAAATGAAAGAACTACACACGTCGGTGCACATGTCATTTTATTGAGCACGGCCGTGCGTACATAAAGATCTTGTTCATGATGGCTCTATAGGAATTAGATGGGACTAGTGTGCCCGCTGTGTTATAATTCTTGATACTACATGCACATGAACTACAAACAAAATTGTGTAGTTACTAGTAAGGGTAAGGTTAAAGTCTGCATTCGGGCCAAATATGGCCCAGCATGCTGGAGCTTATCCCGGTTTCTGTAGCATGAAGCAACTAGGAGTATTTCTACTCCCTCCTGGATGGGATGCTAGTCCATCGCAGGGTTACCCCCAGCATTAAATTTATACACCTGGGTGGAGAGAGGCACCGTGAGAGTAAAGTGTCTTGCCTAAGAACACAACAGTGTCCCCAGCCAGGGCTCGAACCTGGACCACTCGCTCCGGAGTCGAGCGCACTAACCATGAGGCCACTGCTAGTAACCTAATTTATTTCTGAATTTACATTTGTTTTTCTTGACCAGGTCTTCCCACTGAAAGTGTACATGTGGAAGAGGAGTCACAAGTCACCACTGTTGAGCAGTCCAGAACAATGCAGGTTCCTGAAGCTGTAGTGACACAGATACTACCGCCTGCCTCAGGTACATGCAACAACTGTAGCTACATAAGTCTGTAGTACTGTACATCAGGGGGATCTGTGATCACTGTATACAAGTACTTCTGCCTGCTCTCTGGTCCCCATGATTCAAATGTTGTTGACCAACATGTTATGTATTTTGGTACATGTGTCATCATAAAGATACAACAGGTGATTAACTTTTACCTTTAGACAACTGGAAAAAGTCCAGGATTTCATGGTTAGGAACCTTTGTCCTCCTCATAATTATACTTAGGCCACAGCCATACACTGTACATATGTACCTCACATGCATGTACATGTAATATATTTTTATTATATGGCTAGTGCCGTGAACAGGCAAGGTGGATAAAATCCTGTGCTGTGATTGTCTACCTGAGTGAGCAAGATGGAGGTATCTTGCCCGCTCAGGACTACCCATCATGGTCCACAAAAAATTTCCCCAAAAGCCATATAATAAATCCTTTATCAACCAAGCTTGTTTAGTCAAGATGGCTGGAAATTGGCCTGGTTCTTCTTTTGTGAGCTTATGGACCTCGACTCTGTCTCGTCCATTAACACACACAAAAAAAGAACTTGGCCAATATCCAGCCACGTTGACTGAACAAGCATGGTCAATAACCCATATACATGGATATTGCCTGTATGGTTAAAAAAAATGTATACTCTTCCATTCTTTGGACTAAACTTTGGCATAAGTGAATGGACCTGCTTGTAGAACTTGATACAAAATTAACTGAAATAGTTTGTTTGATTGCATTTTTTTCTAATGAAGGGATTCCCACAACATCGACTAATGTCACAGTTAACCTGCCTCAACGCCAGGAAGCACTAAACCCTGAAGAGGAATCATCAGTGAGAGCCCTTTACACAGCATTTATGCCTCAACACTTGCAGGTTAGAAATCGTATACATGTAGTTGATTGAGACATCTGTTTGTTAATCTATACTGTACTGTTTAGGCAGTTGGCTATATATATTGCAAAAAGGATACATGTAACATTTCAATAACGTTGCCTTATAGATTTTTCTAGTGAACGCTAAGTTCTTTTACTGCGTGATATATTATATTTTTTATATAGTTACTATTTTAGACAGTTGTAAATAATTTATGTATGTATTTTATGATCAGGAGATAAACTAGAAGGGGTAACCTGTTTTATCTCCTTTTCACTTTTCTTGTAAATTTGTGAATAAACAGTTATTATTATTATTATTATTATTATTATTATAAAGTTTTGCCATGTGAAATTTAACATTTAAAGATAGACAGTGTTATAGCTCAACTTTGTTACTGACATTGTCTCTTGAGAGAAATGACCATTATTTATCAAGGCTGTTGATGTAATCCTTCATGTTCTTGAGTCAGATCCATTCTTGTTGTTTTTTTGGTTTATTACATGTACTTAGGAAACTTCTTGTATTTTAAGATTCCCTTCAATTTGAAGGAATTTAGAACTTGTACATGTAGATCAGAAAAATGACATAAAAAGACAGTGGTATTCACAATATTGTTTGTTTGGCAGACTGAAGTTGTGCAGCAAGTCCACCATCAAGCAGAAGGAGGTCAAATGATACCTGGTTATTCACAAGCACTTGTTAACGCTGCTGTATCATCAGACCCCACGATCAATGCTTTGTTGAGTCTAGGGGCCAAAGACAAGGTTCTCCTACCAGGAATGCTGCCGCCTGGTGTGTCTGTGGCTGCTGTGCCTGTCACTACAGGAGTTGCAACCACAAACATGACACCTGGTATCACTGTGGTAATGCCTGGACAACCTCTGCCAGGCAATGTACAGTGGTCTTGACTTCAGTCTTAGACCTTGCAGGAGCTGTGGATGTATGATAGCATGTTTTGCAGTCTGGACTAACAGACATTCCTGGTGATGACACAGATATATTGATTCTGTGTCTTATCTTTAAGTGATTTCTCTTTGCACTGTGCAAAAATTCAAAGTTAAGAGTGTTAACAATACTTTCTCTCTATGCTTACATGTACATATGTGATCAGTATATCAGATAATTTGGGTGGAATCTCACAAGTGAGGCAGGCAAACAATGAAATTTCACAGTATGTCTACTCCAACCAAGGCCACCCAAGAAATTCTCCGGGAATTGAGCCAGGCACCGTTTTATGAAAGGTGTGGATTTTTCAGAGTGACTGGGAAACCCAGTAAAATGGAAATCCTAAAAAATTTCCTTGGGGAACTCCTAGAAGATTGTGTGTTAGGCCCTTGATGTTTTTTTTTGGAAAGTAGTCACCATTTGCTGTAGGCCTGCCTGTAGCCAATGGTGTGTTAGTGAATTAAAATTATAAATAGGGTCACGATTTTTTTGTTTTGTTCAGAAATGTGTTTCATGATATACTGTAATGTAAATTCTAGGAGAAACATTTCAGTTGGCAGATTTGACAGAAGTCTACTATTAATAAAATCAACAACTAAGGTGCAGGGCTTTCAATAACATTTGAAGTAGGCAGCTGGTTTGAGTAGAGTAACTGACTGTATCAACCAGTTTTAAATGCATTTCTCTTATATTACTTTAATTTTGGGTTGAAAAGAGCCGACTTTTATGGACGAAGTAGGTGACGAGTTTCGTCGGCCGTCGGTGCTTAATGAAAACCCTGAAGGTGATCCAACCATTACATAAATCTGTCCATAATTTTCTCAGGTGGCCTTGGCTAAAGTAGTTGCAGTGTAACTGGGGCAAAAAAGTGTATTGTAAGGAAAATGGCATTTTTCAAATTCTTTAAACATAAAGTGGGATGACTTTTTTTTTAACCCTTTCTAAACCTGACATGTAAAACCTGTAGACTATAAAAATGTCTGTACACTTGTGCGCAATGTTCATGTCCAGACATGTATATTTACTTTTAAGCATGAAGGAAGAATATTAAATTGCATTGATTGTGCTGGGATGTTAAATAGCTCTTGTTTTAAACCAATCAACATTAGTTGAAGTAAGCATGAATGTGTCTGGTATAATTGCAGTAGGATAGATTCTATGATTTTACTGTAGATAATGCTTTACTTGTACCATTAGCATTGCCATTACATCTCTTGCATTTGGCAAGCCATTTAACATTCAAATGTTTTTTTTTTTTTTTTAAAAGCTATTAAAGTATCAATATTATGCCCGTACAATCAAAATTCGAAACCTCCAAGGGAAGCGAAAACTGGTGTAAAGTTGGGTGGTTCTGGGAATTTTGTTAAAATTATACTGTGTGACCAAGGGTAATGGCTTTTGCTTTGAACTATTGGGAGGTTTCAAAAATCAAGGGTTTGAGAAATCCATATTCCATGGTATGTCAAATTGTGTAGTGTCAGAAAATATCCATACCCCTCCCTTTGAATAGCCTGCGAACGCAGACGTATTTCCGGCTGTTTCTTGTTTGTCGGAAATACGTCTGCGTTTGCAGGCCTCCCTTTGAAGCGATTTTGCTCTAAGACCCTCAACCCTCTGGAAATTTCAACAAAGCTTCGTACTTTTATTTGTTTTTTGGTCTTACAACCCCCTTCAACCCCACAGGAAATACCAGGCCGTTCTTTGTGGAAAGGGAGAGAGTATTGATATTTTCTGGAACTCGTACAGCATAAGGGAGAATTTAAGCATTTCCACTGTTAACAGTTGCTCAGATAACAGATTCATATAAGGGTTGTAATAGTGATGTAGTGCATTTCTCTGTCAAAATTTATCGGGCCCTTTTCTGGATCAGCCCTTTGGTTATTGTGTAATTTCCGATAGTTAATTCGCTTTCCTTGCTGTTGAATTCAAAGGAAAAAAATTATTGATTTTTTACGTTTACGTATAATAAAGTGACAGATGGTGTCTTGGCATAGTCTACTTGTGTCACTTGCACCACGGTGACCTGACGCTAAGGGCTGGTTCACATTTTGACATAAGCATAAGCATAAGCCCAAGGAATGGAAGTTCCATTCCTTGTGTTATGCATGTGTTTATGCTTATGTACCCCCAGTTCACACATGTTTTTCTTATTTTTCTTATGCCTATGCTTATGTCAAAATGTGAACCAGCCTTAACTTTGTTTCATTAGTCAAACAGTCTGGTTTCCGGCTGAGGCACTTTGCTTAGAAAACGCTTTTTAGTTCTTGCGAATTGGAGCAACCTGACAAACATGGGTCTAGCCTGCAGTGCAGGGGTATTTTGGACTCGCTAGTGCAAATCTCCATGAATCTCCAGCTATTTCCGTCATGTAGCAGCTCTCGTAAGGTCTGACGTGAATGGTTCGCAACCCTTTAAGAGTACAATAGAACAAACAGAAACAATGCCCCTAGGAGTAGCCCTAAAACAATAACAGCGGCTACAATGATAAAACAATACCAGCTTACGACAACTGGTACACTACTGGGGTTCCGTATTAGGCCGTCATCTTGGATTTGGTAACCCTGGGAGGATTGGGGCGAGACGTTAATTCCCGAGGGAGTAGGCGTTAAGTTGATAGAGTGGGCTAGGGCGGAGGGTGTGGGGAACGTAAAATACGCGTTATTTTTTGCCCCACCTCCCACCCCACCTCGCCTCTGCAACAATCCTCTGCCAGTCAAGCATCCAAGATGGCGGCATCGAAAACCCGATTTATTATCTAGCATTCCGCTCCAAAATAACGCCTACACTGCAGCCTAACGTTGGATCATGTAGCAGCTCTCGTAAGGTCTCCCATGGATGGCTAGCTACCCTTTGAGGGTACAATAGAACACACAACAGAACCAATGCCCCCTAGTCCTAAAACAATAACAGCTGCTACAATGATAAAACTATAGCACCTTACGACAGCTGCTATACTTGGAAGGGAGAGGATGGGGAGATGTAACTTAATGACAAAGTATCATCCCATTCTGGACAGTATGGATACTCCTGACTGCTTCCTGCAATGGAAACCAGAGTTGAACGATGGCTTGGGGAGACATGCGGCTCAGGGGATGGGGAATGCGACCTATACAAGTATTGCGGACTATTGAGCTACAAGAGTTACCAGTAGCCATGTGTTGACACGCGAACCATAAAAAGGCAGTAGTGCCTTTACTTTATCCCCAAATAGCTGATGTTAAAGACTCTTGATTCTTTTCACATTATTTAAACAATGTATCAATCAATTTGTAAATCTCCAATACAGTGGATTTTTATTATCAATATTATTACCATCATCATCATTACCATCCAGTAATTATTATTAGTTTTAGAAACTGGACGGTGTGGAGTATAATTCAGGGAGTAATCGCGCGAGTAATTTCAAAACTGGACGAACACGAAGTACGTCGATTTGAAATTACGATCAGACAGAAGGAAGCCATTAAAGCGCGCGTAATTCAAGCGTGAATGGCGTAGGTATCCAGTTACAGGTATCTAATTACAAAATACCAATAATTGGACACCCACGTGGTCGCCTGCCGATTACGTGACAAACGGGCGAGCGGAAAACCAATTATGATCTAGAATTTGTTACAGGCACGATTATCACTATCATTATCATTATCATCATCGCTATCTTTTATCATTGCTATTATCATTATACCTTTTTAGAAAAGAAAAACCTTAGTTTGAATCTGTTTAACTTGACATGGCATGGAGAAAACATGCGAAAGGAGAAACTGACCGGGGATATGTTCTGTAATACACCTTTACAGTTTTCATAATACTTTTACAACCATATTTTCTATTATGTACTCTTTCTTAAAGTAACCCGAGCAGGACTTCCTAGTTTAACGGCAGCACTATATCTTATTTTCGAGGACCGTTGAAGCAGTAGGCAAAAGTAGCAGTGTCTCTCTCTCAAGCAAACGTGCTTTGCTATGAAAAGCATAAACGTTCAATTTCTATTCCAAACTCCTCGCCGCTGTCTCCGATGTCATAAGCTGCTATGTCGAGGATGGGAAGGCGATAAGGCTTACGCGTGTCCACTTCTAAGACAGTATGGCGCCATTTGCCATCTTTTATCTGTGAAAGACAACTTTGATTACAACTCAACTTCGATTACAACTCAGACTTGGCTAGTTACGCGTTACGTGTCAAACTGGGGTGGACCGATGATATCTTGGTGGGCGCATGAATGTTTTCTTTGGCTTGCTCCCGTCTGGAATAGCTACTTGCGGAAGTAAGCTCCTGGCCTGTATTTTATTTTGTAAATTTAGGTTGTTGCAACCTAGTCACCCATTAGCCAGTCAAGAGATTTTATTCTGTTTTCTGAACGTAGCTTTCTCGCCTTGGTAGCAAAAAACACACTTTACTCACCAAACAGTCATCGAAAATGAGCTTGGGTTTAAATTTGTTTGAGGACCCAGCGTGCATTTCAATTCCATTATCCGCTTTGATCTTAAGCGACTTGGAAAATCCGTTGTTTTTATCGCCCCAGGCCACTGAGTCTTTGCAGTTATACTTGATTCTCTGGCGGGCGCGGTCACTCAGCAAACGGAGAAATTCTAATTGACTTGGTTCAGTGACGTATTCGATCTATAAGACAGCAAAAAATCTAAGAATATAGCAGAACGCTTCAGCTAAAAACTGAACTTGGTCTATGTTGAAGTTTGTCTGACGCGTAGAATCGATTTTTTTTCTTTTTCCTACGTGTGGCTCTTTCTACTCACGTTTTTTAAAATGTTTAAATCCTTCCCCAACCATTGATATCCATCTTGACCTGAAAACCACTTTTTCCTTTTTGTTCTGAAGGGCTGCCGAAATAAAGAAATGCGGAAGAGGCAAATGAGAAGAGATTTGAGATAAAAGATTTTTCAAAGATTTGCTTTTTTGGAGATTCCGTCAAGGCAGTAAAATCCAGAGCAACATAACATCTCAGTACCTGACTTTGGTTTTGGGGATACAGACATGATGACTGCGTGAAGTGATCACATTGGACTCTTATTGCATCATCTGGAATACCGTCATTGGGATCAATCCAATAGAAGCCTAGAAGATAACAGTTATAGGTAGGTGGTAAGTCTGTATAGGGGCCAAGTGTCCATCAGGAAGCCGGGTGCGTATCATCGGTTTCTGTAGCATGAAGCAACAAGGAGCATTTCTACTCCCCCGGATGGGATGCTAATACATCGCAGGTTTACCCGCAACAACAACAACAACAACAACAACAACAACAACAACAACAACAACA
>CM042752.1:2180605-2198105 GCA_022496165.2 Catalaphyllia jardinei
ACTCAGTTGATAAAACCAAATTAATTCGTTGGATTGTCTGGTTACTTCGATGATGTGGGTCATTGTAAAAATGCAAAGCTAAAATGTTCCCAAAATCGCCATGCAATTACAGTCAGTTTTAATTCATCATTGACTTTAATGACAATCTTTTAGTTTTGTGTTTGAATCCAATGTATAATGTTTATATTTGCTTGAATTGCCGTTGACATCTTGTTGAACCGCTTTTTTCTCAGATAGTTTTGCTTCTGTTTTCGGGTTTTCATTACGTTTTATCGTTAAGTTTGCGAAGTCCAACTTAGAGTGCCTCGTTCGTTGATTTTCTTTCAATTATGCCTTTAATTTTTAATCTCTAAAATTAAATTGAAAAATATTCTCCCCTAAGCTCCTGCTCTAGTATCACTCTTTGATTAGCTCCTCCTTCCCTCCCCTCTCTCCTAGTTCTTACCTGTGTTCCTTCCTCTCCCCTGGCCCCTACGGGACCAATGTCGCCTTGCTGACCCTGTTGAATCAAAACAAATATGCGCCACATATCTCAGTATTAATTCAATCTCCTGAGAGCTAATCATAGAGCTTTTTTCAATGGAAATCGAGACTTTTTATACTATGCTTGCGGCGATTTCGCGTCTTCTTAATCAGATGGGTGTGACTGGTAAATTACATGGGTTGTTAACTTAGCTTGAGCTTAGCGTGAATCTTTCATTGTTTACATTGATTCAGTGTACCAAAACATCAAACGAAATCGCTGTCACCTTTAGTTCCGGTTGTCCTTGGGGCCCAGGCTCCCCCTGCTCTCCTCTCTCGCCCTAATTAACAACAGACAAACAAGAAACTTTTGTTGCTGAAAAAGATTTATGATAAACTTTTATTTTTTTGTTTCCTCCTTAGGTTTAGTTTTGATTAAGAAGATGTATCAAACATTCAACACAGTTGTTTGACCATATTTCCAAACACCTTGAATTTCATCAAAAATTCTCCGCTACCCGTCGTATTTTCAGCTCTCTTCTCGGTGTTTAGAAATGCGGTCAACAAGGTCTTCAGTGTTCTTTTTGTTATCTTGCCTCTAAACTCTGGAACTCGTTACCTGAAAATTATAGAACAGTGAGTTCGTACAAAGACTTCGAGCGGCTTATCCGCAACTATACTTTTTATGCGTAATTTGTTGGTAATTAATATATATATAAGTACATAGCTATTTACTGTAGTTTTATATTTTCTGCTTGTATTTTTATAATTTACTTTTCCTCGGAGATATTAGCTAAGTCCAGCTACTCTGTAAATCCGAGATTAAATAAAGTGTAGGTATGTATGTATATATTACATCTGTTTTGATTATAGAGGCGGAATTCATCTTGAAAGTGTTGGATTTCCCTCAGAGACGTGTGGTTTCTTGTCTCTTTAATCTCCCAGCCCTCCTCTTGGATTCTTTTGATTGGGCAATCCATCAAACAGAACAAATTCAGAAAGTTTTCAAGATGTCAAAAAGTAATAAGATAATTTCCGAGAAAAAAAAGTACGGTGTGTGTCTATTGTTAATGTGAGGGGGGATGTAAGTCAGCATAAGGAATATAGTTTGGCAGGACCTTCAATCGTTATGTACTTTGGTATTCTGTTAGAAAACTCTGGTAGGTTGATAGATTAGCAGTGGGACCAAAGGATACAGAGATGCAGGTTATCGAGAAAAGAAAAAAAGGAAAAAAAGAGAAAATACTTAACCGTACAGTACCTTTTGTCCTCGCTGACCGTCAGATCCACCTTCTCCAGGTCCTCCTGTTTCACCCTATATTCAAACAATATTTTTAGATCTGGCCTTATTTGTTTTAATTCAGCACTTTGATTTGGTTACGAAATTTGTTTTGAAAGGAGCCCATTATGGGTAATGGGCTCCTGGTTTTGATTATATGCGAGAAGCAGAGCATCCTTTGCTAATTCTATGAAAGCTTATTGAGTTAATGTGATTTGCAAGTTTCCCACCCCAAACTGACTTAGAAAGGGTGAACATATGATCGATATGATATGTTTATAATACAAAATGACTGTCAAGGGAAGTTCACTTTTCGATCTTGGTTTTTACTCAAGATATAGTCCTCCTGAGTATCAATGAAGAAAGGCTCAGCTCAGTGTTTGAATTCTCCCTCCCATTCCCTTCATTAATTACACAGGAGAAAGAGAGAGCCACTCTTTGCTCAGCTGGATTCCACAGCAATGTTGGTAGGGGAATAAGTGAGCGACCGGGCATAAAGATGTTCGTTGTACTGCAGAATTACAGTCTCAGGAGCCTGTTTCTTAGCTTTCCACCTCTTTGCAATAAGTCACACTATGTTTGCTTGTTTACTGTTTACTTACAATTTCTCCTGGAGACCCCACAATTCCGCGAGCGCCGTCGGGACCAGTGCCTCCCTAGAAAGGTAAATGATTACAAGTACTTAATTCAATTTCTCCACGGATATTGCTGTCAGAAGCTTAATAAATACAGTGTGCAAAGTCTTAATTCATTTATTGCTTAACCCAGCTTAACTATTAAACTGATTCGCTTGCACAGAAAACAGCTCTTTCACCGAAAGCGTGCTCTTGAGTATTGCTGGCGAGATCCAGAAAACAGACTCAAAAAGAAAAGGAGAATAAAAAAATACTTGGAGCTTAATTAATATTGACTAATTTTATTCAATTATTCAACTAATCTGTGTTTTTTGGTAACAAACAACAACAACGACGACGACAATGATAACGACGAGGAAGAGGCTGATGGTGCAGAAGCCACAGTATTGCTGTAGCAATAGATTCCTTGCAAAAGTACAAATATGGGTTGAATTGCTTAACACTAAAATCCATTCATAAATTGAAAGGGAGTGGGGGAGAAAATCGGGGGCGACTAATTGTAGAGATCTTCAGAGGCAGAGTGTTACTTTTTCACTTGCGAGTGGTCTTAAGATTGGCCGTTATGTGAGTCTAAGCACAGAACAGTTCAGTTTGCATATACCAGGCAGTTGCACTTCGCATGCCCGTTCGTTTTAACTAATAGTTATTAAAGTGGGAACTTACGTCATCACCACCTATTCCATCATCTCCCTGTTGGCCGTGCGGCCCAGCAGGGCCTTGAGTTCCTTGTGTTCCCTGAGGACCTTGGGTCCCCATGCTACCGTCTTCCCCCTGGGAAATGAAACGATAAACAAGATAAGCCATCAGATGAGTTCGTTCATGAACTCATTTGTTAATTACTTCCAGACGTTTCAGTGATAAACCAACCTTACGTTAACAACGTTGTCATGATGTGACCCAGTAAGTCTGAAGCAGATTTCCATAGCTCCTAACGTAGGTTTTCTTCATTTTGTTCTATCAACCACAAGATCAACGCCTTTCTACCACAAGCCCATAGTGACCTTGCATAGTTTACTAGACTAGTCTCATCTAGTCTGGTCTAATCTAAATATAAGACTGAAAAGGCTCTTGAAAGTGTCAAATGGTAGTGTTTACTATCGCGATAATGCCACGCATCATATGTTTTTTTTTTGCTCATTTTTGCTGGTCTAATCTTGTCTAGTAACAGCTGTTGTCCATTATTCAGTATTCAGTCCTCTTACCTTTGGACCTTGGATACCCGGGTCGCCCGTTTTGCCGACTTCTCCCGCCTCTCCCTGATAGTAAATTTGACAGTAATACAATCATATCAGAAACAGAGCTAGATTTCATTGTTAACAATATTTCTTGTTACGGTAGCTAACGTTAGACGTTCAACGTAAAATCGAATATACCTGCACGTGCACCGTTCGGCAACGATGACCTCTCCCTGGCTAACTCAGTTTTCAATAAGTCGCACAAGAAAAGGCAATCGAAGACAGACTGTTTCATATGGTGCGCTTCAGTGTAGTGTTTTGTTAGTGCACCATGCGTATCGAAAACCCGCGGTACGGTATTTCATATTATCTCACCACAGCTCCAGCGAGGCCAGGACTTCCTTCTGCTCCTGTCGCGCCGATCACACCCTGTAAACAACAATTTGTTGAGATAAAAATTTGCTTCCTTTTTCTCAAATTTCACTTTTAACGTTCTTCTCAGTTAAAATGCATATCTTCCAGTTGCGAAATTTCGGTAGCCTCCATAACCTTTTTCTCTCAGAAAAGGCATTCAAAAGTCAATTAAAAATTAAAAACTGCTTTTCTTCACAAAGACAGGATCCTTGAATGTGCTCTGTTCTATTATAAAGTACACAGGAAGCGGTAGAGCACGAAAGAAGGGTAGGGGAAAACACAAGACGAAGTCGAGTGTTTCTCCTTTCTTCTTGAGTGCTCTATCGCTTTCTAAGTGCTTTACAACAAACTAGAATACAGTTGAGGCTTTTTTACTTGTTTTGTGATAAAGAATCTATTAATTTCCACACACATTGGACTGAATTTTCAAACCAAACTTTACTTGCCAAATAGGTAAAAGCGGCGCCAGCGTGCATCTGTTGCCTAATAAACCACGCTAAAATAAGCCAATCACAATCTTTGTTATAATTGTTGAAATAATTTTTAAATTAAAATTTGCTAACGAGACAACAGGTGTCAATCTCAAACTGAACTTGACTGAGCTAACCTCCCAGTTTCGAGTGGCTTTCAAGAGAAGAACGACCCCTTCAAGGTTCATTTTTTAATTCAATTTTTTAAATAAGGATCTTGAGGTTTTTAGGCCAGTGGAATCCAGTCCCATTATGGCTCATAAAGCCGTGCACTTATTCGATGGAAATTACGAAACAAGGAGCTCAAAGCTTGCCGGTGAAAATGCGAAGTGATGAGTTGCATTTGAAAGGAGTTACAGTCATTTACAGCTTGCAGTCGCTTTCTGCAAGATTGCTCGAACTTGCGTAAAAGTTGGGAAGACTATATTACTCCTACTGGTTCTACTCCGAGTACAGAAGTGAATAGGTGAGCAGGCTTTCAACTGAACGTTACTTGATATGAAATTATTGAGGTTCGCTTAGCTGAGATGACCGGAGATCGCACAAGTAAGCAAACAAACGTTACTACAGTACAATGTAAGTGGCTTTTGAGTATTACTGAGCATTATTACAAAAATAAAGCTTCTAATCAGGAGCTGAGACAGCTCATTGGGTGTTTTCTGTCGTTGTAATTCTTTAGTATAATCTCTGCATTAGAGAAGCCTAAGCCGTCTATTACACTGGGATAAAACACGACAGGAATTTGAGAACACGAGGGAAATGTAGGTAGTTTCCTACATTCCTCGAGTGTTTTCAAATGTCCGGAGTGTTTTATCATAGGGTAATACACGGCTAAGCCTTTTTCATTTGCTTTATGATAGAGGCAATGTGGTGAAAAACAATTCTACGTTTTACACTCTGATAAAACATGAGTTTTTTTGACCAATCAACGCGCGCAGAGTCCTATCTATATTATAAATATCAATAAATAATCTGTTGCAAAATGGGGCAAACTTTCAATCTGTTTCTTTAACCCGGAATTTCGACGAAGACCGCCACATGAGCAAAAACATTTATTAACCATCCGACTTACCATTTCCCCATCACCTCCGTCATTACCATCATTACCAGCGTCTCCGATCTCACCCTAGAATTAAAATAATATTTCATCCTCCAGATTTAAAAATATTTAGCTTTCAAACGTGGCAAACGGACACGCTTTAAATAGTCAACCGATTGCTTCCAGCCAGTTGGTGGCTTAGAATTATTTGCTTCTAACTTATAAATAGCAGAGTCCTTTTGCACTGGCAGTTGCGCCAAATCAAAGTAAACAAATGTCATAGGAATACACATACCATTTTTTTCTTGGCCATTTATATGGGGGAAAGGCGGCGCAATGAGGTTAATCCTATATATGAAGCTCTAACCCGTGAGACAAGGTCAGACCACAACACCGGGAACAACGTGTACTACTCTTTGCGCTGCGATAAGTGTGTGGGTTCTTTAACGTCTCCTGCTAACCATGCAACACTGAAGATGCAGGGGGCTAGGTCTTGGTAGCTCACTCCGCTACTCAGTTATTTTAAGACCCTGAGTGTTGGTCCGGTCTGGAGTTCAAACCGTCGACCTTCCCGCACAGCAGTCTGAGCTAACAACTAAATAAAGGTCATTATTGAGATATCAACTAATTAAGCTTGTTACCTTTGCTCCACCGTCGCCAAGTACTCCTCGCGATCCAGTGCGCCCAACGTTTCCCTGTGAAATAAGAATGTATAGTCAAGTAATACGCTTATTTATCACATCAGTTTAATGATATAATTCTTTCCTTACCCGCATTCCTGGAGCTCCCGAAGGTCCAGGAGAACCAGCCAAGCCCTGCCCACCCTGAAACATAAAGAATTGTTAGACAACTCGTAATAGAGCAGTCACTTTTTATTCATCCTTTCGTTTTCTTGCGCCAAAATTTAACAGCAATTTTATACCAGCAATTAAGCTTCTGACAATAAATGGGGAAGGGGGTAGGATTATTAGAGAGTTAAGTCGCACCTGTACTGTCATAGATCGTACATTCATTAGGTTCGTCACGCAATCTCTTCCCCCCTCCCCCCCCCCCCACGAAAGTGGGGGAGGAAGATTACGAGACGGGCCCAAAGAGTGTTTGCGTAGGAGGCTCGTGCTGTCCACGAGAGAATTTGCTAGTAGTAATATAAATAAAAAATCTCTATTTTGTTACCGTTATTCCAGCTGATCCCATATCACCGACTTGTCCTGGTTGACCGTTAAGACCCTGATGAAGAAAGAGTTTCATTCCGATGTGTCTTAAATGATCGATCGATTTGATCATTTGACTCAATGAAATAGACTGAAGAACAACCACTAACTCGTAAATTTGTAAAAGCAAAAATTAATACAATCCGACGGCTTTGGAGACACCTTGTTGGGGAGTGCCATAGGACATCGTCTCACTGGGCATTTAGAGTAGAGTCTTTGAAGTGTTTAATCTACAGAAGCGAATATTATGGTAAAGAGCCGACTATTCGGCGTCATGGTGACACCGTTTTGAAGGCAAAGTGAATGAATGAATGCTGAGATTTCATTTGTTACCAGACCCCCACCAGCTCCCCTTGCTCCTGGTGGTCCTATTTCTCCAGTTGCACCCTGTTTACCAAGAAAAAAAAGAAGAAAATAAAAACAGTTCACTCCTTAATGTCATTCTGTCAATATTACGAAAACACTGAGCTAAAACTTAACATTTTTTACTTTTCTTCCAGCCCCCCCCCCGTTTTTTTTTTTACCAGAACTTGCTTTTTCTGACCAGGATATTACTTGAAAGAGATACCGCAGGCGAGTTATGATTGACATATCTCGATGTGCTCAGTTTGAATTCTTTCGCGCGAAATGCGATGTTAACTAAAAAAAATTAATTATCGTGAAGTATATATGAAATAATTCATATTTGTACTGCGGTTGTAGATGAATGTGAAGAGTGATCATCGCAGTAAATTTTCCAATTTAAGCAACTGGAAGGAAGAAGCCTGAAAGTTCCCGTTGAAGTCTTGATTTTTTTCAGGCTTCTTCTTTCCAATTGCTTAAATTGGAAAATTTACTGCGATGATCACTCTTCACATTCATCTACAACCGCAGTACAAATATGAATTATTTCATATATACTTCACTTCACTGCACGGGAAAAATATGAACGCAATGAATTGACCTCGCTTCCAACGTGTGGCTTCACAGCACAGTTGGTAGAGCATCGCACCGGTATCGCGGAGGTCACGGGTTCGAATCCCGTTGAAGCCCTGATTTTTTCCAGGCTTCTTCTTTCCAGTTGCTTAAATTGGAAAATTTACTGCGATGATCACTCTTCACATTCAAAATTAATTATCCTTAACGGCCCCGATAAAATTCTTACGGTCCCTGCTCAGAATGTGCGGATCGATGTATCATAAGCCTCATTTTAATTACCTTTCTTCCTGGTCGGCCTGAGTCACCAGTACTGCCTTCATATCCAGTGGGACCCTTTAAAGATATGTATCATTATTTGAATAACAGGGCCGGGTTGTTCAAAGCCCGATTAAACTAACCTAGGGTTAGCGAAAATTTTGATTTCAGTTTTGTAACTTTTTGGTGAGATGTTATGTTTATATTCTTTTCCCTTCAGGTTTGAGATGTAGTAATCTCAAACTACACCAAACAGTAGAGTTTTTTAAACAAGAAAACATAATGCTTCAGTTAACGTTTAACCCTGGGTTAACGTTAACCGGCTTTCGAACAACCCGGCCCAGGAACTTACTGTCATAATGCCAAATTATTACTGTATGTAACGCTTTTTTTCTAGTTTTCACTTCAAGCTTTAGTTTGTGCCCAATATTGAACTCTCAATTACAACAACAAATAAGACTTAAACTGCTCTCCCAAATTACTTCGTTACAACCAGCTCGCATCATTTCGCCAGATACGGTTTCTTTCTCGTCCAGACGTTCTTACTCTAATGACCGATTACCTCCATGAGTTACACCCGCAGGGTATCATGGTAGTTGTATTCATCATCTTGGATTTGTTTTGATGAATACAACTACCTTAATTCCCTGCAGGTTTGTCTCGTTGAAGGAATTGGCCATTTTAGTCTTAAGTGTCAAGTTGTCTGAAATAATACAGGTTGGCAATTGCAAGAGGCAATGATCCATGGTCTCTTGATGCCGGACACAATAAAAACCTAGGGGGGAAGGTACAACAGCGAACGACCTTGGCTCATGTGCAATCTGACAAATCTGATTGGGTTCGACAATGAGAACGAAAATGGCATGTACTTGCGCAGCAATCTTACCGATGGTCCTGTGGCTCCCATTGCTCCCATTGACCCAGGCTGACCGGGAGTGCCCTGGAAGCAGTAACAATTCTCTGTTAGTAAGAACGCAAACCTCAACAAAAATCAAAGAAGGACAGTTGCATGTACCTCATCTCCACGATCTCCTCGAAATCCCTTTAGCCCTGTCTGGCCGACAGATCCCTGTGACAATTAAACGTTTTTTTAATTGTATATTAGCTATTTCTTTCTCAGGGAAATTGGTAAGACTCAGCGCTGACTTGATGTGCGAGGGTTTCTTGATTGATTGAGTTGTGTATGTATGCTGTTCGCATGTATCCATTCATTATCGTTAGCTTTGAAAAACCAAAAGAGAATGGTGATCTCCTCTTGATGACACTTTGTTTTACATGCGAGCAAACTCTTTTCTTTAACCGGTTTTTCGAAAATCATATATGTTAAAGTTAATTTACAACAACGTGAAATGAAGGCTTTTTTTCCAGCGGACTTAAGGCAAATCCTGAAACCGTTTAAAGCTCTCCTTAATACCTCAGTTCCAGTTCTTCCTGGTCCACCGCCCGGTCCACTTTCTCCAGGAGCGCCCTGAGAAGAACACATGCAAGAACATATATCATAAACCAACTATGAAGCCTTTCTCCAGCATTAGATAAGTCAGTTATACTCACCTTTTCCCCAGGGACTCCGACACCGCCTGGAATTCCAGTGGGGCCAGCAAGACCCTGCAGATATAAACTAAAATGACTCAAACATGTCGCAAATCGAGCTAAGACTTAAACGAGATGCGTCACATTTGCGCTAAATATTTCACTTTCGTCGTTTATGATCTGTGTCAATTAATCTTCTCCATCCTTTGCCATCCTTTTTCCTTTTTGGTTTATTGTTATATCTTTAGTGTTCTTCTATCTTTATAAACGATTACGTTTAGGTTTCCTTCGATTGAAGGTAATTTTGTAAGTTTCCAATACAATTCAAAATACAGTGACTGGACTCCTTTAACGAAGCAAACAAATTAAAAATATCAGGTTGCAACACAGTTAAGCAATGCTTACGGTAGGACCAATGTAACCGGACTGGCCACTAAGTCCGGGATCACCAGGGGGGCCCTAAAAGGAAAGGTAAACAGTTTTAAAGGAATAATCCGAATAGCTAGCAGATGCAGGCAGGAAAATATTACTTGCCGGGTCGCCATTAGTTCCTTGTGGACCACCTAATCCTCTATCTCCAACCTCTCCCTATAATTAACCAGAAGACGTAAGCATTATACGGTCTACGCTATCAATTCAGTTTTGAAGCATAACGTTCACAAAGTTCAATGGTTATAAATCAAACAGTTAAACGTAGTTAGCTATCACTTGACCTCTAGTTGGGGCCACTTTTGAACTTGGCGGGAACAAAACAGCCCGCTCAACATTGTAACAAATACGGAACGTCACAATTGAGAAGAAGTTAGACAACCAATGTCTTGTAAATTTGTTTATGCGAAATACCCTTTTTACGGTTAGTTAACTGTTTTTCCTAATTTTACAATGAAATCCAACGTGGATAAAAAGCAATTTCGAGCTTAAACTGTAAAATAGCCCGAAATTGCCTCACATACATGATAGATTTCATTGTAATGTAAATGAGCAGGGTAAACCGTGAAAGGGTATTTGATAAAACGTTAAGCAAGGATTATTAATTCCATGATTTAAAAGTCTTCCTATTCCTGGATTGTCTCACGAACAACAAACAGATGCAAGTCACTGACGTTCACGCCCATTTCGCCTGCCAGTCCTTGTTCTCCTGGATTACCATTTGCTCCCTGGTAAAAGATGAACAGGAAAAAAATAACTAAGAAACCCAGCCACCCCAAATTTGAGAATTATCCCGTTTAGACCCCGCTTAACTTTTTAAAAATATTTATTGTCTCTGTTATGAACCGTAAAAGTTCTTCTGCCCCCCTCGGTAAGTAACATAATTTACTGTAGCAATACGGCTGGATGTATGGCTAATTTACCTTGCTTTTTTCTCTTATAGTAAAACCAGTGTGCATGGGTAGAATCTATTTAAAAAGCATAAACGATAAAACAGCGCTCAAGAATAGAATATTTAGAACGGATTAAGAAAAACTTCGAGGAGTGGTTGTCGTATAGGTTGGGTTAGTTTCCTAACACCTTTCTCCGTTTTAAGTCCTACCGTACTTCCATCGCCGCCCACGCGTCCTCGCCGACCTATTGAGCCCGCTTCTCCCTTAATTAGTAAAGTAAAGAAAAAAAAGAATAGAAAAACGACATTGTAAATTGGATGAAATCCTTGAGTTAAAAAAACTCTAAGAATTATTAATAGAACGTCTGTGCCTAAAACCACGGAGAAAACAAAAAGTCTTCTGCAGCTTCCTGTGTAACACATCTACAGTTTCTTACCATTTCTCCTTTGGTTCCTGGTGCTCCTGTCATGCCGGGAGATCCGGCAGGCCCCTGGAAATTGCAACATGTTATTACACTGAGTGAAAAGTGAACTGGTCAACATAACACGAGCGTAGAACAAAGAAATATTCTGAGTCTCCGACAGGAATCGAACCCATTAGCTTCCAAATACCGGACTGGCGCTCTATCCACTGAGCTACGTGGACTCAGGGGGAGCAAGGTCATTTAACTGAGTTCATATGTGACAGGCGTCCAGCTGTATACTACTAATATCAGCACTATCGAAGTGATCGCGAGTGCGATAAGTGCATAAAGATGGTGAATTTTAAGCTCGCTAAGGAAATGTTAAAAGTGAACTGATCAAAGTGACACGAGCGTGGAACAAAGAAAACATCCTGCGTCCCCGACAAAATTCACCATCTTTATTCACTTATCCCTCCGGGTTGGGAGGTGAATAACTTCTCTTCGAGCACAAAAGTAGCGTTTTTATCGAATTCATCAAATGAAATGAACTACACCGCAATTTATGCTGTGTAACGTCACCCTTTGTCCTTGATTTCCCTGATCGCCATCTGGGCCAGTTTGTCCTTGCCGCCCCTAACAAAATAAAATGGAGAATCTCTTTCTTTAATTATACATTGCTGACAGAATGGATCAAGATCATCTCATCTGATAAGCTGCAGAGAGAGCGAGAACCTGAGATTAAGTGAATCAATATATTTGATGGCGTTGGCCGGATCGGTCACGTGCTCTGTAAACCACTAGCCTCTCTTAATTAGCTCTCAGATGGACACCAGGGCCCGGTTGTTTAAAACCCCGATTAGCACTAATCCTCGATTAAATACGCTAATCCGCGATTAAAATTTAATCTGCGATTAGACTGCGTTGCTCAAAGCCCGATTAACGCTAATCTGACTCTAATCGGCGGGTTAAATTTAATACACCTCCAAAGGAAGATTAAATCGCTAATCGGCCGATTAATATTGAAATAAAATGGCCGACTTGTTGTTTGGCCTTCGTTGCATGAGACCAAGGACGAGCACGAATTTATCAATATAACGGTAGCATACTAGTTTACAGCAATCTAAAGCTTCGCACTCGCTACAGATTCGACAGAGCCTCAATTGAATACAATACAAACCTCATAGAGGCGGATTTACAAAGGAAAACATTTTTATTACGCTCTGAAACCAATCGACCAAGTGCTGATAGCACTACAGTTTTATGCGAGTGATACCTTACTGCAAGTTGTTGGCGATACAACTGGAGTAGACAAGTCCACTGTTTCACTGGCATCCATAACGCGGACACCATATTGGAAACAATCACAGTTCTTACTCACGGGAAATTGCATTATGGGATACTAATTGTCGATTAGCGAGACAATATAAGTGGTTTTTACACCACGTACTAACCGTTAACCAGCGATTAACTAATCTGCCCTCTAATCGGGCTTTGAACAACGTTCTCAATTCCTCCGATTAGCTAACCCGGTGTTAGTGGTTTTAATCGACGATTAGGCTTAATCGGAGGTTAGTTTAATCGGGGTTTTGAACAACCGGGCCCGGAGGGTAAAAAGTAGAAAGATCTACACCTGAAGGCGGACTGCAGAGGCGGAACCTTGAGGATTTACACCTTAACTAAGAGCAAGTTGCACGGCTTGAAAAGGACCGACAGGAAGGCGAAAGCTGTGTGCCAATTGGCGTCCAAGGGATAGATGATGATGAATTGAATGTCCGTGAAACAAAATATAACTAAGACATTACACATACGGTGTTATCAATTGAGGCTTATGGCGCGTTCTGAATTAAACCTCGTCAGCGAGAAGAAAAGACCACGTTCATAATAAATATTACCACCAAAAAATACTGAGACAACTGATATTTAAGAACCAAATCCATAACGTTTAAAAGTTCTACGACTGAACAAAACTTGAACTTAAACTTTATTTAACAAATAAAGAAGCCTAAGCCGTGTATTACACTGTGATAAAACGCGATGGTCATTTGAGAACACGAGGGAAATGTAGAAAACACGAGCCGCAGGCGAGTGTTTTCTACATTTCTTGAGTGTTCTCAAATGGCCGGAGTGTTTTATCACAGTGTAATTCACGGCTTAGGCTTCTTCATTTGCTTTTAAAATATAGATTTTACACGCGCAAAACAATAAAGCACGCTTTTTCTATGTTTTATTTTTATTTAAACACAGTAAATCTATCAGATAAAAATATATCAGATAAAATAATAATAATAATAATAATAATAATAACGACATATTTGGTCGGCTACTCGTTAGTTCATGATCACCTATGTAAATTGCTAGCTGGTACGTCTCGTCCTAAATTCTTACAAACGCCAGTCTTAACAGCCTTTAAATCAAGAAAAGTGTCAAATCTTGGGACTGCCATGTCAGTACTTACAGGTGGTCCTAATTTACCCGCGTCTCCTCGTTCACCAGGGCGACCATCTACACCCTACAATGCGACGGCAATAAGTTAATCATAGAAATAAGCTTTAATCCTCATACGATTTTCTCGAGAAATAATACATCCTTCTCTGGGGCTAAAATAAAGTAGCTGCTTACCTGGTCACCAGAAATCCCTTGCAGTCCTGGAGTCCCAGGGATGCCCTAGCGAACAAAAACCCAGCAGTTTAATCATGACAAGACAAATAAATGGATCAAAAGAAGCATGCAATTAGTTTGCAATTTTCTTGCTCTTGTTCAGTGACGAAGAGGTAGTCAATACAGCAAGTGCAGGGTATTAATCTACTAGATTACGAATATGCAATTGCAAGTTTCATACCCTTTTGCCAGGCAATCCATTTCCACCGGCATTTCCTTTTGCACCCTAAAGACGCAAGTCATGAAATTAAGTAGTCAATCACAACAAATATAACAAGAACAAAGATTTCAGAGGGAGGGGAAGTGTTGTCTGATCTAAAAAGGTACGAAGGATCATTTGAATTACCAGCAATCATCAAAATATTGTAAAAGACTGAGGAGATATATATGTGATCAACGAAAATGTCTCTCATTTTCCTTTGACTTTATGGTCCCGGAAACAACTACAGTTAAGTCGCAGGCGAATGCCGAAAAAGATGCCTCCGGTCACTCAGGGAAGATCTGATCCAGGTAGGTTTTAATTCTCTCCAAGTTCACTGGATAAGCCAGTTTCGGACCAGAGCAAAGAGAAACCTGCCTCGTGGAGCTAGTAGCATTCTCGAGAAAATAAACTTCAGTAACCTAGCCTGTAACAAAGTAAACCTTGCCTTTATCGATCCACTATTTAGAACCCAAGCAACAAGTTAGTCAGTCATTGTCTAAAACACAAGATACATAATACATGTCTTACTCACCGTAGATCCGAATGGGCCCGTTGAACCGCCATCTCCTGGAGAGCCGTCTGGCCCCTAAAAACAAAACTCCAATAATTATAAAATATTGAAGGATTAAACGTCAACCACACCCTTATTTTGCAGAGTGACAGACGCCCATCTCACTCCTGTAAGTACCGTATTTATTCGATTAAGCGCCCTGGGCGCTTATTTAATTTTTGGACCTTCAGGGTGGGCGCTTATTCGAGGTGGGCGCTTATTCGAGGTTGGGTGATCAAAATTATTTTTTTGGGGGGTGCGGTGGGCGCTTAATCGAATAAATACGCTAATACCTTGTCCTTGCAGCTAACCCCTTATGGTATTCTAGCAATTAATGGTTCGGTGATTTACCTGTTGGTCATGGTCATGCTATAGCCGTTGAACGACTGGGAACCGGAAAGCTAACATTGCTGTTTCAAAACAAATCACTTGCCAAACTCGCTTTTTGCTCAATTTTGTTCTACTGCATATTTTGAAAAGTATAGCTGATCATGCAGTAGGGACAGACATGCATCGCACGAGCGAATAGTCAAAAAATTGGCGCTGGGTTTACCGTGTCCCCTACTTCCCCCTCTAGTCCACCTGCACCGCTAACACCCGGCAATCCCTGTAAATATAGAGAAAAAAACATATGGTGACAGAGAAAATAAATAAGATAGGCCTGGTAGGCTTGTTTCATTGCCAAATAAAAAAGGAGGAAACTGGAGTAACAACCATGAACAAAAGAAGTCATTAAAGCAGGGTATTTATTTGCGACCATAACATATAAAGTTAACTAGTAGCGAACGAAAGAAACAAAGTAGAACGGCCCTTCTTAATCTTTATGTAGCTTTTCTATTAAAAAAAGGGTTCAAATTCATTGTATACAAACTTACCAAGGAATAGAAGAAGCAGAACAAACCTGGCTACCCTCCTGTCCTCTGCTCCCTTGGTTTCCTGGGTTTCCCTTTCCTCCCTATTAAAAGGAAATGATGTAATTTTATTCTCTTGATAACTTAAGATGTAAGTTCTACTTTCTTATAGTTAAGGTGGTTTATTTATCTATTATCAGCACTGGATTCCCTGAAAACTAAATGTCTCATTTAAATCTCTCATATGAATATTAAATAAATTATAATATTTAGAGAGGAAGCCACATCAGTCTCAGCCGGTTTTCAAGTGGGTCCTCTATCCTGGTCAAAATGGAATTTGGAAATGTTGGTTTTTTGGAGATGCTGATTTTTAGGAGGAAGGAAAAACGGGGAACCCGGACAAAAACACTCGAAGCAAAGCAAAAAAACCAACAAAAAACTCACCCATGCATGGCACCTGGCTGGAATCGAACCCATGCCACATTGGTGGGAGTTGAGTGCTCTCACGACTGTGCCGTCGCTCCCCGTCAAATAACAAGTTGTTTAGATTTTTTTTTTGACAAGCTGAAAAAGGTGGAGGGCTCTGATCTATGTAAGCTAACAGTGGGGTTAATAGTCAATGTTGCTTTCTATTTGCATCGTAAAGCTTCCTATGGGCGGTAACTTACGAGTTTACCTTCTTGCCAGGACCTCCCATGTCTCCTCGACTTCCTGCTGGTCCAACTTCTCCCTGGAGCAAACGAAACAAAAACGGCAAAAAAGATTTTTGGAAACATGAAGATACGTCGCAAGTGCAAGGAACTCATCGCTGTGGGAAAAAAATAAATATGAATACCTGTTTTCCTTTTGCTCCTTGCTCGCCATGACGTCCAACAGCGCCCAGTTGACCCTTTAATCAGAATATTATTATAAACTGTAAAACTAATCATGGGATCAAAACTGATGCGCAAATTTATGGATGAAAACGAACGACTTTGTTAATTAGTTGGCAACAAAGTAAATTGAACAACAGTTTTGTGCAGTTCAACTGTGGTATTCTTTTGCAGAACAAATCCCGAAAGTTATTAGGCAAATTCTTGAAAGATCAGCATAAGTAGCTTTTACACGAGATTTAGCGTGACAGAATGAAACATTAGTCACCTTTTCTCCCTGGTTGCCTGAGATGCCAGTTTCTCCCAACATGCCCTGAAAACAGAAAGTATTACCATGATTACTGGAACACAAGTGGTTTGAGTCGCACCACTGTACCATCAGTCACTGCGCGCCTGTAGATGCAAAAGGCCGCTAACATTGCACCATGATCCTGAGATATTAGGGGACTCTATAGGTTTGAGTAAAAGCACGAGATCCGGTACCAGTACGACACACTATTAAGTCACATACTGCATACCATCTCATCGCATGAGGTACCCTCTCAACCTAAAACCAATACGAAGAGCAAGGACTCTGGAAACGTCACTAGTGTGAAATTTAGACAATCGTATTCGTACTCAATCTCGTATTCAAAGTCCTGTGTAAAGGTCTTTTTTACATAAAGGAAGATCGCGATTTTTCAATTTAAGCCATGCATGTAGCCAAACCAATGCAAGTTAGATGCTCCATTCAACGGCGAAAACTAGATTATGAGTATGGACTCACCGGGCTTCCCGGAGTGCCTGCCAATCCCTGTGAACCCGGTCGACCTTCTCCACCCTGAGTGTAACAACAACAAAGCGATTCAGTTACTTTTTTGCTCAGCTCAGCTCTTCACTGACAACATTTTTACCGGTTTGTTTACCCCGTCAAGTTCTTGTTTTACAACAGCTATATAAGCAACTTGTTGTTGGCTCATAACGGCTTCATAGCTCTCGGCAGATTTTGCCTGGTAAAGTGGGCAAGAATCATCAGTTTGAGTCCTTGGGCAGACGTTTCAACTGTTTTAACGGCTTCATAACTGTGATGATTTGTGTATTTTATTTGCAGAGCGAATCTAGATTATGAGTAGGTCCTCTTTTCGTAGTCCGTCGAGCGCGACGCGAAGTCTAATAGCTGCGATAAGATAAAATGGCTGCGCCTGTGCGAAAAAGCGCGGTCATTTTATCTCCTCGCGCGCCAGTTTGTGTCACGTTCAGGGATCTATAAAGAAG
>CM042752.1:2200605-2212817 GCA_022496165.2 Catalaphyllia jardinei
CTTCATTTGATTACCTAGCTCGCATCTTGTGATCTGACAGTGTATTCGTCTCGACAACTTAGACTAAGCAACAAGAGAAACAATCAATCAGAGCCATAGACTTCTGTTATTGACAGGTAAAGGAACAAAGAAATAAATGCGGATCTCCTATTCTCTTCATCTACGCTTCAAGGACTATATAGAAACGGACGATATAGAACATTTAAGTAGCAATATAGATAGCTAGTAAGGTAAAGTGGAAGTTGTAAGAAGAAAGGAGACATGTCAATTCCCTCCTAGAAAACAGTATATAGACTTGCTTCTTTTCAACTTACTCTTTTTCCAGTTGGACCACGTTGACCAGGGCTACCAGGGATTCCCAAATTTCCCTCAACAAAAAATCAGAAGAATTGTAAGACTTATTTTTGTAACGATACATATGTTATACTTCAAAAAACCACTGCTCGCCTCGAATAGCTGTAGCAAACTGCGAGCAGTGTTTATATCACTTTATATGTTTTGAAATCCCTAATAAACTTGAACGTAAGCTTGAACTTTAGCAATCAGCCTTTTACTCTTTAATTTTAATGTATTGTCAAAAAATTGGCGACCAGAATTATGAAAGGATAATACAGTGGAACCCCTATTAAAGCGGCACCTGTTAAACGGCCACCACCAGTAGGCAGCCAGTTATCAAAGTCGCAATAGGGGCTTCTCTGTTTTTTTGCCTCTTTTAAGAGGCCACTATCCATTTCCCCGAGGGTTACCGTTTAATAGGGGTTGAACTGTAATTGTATTTACAAACCACCAGACTTCAATATATGTGTGCCGTTTAGCCACAGATATGCATAGAATGCATAGAAAGCAACTCGGGACTGCTTTATTTAAAGGAGGGAGCCCATTCAACTCAGTTTCATTCAAATTGGACCCTTCAACACTTTTCATTCTTTTTGAGGAGTAGGGAGGGGTGGAAGGGAGAGAGGGAAATGTTAAGACCAAAATTGTCTAGCGATTGAAATTGTCTTATGATTGGAGTAGGACCGAGTTACGTTCGTGCTATGAACACATGTGCCAAAAGTGGGAAACTTTAACCAGTGTTACAGCCACTGGAAAACTAAATTTGTTTCTCTCTTTTCCGATTGAACCTTGGCCTTAACCGTCAAGTAAGAACCAGTTCTTCTACTGACTGTACTGAGTTCCCAATTAGTGCCATTGGCACTAGAACGACCAGACACTTTAATAAAGGATATGTATGCACACCTTGGCTAATCACGGAATAATCATCATTACTTTGGTGTTATTTACCTGCCTTCCTTTGCTTCCTGGTAATCCTGATCGACCAACGGCACCAGTAGAACCCTGCCGTGACAGTTTAAGACATTTATCACAAAGTCGAGCAAAGCAAAAATATGGCCTGCTGCAGGGGTGAGCAAATCTCTAAAAAAAACCGGGCTAAGATGACAATACGTTAATTATTAACTTGGAGGCGATAACGCTACTCAAAGTGCGTCCCTACAGTACCGAAATGCAAAATCTTTTAGATTAAATATAAGAAAATTTTGCTCAACTATTACAGGATGCTATTATTGAAATGACCTCTATACGCAATAAGCCAACTAGAAGACTATTTAAAAAAAGCACTTTACATACTAGTTTTATTTCACTTAGTACTAATAATTCCAGCATTATTTATTTATTTACTACATGTATGTGTTTACTCTTTTCTCTCTTATACTAGTTTTTCTTTTTATCCTAAAATAAATGTATTTAATTAAAGGACATATAATTGGTTTACTATATACATTTTTCCTTTTTCACTTCTTTTCACTGCATCTATTTTGTTAAATAAATTGTATTCATGTTTGTTAAAAAAATAAGAAAAATATAATAAATAAGAAAATATAAAAGGTACACATGTCAAAGAATTTACTATCGTTAACTTTCCGACAAAGGAAATATCTTTACCATTCCTCCTCCTCCACCAGATAGTCCAGTTTCTCCAGGTGCTCCCTGCAACAAAATTGTTCCGAAACTATATGGAGCTAGCTGATCAAGGCAAACTAAGTAAACAAATACTAAAATCATTGAAACTTAATACATCACCACTTGTTTTAAAAGAAATATCAATTAATGAAGCCCGCAAATCGGATGCCCAAAAACTAAGCTAATTTCGTCCTCAAAGCTGAAATTGTCTCGTCCTAACAACTAGGAGATCACTGATGAATAACTATTTGCAACGCTGCGTGATGTAATCATGTCAAATCAATCGCGTGGCGCGCGAAATGTTCTTGCGTAAGGTTTGACTTGATAGTCAAATTAAACTTCCAACCAAAATCATTTAGTAAATGTAAACTATTAAGGAATAAACCTGTTATTTACCGACAGAACTACCCTGACTTTTCTTTCTCTATGAAGCAACTCAAACTCGATTTTCTTTTATTTACCGATTTTCCCATTTCTCCTTGATTTCCCTGTCCTCCTGGTAAACCTGGTTCACCCTAACAGATAAAGAAAACAAGGAAAAAAATAAAGAAAACAAAAGGTGACAATATGAAAATATGTAGAAATACAACTATATATAAATCTTAAGTTACAGTGAGAGAAAACACCAACATACCACTGCTCCTTTGGACCCCGTTAATCCAGGACTACCCTGTTCTCCCTGAGCCCCGTTACGTCCGGCTAATCCTTGGGGTCCAGTCTCTCCAGTATCACCCGTATATCCCTCATACCCAGCAGCCCCTGCACGGCCAGTTTTGCCCTTGATTCCTGGCATACCGGGGGCACCGGAGGATCCTGTTTGTCCTGTTGGCCCCTGTCGTGATAAACAAATGGATGCTAATCAAAATAAAGAATATATTAAGGTTAAAATACATGTGATGCACCATGGATGGATATTGTCATTAAAGAGATCACACTGTCACCATGCGTTTTCGACCCTAGAGGGGTCTTTAGTTCAATGTAGTTTCTGTACTTAATAATTGCAAGATTCCTTCTTACCCGCGTCCCTGGTGCTCCGGCGGGGCCCTGCTCCCCTTGTAAACCCTTAAAAGGACAATTAAATCTAATAAAACCTATTCTGGTACATAAAAAATAAACAAGGACTAGCTGAGGACTGCTCGTCAGGAACTTGCTTTATTACCTGCTCTCCAGGAGAGCCCATGTGGCCAAGCCGACCAGACTGTCCTTCCATACCCTGAAAGGAAAGTAAGACCCCGAAAGGTTTGAGGTGAGGATCACATACGCCAGTATTGAGACGCCTTTGACTAAATAGCTATCAACAACATGCACACTTTAGTTCAGCATCCTCTTAGATAGACATCCACTACTCCATCAAGACTAGCCCCATCGATTTTGCTAAGTTGCATTAAAAGAAGAAAATGAGGTTTTCAACAGATTAATTCGTGTTAATAAAATTGTATGACTAACTTACGGGGCTTCCATTTCTTCCGGCGGGTCCCGGTTTTCCTCTCTGTCCCTATAAGAGTTCAAAGACAGTCCAGATTTATATAACGGTATTAATAAAATTTCATCCTTTTCGCTGCAGCTTGGTCAAGCGTTCTTTTCTTTCAAAAACAACCTCGTATCTTTAAAGTAAGCAATCTTTCTTCCCTGTACTCTTATAACTTCCTTTCTGTACTGTTCTCAATTTTTTTTTTATTATTGAAAGAGATTTCCAGGGACTTAGTAGTCATAAAATTAGGACTGTATCTCACTTGATAAAAAAAACTGAACTATTCTTCAACACCGTTTTACAAAGAACCCGTCATGCAAATTGACACGAAATATTGGAAATGATGAGAAAACACCCCGTTTTGACTTCAGATGAATCAGAAGTGGATCGTAATTTTCGAGATGCGCTTCTTTGGCCTCTCAGGGGTTTTATGGATATAATAAAATATTCTATTAAATCTATAATGAAGCTCTTTCCTCTTTTCTTTGAAATTCTACACCGTTATTTAAAGCGGTGTGACCTGTAAGTGCAAAATTGTAAGCGTGAATTACGCAAAAAGTTTTAGTTATGTCCAGGATTGACCCTAATTAGATGCACACGGATTTCAATAAGCGTCACAAAGTGTCTCATTGCTCTTCTCCTCAACTTCAACATTACTCGTTTCTCAGAATACAGACAATTAATGTATCAGTGTCCCCCAAATGCCGCTCCTCAAGTAAGGATTAACAGCTGCATTTACCCTAAGACAAAAATGACTCTAACCTTTATCCTAACCTTATTGTTAGAAATAGGTAGCAATGGCTTAGACTTTCAGGGACACTTCGTGTTGGATGTCAAAATTGGGCGTGCATCTAATTAGGGTCATTTCTGGACATAAGTGAAAAGTTTAAGGAACGTAGGGTAATGCGCTCGTTTACTTTACCAGGTCACCATCTTCCCCTCTTTCTCCTTCAGATCCGAGTCTTCCGTCTCGGCCTCTTGGTCCTCTCGATCCAGCAGTTCCGGTTACACCAGTATCACCAAGGGGGCCCTGTGATAGTTTAAAAATTGAGTGAATGTGTCTTATTAGCCACCCTGGGAACCACAATGTGCTGACTCAAAGCTGACGCCATCTTCGGAATTTCGGCTTCTTACAAAATTTTCTTTAAATCGAAGGAAACCTGAAAATAGTGTTTACTAAAGCAAAAACAAAGCACCAAAAAGATAATAATAAACCATCACAAACAAGGCTGGTCAGGGATGGGGAAGATTAACACGGATTGCAAACAACGAAGTTGAATAATTCAGGCTGAGATTTGTAAGATTTGCAAACCGTGACGTAGGTGCTTTGAGCTTACTGAGACCCACGTGACCCATTGAGGAGTGTTGTAGCCTACATGCAGACGACAACACATTCTTTTTATTTGCTTCAAGACGCTGGTACGCAGGCGACACAGGGCACGAATTCTGCTAATAAGGTATCCAGAATTCAAGTTCTACAGACCGTGCCTCCCGGGTAGCCTTGAGGTCCGCGATTTCCAGGAGGTCCAGGATCGCCCTACAATTTGTCACAAAAAAAAATACAAATATATTAAAAAACATGATAGCAGATTCACACAAGTAAACCCCATCTTTTACAAGAGAGATTTACAAGAGGAACTCATTGAAAAAATTCCAATTCTTTTCTTCAATAAAAGAATAGCACTCTGGTAAAAGTGACGTGAAAATTGTGTTGTCGTTTCGGAGTCAGTAAGTGATGCCCAGAATGTTTGGCGAAAAACACCAAGTAGAAAACCATGATAGTCAACTCACCAAGACACAATGGAGAACGAAAAATCCACGTTCTCGCACAATGATTCCTTCGGTATAACAGGAAGAAAGTAGAGTACCTTCTTTTAAAAGAAATTTAAAACTACTATTACAAAAATCACTTACATCAACTCCTGGGAGGCCGACATCTCCTCTTGCACCAGTGGCACCCACAGCTCCCTGAGAAAACACTATGACCATGAGTAGCAGTAGTTATGAAAGGATTCATCTAAGCAGTATAATGCGAAATGGATCATTCGTCTAAGTTCCTTTAGTGTGCGATAGATCTTTTTTAGGCAATTGATCTTTAGACAGAACTTCCAACTTATTTCAAAGAACTTAACGTATTTGCTTTTTCAAAATTTACTGCCAGATCATTACTTGAATCGCGTATTTCGTTGTTTTTTATTCTTTGTGTTTTTATTTTGTGTTCCCCTTGTTCCCCTTAAACGAAATTGTAAGCGAAAATTGTTCCATCGTCTCTCTTATTCTTCCATTAGACATAGCTCGGCTAGAGGCTAACTTGAGAAGCTAACAGTTCATTTAAACTCCAGACTCACTAAAACAAGATTACGGTTGCCATCTTATCTGCAACAGCTACATATAATTAATCAGTATACTCTGAATGTTAAATATTCATATTTGAATCGAGAGAAGAAAGATGTTGCTGCTGCAGGCTGGCAGGAAACTTTGTCCTCACGATTAAGAGTTCGTTTTGATAAAATTCGCCGACCACACTTATTTCGACGGCCGTTTTTGTTTGCCACCTTGTTTCACTTATTCTCGCACAATCAAAAACAATTTCTTTAATTTGACTTACCGCTCTTCCAGGGTCTCCTAGTTCACCATCTATTCCGGCAACTCCAACAGAGCCCTGTAATATTAAATTGTAGTGGTATATGAGAAAAAGTAAACGCTAGCTTAAAATTATGCGGACAATGAAAGACGTTTGGTGACGCGCAGACGTTAACAATTTAAAGAATTTTTTACTGATTTCTTTGTGAAGAAAAAAAAATATATACCAAGACGTACCAGTGACATTCCAGCTCTTAATCAGCGATAAACTAAATATGTGTTGCTTTTAAGAGTCCTCGTAAGTAAACTGAATACTTTTTTTTAATGCATTTATTAAATGCATTAAACTGAATACTTTGCTTAGGTAACAAATAGAGAAAATGGACCTAAATGTACTGAAACTGTGGTGCTGCGTCGGTGTGGAGTATTAGAAGATGATTTGGTTGGATTCGCTCCAACGGAGGGCTAACGCTCGAAACGTCAGCTTTCGAATCTCTTTACAGTGGCTAATTCACATTATCAACTCAGTTGATAAAACCAACTTATCTAAATACGCTGAAGTTCAGGTGAGCAATTTTAGTTGGAACTTTCAGTTCCACTCCGCAAACAAATTAAACAAACTTAATCATCTAAACAAATGGATATATTGAGAAACTACAATGCAAATGAAATTAGATTAAAATTGCAACTCAAAACTTTGTCCTAGAATTTTTTTTCAGGTTAGAGCGACATATCCAATGCAGAATGCAGCCCTATGTTCCACGTGGCACAAAGGAAACAGTTAGTTAGTCACCATGGGCAACGATTCTTCAGTTCCTTTGATGCACCATGATCCGAGTGGATCTTGGATTAATGTGTTTAGAAAAGAAACGCAAAATCTGTTTTTGGATTTTAGAATCCAGTCTTGAATTTTCTTAAAGAAACGTACCCTTAAATTGTGTTTTACTGAAACCATTGCAATGAGTTTTATATTAAGGTGGTTCGATACAGTTTTAGCACATTTTCTTTTTAATCGGGATTTTGTAACGCTGCTTTTCGTGGGTTCGTACGCGTACTTCATCGACAAATTTAAAAGTGTTCCAGTTCATCAATGCTATAAAGGAAACTTTGAAATAAATTTGTTAACATTATCAGGCATACATGGTTAAAATCTATCGAACCGTTTTTTTAGAATTTTGATTTAAAAAGCGCATAAAATCGAAAATTGTTCTAAATGTATTATGGATGTGACGTTGAGGAGTAGTCGCGTTCTCAAGATCAAGAAAACACAAACCAACAAAACTTTCATGGCTTCTACGCGTTGTGTCCACCATTTTGAATTATCAAATTCATGCGGTCTCAAAATCCCGTCAGATTCGTGTGACGTTTAACTGGTGCTTCTTCATTGGTTCACAAGTCAAGCCCTTGTTCTTTTGCTATAAAAGCGCAACACTGCACCCGGATGGTTCGGCGGTTAGTCATCCCCACTACAAGACACACATCTCTCTTAAAATGTTAAAGCAACTCGGCGGGCAAAACATTTGCACATTCTAGTTAATTGATTAAATTTATTACTCTTGCACTAACCCCATTTAATTCGATTCATAGCCTGTATCTCATTAAACCTCTCATGTACCGTTGTAATCCGAACCTCATTGAAGCAGTTCTGGACTTATATCTCATTGTGATTCTTATTTTCTCAAGAGAACCGCTTTCAGATTGAGTGAGGGTCCTCGTACTTTTCACTTAATATACTTACCGCTAGACCTCTGCGACCCGGAAGTCCAGGATCACCAACCTGCAAAAATTTCGCCTCTGTTAATGGCATACACGTCACGAGACCTCCGAGTTACCATGTGGCTCTGTTCAAAACGAGGCCTCGTGCAAAACCTTTCACACAGGCCATTGCAGAAACGTGAGAGAACTAGGGAAGAGTGTGGTTGTTTTCCGTTTGTTTGAAAAACTAAGATGTTCAAATTAAAGATTAACTAAATTTGGGAGTATTTACCACTAATAGAAGTATTTGGAGGAGGAATACAGCAAAATGGTAGCTCTTCAAATATCACCCAAAATAGAGAGTTTGTTTGGATTGGGTCAGAGAACGGCCACAAATAAAATAATAAGGGTTTGTATGGAATTTTGTAATTTTTGCAAAGCTCCCATTTAGACAATTTTCCGCTGAAAACTCTTAAAGCTGGTTGGGTAGATTTTCATTAATTAACGCTTAAGTTGAAACGTTTAGATTTTCAATCTAATCTATATAAAAAAACTCGCCCCAGTGCTCTCACGTTTCTGAAATGGGCTGATTTGTATGAAAATGAACCGTTAGGACATATTTTCATTTGACTCGTTTTGATACAGAGGCAAAAGGGAACGCGTAAATGGCATACTGTGTTACGTCTAATATATATTGTGGCCTACTTGTTAGTACCATTTTCGATAATAAAACAGCACAAGCCATAACTTCTTCATCACTCAAACTATGTGCGTTTGATAAAATGCAGTCTTGGAAAACTGATATGCCTATGTAGAAAAACGTACTTGCAGTGCCAGTTCTTGCCTTTCTGGAATGATTATTGGAATCGTCAGCGGACCCTTCTCGCCTTCACGAGTCTGTGATAAACGAAACAATAAGAAATTATCACTTCTTAAAAATAGATTATAGTGTGATTCATTTCTTAGCCACGTCACGTTAAATTGCTTAAAATGAAATTGTGTTTAAATAAAGGATTGTTGCTGTTGTTGTTATCACAAAAACTACAGAAAGAAGACAACAACTTAAACCACATTAACAACAGCAATTAAGACAAGCCCATCGAGAGCAATATTCGCCCTTTAAATAACTGGAAAGCATTTCTTCATGTATTTATCGTAAACTTTTTTTTACACTTCATGACGGAAATACCACACATAAATTTTGAAAGAAGCCACATCAGCCCTAGCTGCTCAGTTGTGCGGGTCCACTATCCTGATCAAATATCAAACTGACGAATATTCGGTGGTATCACTGATCCACTGATTTCTCGCCTGATTTACTATCTTTTTAATATATATCGAAAGGCAATAATTCGCTAAAAGTTGTTTCTTATAAAGTCATGCAATCAGTTGAAGAAGAGCCAAACTTAAAACTAACAAGGCACCATTTGAAAACTTACATTGCCTATGGCCGGTCCGGGGAGGCCGGGTGGACCAGGTCTTCCTGGAGGTCCTGCGGCTCCAATTTGGCCTTTTACACCAGGTAGGCCCTGAATAGATTAACATGAAAGAAAAAATAAATGAAAAGATGTATTAAGTGATCGCATGCTATACCTTCTGTAACAGCTACGACTTTATCTTAGGGGTTAAACATTATTGGAAACAACTGCAGCCATGTTCCTTTATAAGAACATGACTTCTAACTAAATTTCTTGAAAAACAAGGCTCACTGACTTTTTATCCAAATCACAGCTATTTACTTAAAGAATATTTATCGTAGTCGATGGCAATCAATAGCAAACATTTTTGCAATTCAATCTAACAGATCAATAATTGATAAAAAACTCTCGAATACAATTAATTGCATTAAGTGTCGCTCAATAAATTAAAACTTTCCGCTCGAAAATCCACATGCGTTATATTTCGCGAAATTCCACAAAATATGAATTTTGTTACTTACCGTATCTTTAAATTCAAGATTAGCCCTTCGAGTTGAGAATTACAATTTCTAAGTAACCAAGTCTGTGTAAATTTTGAGGGTTGTCCAATACTCCGACAAATTCAGTTAGCATCGTATTGTATTATATCCACATAACAATAGATTAACAATAGATTAACCATAGATTAACAATACAATACAGCAAGTGAAGTATGATCCTCGCGGTAAATTTTCCAATTTAAGCAATTGGAAAGAAGCCTGAAAAAAATCAGGGCTTCAACGGGATTCGAATCATGGGTTCGAATCCCGTTGAAGCCCTGGTTTTTTTCAGACTTCTTTCCAATTGCTTAAACTGGAAAATTTACTGCGAGGATCATAGTTCACTTGCATCTATAACCGCAATTCAAATATGAATTATTTCATATACACTTTACATCAATACAATGCAGTTGAGAACGACGCAAAACAATAGAATACAATACAATGCTATGCATAAATTTGTCAGAGTATTGGACAAGTATGTAAATTTTTCAATTATATTTGCAAAAGAAGTGAAAACACGCATACTTTTAACAGAGCAAACAAACAGCTTCACAAACAGCTTCAGACAGACAGACAGACAGACACCTTTATTTAGTTATAAAGCTCAGGGGAGTCTCATCAGGAGCTAAAAGCAACCTACTCTCAACAGGAGCCCTGAGCATTAAACTACACTATTTACATGGAAAGTACAACAACGTCAATATAATCAAACTAATTAAGCGTCGCCGTTCAACTGACCTTATTCCCTTGAGGTCCCAATCTCCCTCGTGCTCCCCGAGCTCCTGTCAAGCCCTTAAAGCAAACACGACATGAGAATAGACGCTATGCAAATATGGCTGCCTATATATCATTATTTTGTTCCTATTTAAAATAGCCTCACTAACCTCGCCTTTGAGACAAAAATTGTAAAGAATTTATTATCCCGAACGAGGTTAGTGAGGCTGTTTTAAATACGAACCAAAGAATAATTTAAAGGTAGCCATTTTTGCATTGGGTCTATACAAGAACGGTTTTTTTCTCAATCCTCAAAATCGGTATTTCTTGGGAATGTGTGGTGCGAAATATGTTTAAAAATATAAATCTAAGAAGATAACGAATATATGTTATTACATGTACATCACGTACAGCACCTCTACAAAAAATAAGGGGTGAACGGAAGAAAACGATTTGGCTAACCCCTATAAAAGACCAAAACAAGGCATCAAAAAATTGCCAACGATCATTAAAACAAAGTATTTTACAAAAGCATTATATACTAAAAATACAAAATGTGGCTTATAACAGTTAAGTTCCCTGTTCTCTATTTATGATAATTTTTTGCTATAACAATTTTGAACGCCTGTAGTTAATTACGTTTATCGCCAGGAAAAATACGAAAAACATATTTTGATTACTATCAGTTTGCGTATGGAATTCGTTAACATTTTCCCTATATTGCGAATTGCGTAATGGAATGATAATATTCATAACCCACCACTGGTCCGAGGGAGCCTGGTTCTCCCGGTGGCCCGATCACCTAACAAAAGAGTGAACACCAAAGAGAGACAAAGCGAAATTATTGAGGTTCAACCCTGGGTGAGAGATCCTTGGAAAACAGTGAAAATTGGAAAACTGGTGAACATTTTCTACATACCGTTAATTCCACTGTAACGTAGTATCCGGTGAGAACATGAAAAAAGGAAAGAAAGCGTAATCTACCCAACTAGTTGAATGTTCCTCAAAGAGTGTTAAAAAGTTGAATGCCTATTTGAGCTTATTTGCAATTACATGTAACTGCTCTCGTGAGACCTTCCTGACGTGAGCATTTTTGAAGAATATAAAAGAGTTAGAGAAGACTTTGAAGCCTTTTTTCCACCCAGTCTTGTACTGTCACCGTTTTGTGATGAGCCGGACCAGGAGCCCATTACCCGGAGCTTCCATGTCAATTGTACCCTTGAGTCAACCCTGTCCCGTATCTTTTTATTTTTAGAACTGTGATATCTGCGAAAGTTCTGTAATTTCCCACGAAATCACGCTGACGTCCGCATAACATCCTAAAAAAATAATAAAAACTTTTCTTGCTTTTCACCATTACTGAAATTCTTTCGTGTGGCCTGCATGTGCCGTATAACAATAGAGGGCCACAGCTCTCTTATGATTGGCTATTATAAAAACACCCAAGAGAACCCCCGTGAGAGGTGCTTCTAAAAATAAAAAGATACGGGACAGGGTTGACTCAGAGGGTCAGTATGGAAGATGGAAGCTCCGGGTAATGGGCTCCTGGCCGGACGTACAAACAGTCAACTAACTTTACTATTCTGCTTCGACAGTCTATTTTTTCCAACTGAACAATGATTATAATTCGATGCAATTTTTCTTCCCTATAATTAGCTTTGAGCCCACCACGTGACGTGCAAATGACTACCTGTTCATGTGTAGTATCATCGAATGAATTTTTTGCTACAAACAACAATCTAATGAATTTTTTGCTACAAACAATAATCTAATGAATTTTTTGCTACAAACAATAATCTAATGAATTTTTTGCTACAAACAATAATC
>CM042752.1:2214567-2234271 GCA_022496165.2 Catalaphyllia jardinei
GCTCAGTTGGTAGAGCATCGCACCGGTATCGCGGAGGTCATGGGTTCGAATCCCGTTGAAGCCCTGATTTTTTTTTCAGGCTTCTTCTTTCCAGTTGCTTAAATTGGAAAATTTACTGCGAGGATCATACTTCACTTGCATCTATAACCGCAGTTCAAATATGAGTTATTTCATATATACATCACAATGTTGCGATATCTTGTGCTGAAATGTTGCAATCGTTTGGACAGAGCTTCAAAATTGAGCCAAAAACACCCAACATATAGCAACACGTCGCAACAGGGTGGGAAAACGCGCAACATGCTGTGCCTAACAGTGTTACGATATGTCGTGCTGAAATGCTGTAATCGTTTGGTCGGGGCTTTAGACGAAGTAACTGAATCTTTAACTCGGGAGTTCGCAAACGAAAGACAAACAAACACACAAACAAAAAACAAAAGGTAAAGCACCACAACCTAAACAGCTAAAATTCTAGTTTGAAATTTGCTAGAGGTCAGTCATGTTGCTCTAAGTTATTTTGGCCACGTACAAAATTACCAAGAGTAATAGTTTACTGAGATAGAAAAACACCAAAGAGTTAATGATAAACCATAATGAACAACTGAGGATGGCTAAGGATGGAGAGGATTAGCACGGATAACAAACGAAGAACTTGACCACACAAGGCTAAACTTTTAAAGATGCGTACACCATAACGCAGGTCCTTTAAAGAAGCAATAACAAAATATTTCTTACTTTTTGAACATCCCGTCCTCTCATTCCGTTTTCTCTGGTAAATATATCTGTATTCGTCAGATCGAGGGCTTTATTGATATATGTCTGTCCGCCGATACCACTTCGAGGGAAGGAACGTACTTTACGAGCCACACTTTCAACGTTGTTATTTGCACCCGTAAAATCATTAAACCGGATCAGCACCTCGGCGTCATTGCTGAACATCAGAGCAGCAACATGGGTTCCCTGATCAGAAATCTCAAAGTTTCTAATAAGTGTCTCGGTGAATTCCTTCATTATTTCCCAGTTTCTGTTAACAATGCTGCCTGACTCGTCAAGGATAAAAGCAAGATCAATCGGTTCTTTGCACACAGGTCCTGGAAAAAAAAAAGAATCATGCCGGGAGAGTAATATATCAAACACGGAAGACCGTTTCAAGGTCTTTTAACTACATTTCCAAGCAAGGACGGAGTTAAAAATACGACGCGCCGCGGAGTATTTTTGATGAAATGCAAGGAGTTTGCCAATGTGTTAAATACCTTCTTGAGTGTTTGATGTGTTTTCTCAATCTAACACTCAGGAACACAAGGACAAATAAAATTATCAAAATCTGTACTAAAAAGCATCGTCACGGTCATAATTAATAAACTTATTAATTCGAGAATAAAATATCATATTTTGCTCCATCCATTTGTTTTTTCATTTCCATGTGTCAGTTATGAAATAACGTTTGTGAAATCTGTCCACAATTAAAAGCCGGTTTCTCTCGCGTGATAAAACTGGATAACAGTTTATTTAGTTCTCTTGGCTTTTCAGCGCAGCACAAGGAGCAATAATCTCACAAAACCCGGCGTAAGACTCCATGTTAAAGCACCCCTCTCCCGCCCAGAAATAAGCCCTTCTCCTTCTATTTGCCAACAAAGACATTCCGAATTGTATAAATTCGTTCCTCTTGGGTTTTATAACTATATTTTAAAGTAATAATACACATGAAAAAAATGTCTCGATTCTGGTTGGCTGAGAGCAATGCAGTTCAAGTGTAACACCAGTGCAAATTACACATCGTAATTCTGGATTATGATTGACAGAAAGACAATGAGAAATTTTGCAGGCCAATGATATCATGTAAAGCAATGACAAAAATTTTGTACAGAAACTCTGAAAAAAGTGTTCTCGAATGCCAAAAAAATGACTTCAAGAAACATCTTCAGGCCTTTTTTCGCGCGAATTTTTCCATGTTTGTATTATCAATTTGTAATCACACGGTTTTTCTCGTTCAATTTGGAATCAATTTGCACTTGTGAGTTTTCAAAAAGCTGGAATTGCACTCGCCGAAGCGGCTCGTGCAATTTCAGCTTTTTGAAAAACTCACAAGTGCAAATTAATTCCAAATCAGTTGAACTCGAAACCGTACGTATGATTACTTATACTAATTGTTCTAAATGTCGCGGTATTTTAGCTTTAAGGTGGCTCAAAATAGTTTTCCAACGCCAGCATAAACGAACCGAGAAACAATTTAAGCGGTGTAAAACAGGAAAAATGGTTAGAAGAAGTCTCCAATGTGTTCGCATGCTTGTCGGACCTAACCTCCAGCTGGTCATTCTGGTGATAAAGAGCTATTTCCGGTGTAAATTGATTTAATTTGCTGTCATAAGTCCATGTCACACAAGTATCAAGGCTGTTATAAATTATGCAGTGAACGTCCTTGTTGAAAGAAATTGAAAATCATAAAATCGGGGAGTGAACGAAAAACCTGGTCATGGATGTAAATTAACACGACCATTTCGACTGCATGGAATATATCCTTCGCAGACTCACTGACCCTCTGTAGGTATGTTGTTAAATAAATGCTCTTTGTTTAAATTTGGCTGAATCAGATCCTTGTTACTGCATGTTAGGAAACACAAACATCAAACCGGGATGTAGGAAGAACTTGCCCGCATGATAACTCAGTTATAATGTCTACTTGATGACTGCGAGTTAAATGAATCTGTTCAGTAATACTTTACGTTCATCAGTGAAATTGAAAACGAGACCGAGACCTGCGTGAAAGATGCACGATGTCATTTTACTAATAGCCGTTTTGCACGACAAAGTGACCATATAGAGATAATAACTAAAAACCCAACTGGAATAAAAAGCCACTGCTAAGCACATTTCTAAATAAAGCTTAGACCGATCTTGTCTAAGCCGTTTAATACAAGGAATCTTTGACTACTTACCGCCGCTTGCGTCTCTCGCCATCCACGCTGCCTTCACTAGCAAGAGCAGAAGTAATTTCAGTGGAGACATAATCAACAAGGATCAGCCGAGCTGGTAAAAGATTAGCTAGAGTTTGCATTGAAGCCTGCACTTCCACTGCTTCTTCTGTAGACGAGGGTGTTAAGAAGTCCTTGCGATGCAACGAAGTGCAATGTGATATACCCTAAACAGTCACTACTTGAGTTGTAGGTTAATAGTTCTTAAGTACGCCAAAACTGAAATTGCGTTTATTAGTACAGTACAGATAGCAATCAAAAGGCCTCCTTTTCAGTGGGTAGAGAGAGTGGGGTCGATATGGCTTATTTGTTGAAGAAAAGCTTGTAACTTTTATCTCAAAGCAAGTACACTGTAGTAGAAAGAAAATCCAATAATAGAATCGGAGCAAATCGAGGAACTGTGGGTTTTGTGTGGTTGCCAAAAGGCTATACATCGGCGAAACAGGAAAACGACTAGGCGACCGATTCCGAGAACACCTCATCCCCGTGACGTCGAGAAAGACGACAAAAACACATCTAAACCGGTCGCGAGACACTTTTATCTCCCCAATCATTCCAAGCAACATATGGTCAAGTCTGCAGCCTTTCCCTACATCAAGGAAGCACGGAAAGCCGCAAAAGTTTAGAACAAAAATTTATTTTTCAAATCGGCACTCTCAATCCTCACGGTATCAAAGGACGCTTTTCATTCAACTAATTTATTCTGTTAATTTTCACGTTACCAGGCACCAGCCAATAGCGCAGCTCCATCTTTCTGTATATAAACCACACACATCCCACAATTTCTCGATTCCCTCCGACAAAGGGCCAACGTACGAAACGTCAGCTTTCGAGTCTCGCATTTATGGTGGCCAATTCACACAATCAACGTACCCAGTTGATAAAACCAAATGATTATTTGGTATCCGCAGGAGCCCATTACTCATGGTATCCGAGTACAGTCGGATCTACAGGGGCGGATCCAGAGGGAGAATGCAGGGGTGCACACCCCTTCTGGTTGAGGCGTTCTTCTTCGAGCTTTTAAAATTTGCTTACCTCACCAATCAGTTCGGTGCCATTCCTTAGTGACGCACTCCCCCAAAAGAAAAACCCTGGATCTGCCTTTGATTTAGTCAACTATCCGGAAAGCTTACATGTTGTTTTTCACTCATAAGTCAAGGGTTCTCACTCATAAATCAGGCCAGGATTTATCGTAACATCAGGTAGGATTTGGACGATCCTCTCTTCCATGATGTCCGCTCTTTGATCTACGTTTACGTTCCGACAGGGTTAAACTTTCGACGTCGGGGCTAAGCGGAACGATTGACTGCAAGAAGTGTATGTCGAACCATTACCCCGAAAATTTCGAAAGATTTTCTAACATAATAGTAAGGTTTGGCGATTCGGCTTTCGGGAATTTCCGAAGATAGATAGAAGACTAAATTCACTGCCTTCGGCGGCCTAAGTAATCAAGTAAGTCGACGGGTACATGCAATTTTGCATGTCCTAAGAAAATTAATTCGTGGTTATTTATTTCAAGTTTCTCCCGTAGCACTTGATTACCTGTATCATGATACTAATAGTATACATGAGCTGAAGTAGCTTGATGCTGAACGGCTAAAAGCAGGGCAGCGTAGGTGTTACCAAGCTATGTTGAAGGCGGTCAAAGTGTGCCCGACTCGAGGTCTTTCGAAGATAGCCGAAGATAATTTCCGATCATTTTGCCGAATTCGTTGGAGCCGTTTATTCATCCTGTGCTAAAGCCTGGTAATTCCAAGGCGTATTCCTATTCGTATGCTAACTTCGACGGTGTATGAATGGAGACTGAACAAACAACCAAACAAACAACTAACAAACAAACGAATGAATGAAGGAAATAATGAGCGAGTGAATAACTAAATGAATGCATAAATAAGTGAATAAATGAGTGAATCGCCCATAATACCCAAAAAGAAAAGAAAAACAAAACCAAGACGAACATGTAAAAATCACGTCAGTTTGTAAAGCACCTAACTAGTGTATAAGTAAGGTATCATGCAAGGGCGAAAACAACCTCGTCCCAAGCTCTCTCTCTCCTCTTACTCTTAACGACAAAACAGGCTAAAAACAGGTTTTTAGCCCTTCTAGACGTCATAGCGTCCAGTAGCTGTCAATCATTAGACATTACATTGAAACAAGAGACCATGGTCTAGTCTCTAGGTTGAGGATAGCACCAAAAATGGAAAAGAGAATCCTTAATATGATCATGAGTGGGTCTTTAATATTTAGGCACGTTCTGAACTGAAGAAGGATGATTGGTAATGCGCAAAATCTCAACGCCTTGCATTCATAAAATTTTAATCGCATTTAGGTCAAACCTTATCCTAAAAGAAGCCGAAGTTCTGGAAAAGGGAGTAATGTTTGGATAACTATCCATTTCCTTCTAAAGTTGGCGTTTTTTTTCTTTTAGGGCTAACCTGCTCACGTTATCAGTGCTATTCCGACTCGACTAAAACGTTATGTAACGGTAACCGAAAGCTGAGTGAAGCGGCTATGTTGAGATTTTGGCGTCCCACTAACTATAACGGTCTCTCTCATTTGTAACCATTTATATTGATACGCTAAAAGTGCGAACTTGCTATCATAGGCAGACATAAAGGTAAGCCGATGTTTTGGAACTCTAGAACAAGTAACCTTTCACCTGCATAGTCGACAACAAATTGAGGGCATAATTGAATTTCCGAGTGTTGCTGTTGGATTACAAAAAAAAATAACTGCAAAACATAGTTTCACGTTTTACAGGTTTTACAGAAATTCATTGAATCTTCATTCTTCCAGCATTTTTGTTTCCACCCAAAAAAAAAAAAAAAACTAAAACTAAAAAAACTAAAACTCGCCTTTTGTTACAAAACAAATATCAGCTTTGGAGATCAGTGGACAGTTGTATCAGACGATCGTTTTTACCGGGTTTTTACTAAGTGTTCCTGAAATATCGAGCAAATTTTCAAAATCGACCACTTAGCTTAAATCCTGCCGAGCTTTTTGTTGGCTTCCCCAACAGAGAGAATAAGTCCAAACGTGTTCAATATTTCTTTTCCAAATTATCGCGGTTGCTCAGTGAATGCTAACAGCTTCATGTATATTACCTTCTTAACGAAAAAGTGAAATTTTGTCGTGATGACATATGGCGGCAAAGTCTGGAATTCTGATCGCTGTATCTCATCATCGGGCTTCACTATACACATTAGACATATAACAGAATTTACTGATAAATGTCATGGCAGACCAATTTCGCAAGGGAGAGAAACTCCACACTCTTTTCCCTCGTCTTTCCAGGCCTGCACAGCCAAGGTAGCTTACGTAGGAAGCCTTTGGGAAGAAGAAATTCTTTATACCAGGAGAGAAACTAGAAGACAGATACTTTACCTAAAGTAGTGCAAAATGGTGTAAATTTTAAATTGATTGACCTCTGCAGCGTCAGGGTCGTCAACGCTCATTATGATATCAATTTCAGTGTTATTTTCCAAGCGAGCATATCCAGTTATCATTTCGAATGAAACGGTCTCAAAACGACTTTCCCCAAGCTAACGAAAATCAGGTAAAAGAAATGAATGGATTGACCCTTTATTGAACGACATTAAAGTGTCATATTCCAAGCGAGGTCATCCAGTTGGAAACAGCGTCAAAACAATATTTTTCTAGGCTAAGGTAGATGAAATTCAGGAAGGTTATATTATAATCATAAGGAAGCAAAAGGTTCCAACAGGCTTGAATTGATCACGAACTGAACGAAGGAAAACAAACTGAGATATAAAGCTACTGTAACAGTCTTTATGGAATGCTGTCATGCGATTTTCTGAAAAGTGTTTTTATCTTAGATTTAAATACGTCGCTCGTGGTTTTTGGTTTATTTTGGCATTCAAAACAATTTCCTTTATCCTTCCAAAGACGAATATTTTCAGTTGTCGGGAAGTGTTTGCGGTTTATCAGGGATTTCCTTTCATTTCACTCGGTTCCATTTCTGGTTATCTATAAAAAGGAAAGGTTTTACTAATGGTATGTCTGGTAGCTTTCTCTTTGCTGTTTTCTTTAAAATACGGCTTTAAATTGGGCCAGTCAGGAAGTAATAAGCACAGATAATACTAAAATGACATGACAGGTACTAATAAAAACCATCAGTTTGCCTCAATTATTTTCTGAGACGTAGAGTCTAAAACAATTTTTGTGCATTGTTATCCTCATACATTTGAATGAATGAAAGACTTTATTAAAGGGTAAGTGGTATTTAGCATTTCCAACGATTGAAAACCGTTTCGCAATAAGCCAATCACGATCAATCACTAACAGCGTAATCGCATACTAAGCATGGGTCACTTATGAGAAACAACTACCAGAAAATACAACTTGGCTTTGAGTCTGCGAAATGGATGGCATTTTTTGCATACGTTTCTCTGCCCTCTTTTTCTCAGGAAGCCGGAAGACCGGAAAATAGTCATAGTTAGTATATGGGCATTCACTGGCACCTTTCGTAACGTGCGTTGAAGCGGGTTTTTTTTGTTTTTGTGTTAGAGTATGATCGCAGATTAACCCTTTCGGTCACCTCTGCTATGATGCTTGAACGAGAGCATTTGACGACGATTGATGCCATGACTGCCAAACTATTGTAACGGATTTTCGACCATTGTTGATAGGTTAGTCATTCAGAGATGAAGTGGAGGCTCGTGCAGTTCTCAACGAAGGAATGTAGTCTACACACCCTTAAAAAAAACCTTTAAACGGTTTTGATAGGTTATGGAATGTTTGTTCGTTAGCAGTCTAACCTTAGCCTCCCACGCCAAGCCGACACGCTGAGAGAGCTCAAAGAACGTTCACGTGGGAAGCCGGTGTAATGATGGCTTTCTGAAGATTATACAATTCAATAAACTTTTAAATACACCAACAATTATAATTGTAGAAAGAGGAAAACTGCGTTCACATTAAGGCCTAGTATATTTTTTGAAAGCTTTTTCTTTTCAAAAGTATGCCCCCCCCTCCTTCTTTCCATTTTCACAAACAATTACAGATTCACAAAAATATGCTTAGGCGGTTAATACCCTGATGGGAGTTTAACATTCAATTACTGGAATTTCAGATTTGTCAACAGCCAATTAAATAAGGACGCTTAGAACAGACGCTGCGCCCATGCCAACCATTCAAATTATGAAAGATCCCCTTGTGATTTAGGTTTTAAAGAGGAGAAGCCCTGCTCTCTGGCACTTATAATTTCAAGCCTTCGACGAGACACCAGACACCTGACTAATTCAGAAGGAAAAATATCCATTCAACGAGATGGCAAAGATTCAAGCTGCATTTTGTCTGCTTGTGGCCTTTACTGTTATGCTTCAAGTGGATGCTGGATATCTATACCCCCAAAGGAAGCTTTATGGTGAGTTGAGTGTTCCAATAGAACATGTAAAGCACACGAAGGCTAATGTCCCTATTTCATGTTTTTATATCTGATACGATTCTCGTACAGAAAAAAAGGAATATCAAATGCTTATAAAATATTCAATAGTGATTCAAATACAATTGAAGTGCAAGGTGAGGAAGTCGCTTTTTCCATAACCCTTACCTTTTGCGTTTGAATAAATTACCTAATCGGTTAGTGCTTGGACCATTATCTTAACGGACATGGTGTACAACAATATTTACAAAGGCAATAAGATTTCCAGATCGAAATAATAGTACACTCAAATGAGATCCGGAAAGGTTAGAAGCGCAAAAACAGGAAAACCGGAGAATCGCAAACAATGCCAGAGTCAAACTGTAAATTTAAGCGTGATTTGCGTTATTTTGGCATGCTTTGACTACGGCATAACCTTCTCTAACGAACACCTCTCTACAAAATCCAGCACTGTCTATTTGATTGTTTGCTGATTCACCCAATTACTCTTAGTTACTCTTTCTACAATAGCCTACAAAACAGGTGGATCTGCAGGCTACATGTATTTCTACAACCGCCAACTCTCCTCAACTGTCACTTTCCCAAGGTGACCCTACGTTTTGGACGGGCTTGCTAGTACCAGTTTAAAATGTCATCTGACGTAATTTTGTCTTCATTTGTTCCCACAAGAGCAATTAATGAATGATCTTCAAGATATGGATGACGTCTATCGTTCTGGTAAGTGCCCTGCATTTTCTAGATTATAGAGCCAAGCTAAGCATATGGCAGTGAAATTTTTGGTTTCCGATTCTCGCTGTGCAATGTTTTTGGTTTCGCGGCTAGATATTAATATATCAGGAGTCTCTCTCAATCGACGTTAGAAAGATCTGGAAGCTATGATCGTTTTGACACATCAGTCTACTCAAAAAATAGCATGAAGGGTCAGCGTCTTGTTTTAACAAACTCCTGTCACGGCCTAACTACCAAGAATGCTGAGCCGAGATAAATTCCTTGCATTTTTCTCGCCTGTTCTAGGTTTCTGGTAGTTGGAGGCCAATAATAATAACAATAATAGTAATAATAATAATAATAATAATAGTAATAATAATAATAGTAATAAGTAAAAAAATAATAATACGGTCATGACAAGATGGTCAAGAGCCGCCGCTTAAACACAAGACAAACAAAGGTCAATGGACGGTGTGTCTCTCATAGCTCGAGCTTAGCCCGTTTAGCATACGAAACGTCAAGTTTAGCATAACAGTGCGTCGGTACAATGTTTGTTATTATTATTATTATTATTATTATTATTATTATTATTATTATTATCATCATCATCACTACTGTTTGCGTTCTACATTTAATCAAACTACGATGGCCTAAGAATTATGTGTAGCTATTGAATGTCTGCGCGACTGGTTTAAAATACATCCTGAAAAATCTTAAAATGGTTCACAACAAGTCACAAACTACGCCGGATGGTCTTATCGAAGTGTAATGGCCCTGAATATGGATTGTGCAGCTTCTCTGCAAGTGACAGATTGCAAATAAGGATTCCAGGAAGCTCAAGCAAATTATATGTAACGATGGGATAGATAATTGCAATACACCGACAAAACATAGGATAAGAGGCGTCGTGTGTTAGGTGCTGCTGATACGTAGCACTGTATTGTTTATTTCTTTGTCATGAAGCTTCTCGTTTTATCAACATTTAACAACATTTAAGGATCTCTTTGAAATAGACAAATGACTTGCCATGACAATGTTGCTCTTCCCTCCCCCCCCAGCCATACGCATTTGTACAAATTTCGGAGAGATGTTGTTTTTAATATCAATTGTTGTAAACATTATCTGTTATCTGCCATTGAGCACATTACCAGTTGTAACCCCCTTTTTTTTGCCCTACTTTTGTAATTTGTCGCAATATTGTATTATATTTGTATTAATAAAAATAAACTATTAGTAAAAGTAAAAATAGTCCAAAAAATAAGTAAGGATATCTTTCTTTCCTCAGAACCGAGCGAGAGGGATTGTTTTGATGAGCCTTACTATGCACCGATATGCAAACAGTTCAGTGGAACACACTGCAATCGAGAAAAATTCTTCATTTCCAATAACAATTTCAATATGTTCAAGCAATGGTGTAGGCGAACATGCAACTTGTGTCCGTGAAAACCCGACAGGTAGGTTATATGTGAAATGATAAGATGATAATGTAAAACAATGTTCGTGGCTAGTCTGGAGCCGTGCGCTTTCGTTTCGTCCCGGCCATGCGACTCAAAAGGGACCTTTCTGCTTGGAAAACTTGTTGGGCATCACGTGTAAAGTCACGGTCTCTTCCGCTAACAAACGATGACAGCATTCCCGCCTTATATCGCATAAATATTCCACACCGCACAGATTTATCATATATAAAATTCGACTGTTCTAATTTAAATAAGATATGTACAAAGCAAAATAAATGTATCAGTAGTATTTTTTTTGCAAACAAGCAAGAGCCCTCTTTACCGCATGATCAAATCCTAGGAGTTTTAAAATTTGAAAATGTAGTTAAATTCAAAATCTGCTCACTGGCATTAAAATTATACAACAATCCACCAACTGTTCCAGCAATCTTCCATAACTTTTTAATACCTACAACAACTGTCCACCCTATAACACTAGAAATTCCGCTAAGCTTAATTTACTTACCGACCACAAGTTAGAACTAACATAGGCAAGTATTCTGCTTCTGTCGTGTGGGAAGCTGTTCCCTTGGCATTAAAAAAGCAAAAACATTTGACGTGTCAATCTTTTCTATCCTTGTTCCTTTACAGTTTATTTTTATCTTTTTTAGTACTTTTATACCTAAGTAAACTATTACTTTCAGGTCCCCTTCAATTTAAAATAAATAAAACTATTTAAACTAAAAAAATAGTTTAAACATTTTGATCTTTTTGCTGTTACTGTTCATTTTTATTTTTATTTTATTTTAATTAATTTTCGGAACTATCGGTCTGATAGCTTCGCTCCGCAGGCAAATATTTGTTTTAAGAACATCGAATTTCCGCGGGGCAACCTATCAGCCGATAGTTCCTCGAGAGAAACACTCTATTGTTCGCGTGATAGTTGACGAGGGCGCAACTAATTGTTTTAGTATAAACCAACCAGTCGTTCCAAACTTTATCTAAATCCTCTTCACAGACAAGCGCACACTGCTACGCTTCTTACTATCTATCATAGATTATAGTTCACCACTAAATTATCCTTTGTAGTCATTGGTCAAAACTGATCACGTGGTACTATCTCGCGCGGGCACTATTTAAACAATAGAGTGTTTCTGTCGAGGAACTATCAGACCGATAGTTCCGAGACATAAACACTCTATTGTCTTTATTGTTCACCACTAAATTTTCTTCCGCACGCTAGTTCAAAAATCAATTAGACTTCAATTGAATTATTTTCAAGATTTCGATACGAAAGCCGGGAAAGCCAAATATAAAATTTGAAAAATAAAACAGACAAAGCAAACAGACAAAGCCCTTAATACAATTTCAGTTGTTTATTTTCGACGAAACCCGCTTGTTTACAACAAAATTTTCACGGACGACTACTATCCATCCGGGTATTTCCGGCGGACGACTACTATCCATCCGGGTATTTTCGGCGGACGGGCACTATGGGCTGATAGTGGCCCTCCGCGGATGAACACTATCGCGTCACGTGATCAATTTAAACCAATAAGAATCGGAGAAAATTTAGTGGTGAACTATAACAGGCGATAGTGCCCGCTCAGCGAAAGTGGCTCATCAAAGGTCGCTTTCTCCTACAAGTTTTTTGAGATAAAATGAAAAGAATTTATCCTCCCATGTAGATTTTAGTTAGAAGAGAGCAGGAGAAGTATTTTTTTAGGCTGAAAACTGCAGTAAACTACGGTACAGTAAAACGTCAAGCGGGCGCAGAAGTTTCAAGATTCGAGGTTTCCTCTTTAGAAGGTTTCTTCTTTAGAAGTCAACATTTTACATCTAAAATTGTTTATACTGCATTTATAGATGTAGAGGATACAACGGAAAATACGAAACATCTAAGCGCTCCATAGCGGTTGGAAATTTTGATAAATAAATCCTTGTCGTTTTCAGTTTTTAGGCATGCCGCTACGGGAAAATTAAGTGGTGAACAATAAAGACAATAGAGCATTTATGTCTCGTCGGAACCATCGGTCTGACAGTTGCGCCTTGAGGCCGCTTCTTGGTGTTTCCGAGGTGTCCGTTAAGAGGATTTAGTTAAAGTTTTGAACAACTAGTAGATTTATACTAAAACAATTAGATTATTTGCTCTCGATTTCTATATGATAAAAAATCTCTATGCGATAAAAATCTCGAGCTCATAATCTAATTGTTTATTAGTATAAATTTACCGTAGTCTATTGTGAATCCGTGAATTTGATTGGCTATGTTACCGTTTTCTAACTGCTGATAGTCAACAGTAAGGCATCAGTGCACATCGTGCATCACTTTTGAACCAGATGTAACATAACAAAACAGTTCTTTTCTACGCGCTACTTGGCATATTTTTTCTTTTTATGCAATGAGACTACGGTAAATTTATATTAAAACATTTAGACTACTCGCCCTCGTTTTCTACGAGCGATTAGTCAACTCGGCTGCGCCTCTTTGACTATCTGCTCGTAGAAAACTCGGGCTCGTAGTCTAATTGTTAAATAGATTGCAAGTAGCGTGGTCAATCAGGGAGCAGTAATTGTGATAGAATGCTAGTAGATTTAGACTAATACTATAATATGATAAAATTATTTACTGTTGTTTTTATTCTTAACAGAAAGACGAGGAGAGGGACGTGATTTTATCCTGCCATAAATTAACTGTAAATTGATTTTAGCTTTTAATATTCGTTAGTGTGTGCCAATGTTCATTCGATTTATTAGAATTGCTCATAAACTGAGACAGAAATTTTTTATGAATTATAATAAATTTGGATTTAAATGAATAGAAATACTATAAATAATTGTAGTAAAAGTCTTTTAGAGCAATTAAGTAGTTACACTGCATTTGGGTATATTTTGAGGAACGTGGTTTGGTTGTCTTTCGACTGTTAAATGCGTTACCTTTGTTAAATAAAAAGGAATAAAACAATTACTAATGCGATATCGCGTTATTTGTTTTGTTTTAATAAAAATCTTTAGGAATGGTTGCAAATCGACGTTTGCCATCCTCCTGTTTCTTAATTCTCCTTTCCATTGGCGAGGACATGATTTGTTGGTTTAAAATTAAGTTCTTTTTATGTTATTGCTAACTACCCATACCCTAAGAGTTAGACTTTGAGTAGCCTCTCATGCTTCGCTCGCTGACTCCTGCCAGCTCGCTTCGCTCCTCGACGGCTTTGCTCGTGCCGCCAAAGATGAGAGTCTGCCCGGATGTGTGTGCAGTCACATGACTATGACGTCAGAAAAAAGTAAGGGTCCCCATCTCGGAGGAGTGAAGAGTGTCATGCAATAACACGCGATACCTTCGTTTTATCTTATCTTTGGTTGTTTTACGATAGAAAGAGACGCCCAGGTCTTTTGCCGAGTGCCTTAAGTGATCACAAATTAAGGTGAACAGAGCGATTTTTTTCCACTCATCGGGGTTTGTGAAATCGCTCTAGTACTGTTGAATCTCAGTCTAGTACTGTTAAATCTCACTGCATAGTAATAGGGTGCTTGCAGTCTAATAATAACCAGGAAAAGTGGCTTAAAGTAACAAGATTTTCTATAATAATTATTCGCCGAAGACGAAGGGGAAGTGAATCATTGTTTTAGTGTAATTTCAGAACTGAACAAAATAAAAGTAATCCCTCTTGAGTTACTTTTGAACATTGTACCCAGTTCTTCCGCGGATATTATACTTGGGTGTTGCGTGGATGTTTTTATCAAGGATCTGTTTGCACGTATGTCGTTTCGTTTAGTTTCGTTTCAAAGCAAAGGAAAACCTCCAACGCTGTGGGATGTCTTCTTTGATATTTTAATCGCAAGCAAGGGAGCTTTGGCTCTCGATATGTTTTACTACATTTCGACACTTTAATAGGATTGTAAATAAGAGACGATGTCCCCTGCACAAACAACTTGAATGCACGGCAGAGAAATGTTTAGACAAACGACAAACGACAAACGAAAAAACGCCCAAGCTAGGCAAGCGAACAAACAGATGGTCACTGAAAAGTGCAGGTAGACGCTCGCTGCTCAAGAACAGAATATGTAAGACAGCATCAAATTTCGAAAAAGACATTTTAAAAATTGTCCTCGCATAGTTCACGTTCTCTCGAATATACAGAAAGGGGCTATTTCACGTTATTGTGTTGTGACCTTTTGTAAACAACGGCAAAGAAATGAACGAAGAACTATAACGCACGCTAACACAGCTATTGTATTCGTTGCCGTTGCCGTTAAACGGCAAACGGCAAAAATGAAACTTTTGCCGTCTGTCTTCAGCTGTCTGTACAGTAGAGTGAAAATATTTGCATTTGCGGTGAATAGTAGGAGACATTTTGCTATTTTTGTGTGTTCCCACTTAGAATAAGTTAATGATGGTGTCGCTTGACATTTGTTGCATCTTATCTTTCCGTTTATCTCATAATGTGTGAAGCCCAATTGTTTATAACGTAATTCATGAAATAATAAAAAGAAATGGAATTAACAGTGATTTTTGATTGAGAGCCGATAAACCAAAATCAAAAGCAATAAATCAGAAACCTGAAGTTTCCTGATAAAGTTTCCAGAAAATGCGGAAACTGTTGAGCTGGTTAAAACCGAACCATCCAACCGAAAACGACGGGAATTCCGGTAGAAAAACCAAATGGATCGGAAATTCCTGGTAATAAATTCCCGAAACATTGGTTTCTGGAAATTTCGGTGAAAGCTGTTCCAGTCTTCCCTCAAACCCGAATTTTTCGTCGAATGGAAAGCGCCTCAGGTATAGGTTATACAATGGGAAAGCTTCTTTGTTCCCGGTTTTTCCCCTCTACCTGAATGTTTTTTTTAAAAATTATTTCACGTAGTGATTTGTACAGGTCGTACAGGCGAACGTTAACCTTTTTTCAAAAAGTTTCAGAAATAAAAGTCTGTCTTTGATAAAGAACCTTACTGATTTTATTTTACGACTCGACAACAGTTTGACACGTGTGTTGACTTGACAACAGTGGTGCAATGAACTTGCAATGCCAACGAGAACAGAAACAAGTTAGGGATTAAGCTGAACATTGATCCCTATGGCCCCGTTAACACTGCGACGGAGAAATTTGAAATCACAGCTTTATCTCTGCTGTTAGGCCACATCAACCTGTCACGAAAAGGGAGCTTTTCGAAACGCTCTTCAAACCGGAGACTTTTCAGTTTCGCGTGGACGGAAAATGGAGCTCTGCGAAAACGATGACGTAATGGGAATCATGTCATTTCCCTGTTGTCCGAATTTTCGTCAAAAACAAATCTAAAATGGGCAATGAGCGTTGCGTTTTCAAATTTCTCTGGCGTAGTGTGGACGAAAAACATTTGATGCTTTGTGAAAAAGGTCGTTTTAAATGCCTACAGCCTAATGTAAACAGGGCCTTACAGAATAAACTGGATGATATAGTAGTCGATTTAAACTTCGAACTTAACTGCATTTGAAAACAACAACAACAACAACAACAACAAAACCTTTACTTTTACGTGGATAAGAAAAAGTTAGAAGAGGCTTCTGAAAATGACCAAACACATCCTTTTTAAACCCTGGCCAAACGGACCGGCAAGTGGTCGCAAGTTGAACTGGTGTAGAGACTTGGGTAGAGACTTGCATTGGGCGACCAAACTGACTCGCAAGTTTCCTCGCAAGAACACGCAAGTCGTAAAAAAAAAACATTTTAAATAAACACTATCCTGCATTTTATTGGCTAATAATATGTTACTGCACGCCACTCAACTTGCTTTGACTTGGGTTGGATGGCCAAACGGTGAAAAACTTGCTTTGACTTGCGTGCAAATTTGATCTCGACCAAAGTGAGCGCAAGTCATCGCAAGTTAACGTAAGTGCACGCAAGCCCTGGCCAAACGTAGTCGCAAGTAGACCCAAGTTTTCAACTTGCGCCTACTTGCGACTCCGTTTTGCCAGGGCTTTATGCTACAAAAAATAAATAAATAAAAGTAAAGCAAAATAGAATTTAAAAAACAATTGTCGAAAAAAATATTGAGACCTATTATGAAACTTTTACTGATTCATTTATTTACAATACGAAATGCAGCTAAATTTGAAATAATAAATATTTCATTGCTAATGCCTCAAGCAAACTTTAAATGTTACTTACTAGTTTTTTTAGTTAAAAGTTCTTCGTAGGGTTTTAATTTTTGAATAAAAGGACATTAATAAAAAGCAACAGCAAAGTAGGAGTATGGAGGATCAATGAAAGAATTGAGCCATTTAATGGTTCTCTTGGTACTAAGAAGTTGTCCTCTCAAAACAAGTTGTTCTGTGTGCTAAGGAACATAAGTTGACTGAATTTAATTCCAGACAATACGAGACAATTGTGTTGTAACTTGAAATTAAGCTGTTTGAAGAAACCAGGTTCTTCGCTAAGAGAAGCATAAACGTTCAATTTCTATTCCAAACTCCTCGCCGCTGTCTCCGATGTCATAAGCTGCTATGTCGAGGATGGGAAGGCGATAAGGCTTAGGTGTGTCCACTTCTAAGACAGTGTGGTGCCATTTGCCATCTTTTACCTACAATTAACAAAGCGGGCATGCATTTATTACATATAAAGCCCTTAATGATAACCTTGATTATTTCAACTGCTCTTATCCTAGACATATCTCTTTTTATCTGGACTAAAATATTATTTTGAATTGGGGTTTGTCCATTCATATCCAATGCTCATGATATCAAATAACATCATTTCAATATTATATGCTCACCGAACAGCCATCTGAGATGAGCTTGGGTTTAAATTTGTTTGAAGACTCCGCGTGCATTTCAACTCCATTGTCAGCCTTGATTTTAATGGACTTGGCTTGCCCGTTGTTCTTATCACCCCAGGCCACCGAGTCTTTGCAGTTGTATTTAATTCGCTGCCTGGCTCGGTCACTCAGCAAACGGAGGAATTCTAACTGACTGGGCTCTACCACATATTCAATCTGCAAGAAAATCACAACTTAGTGGCTGAATTTCACGCAAACGGATTGATATACCTGAAAGTACAGCCCTCTTAAACACAATCACAATATTTTTGAGTTATTTTGACCACGGACAAAATTACCTTTAAATTGAAAGAAACCTGAAAATAATACTTTACAAAGATGGGAAAACACCAAAGAGGTAATAATCAAGGTATGGATCCGTCACTGTGATGGAAAAGATTGTCACGGATTACAAACAACGAAATTGAAAAATTTAGGCTAAACTTTTCAAACCGTTTATCGTGACGTAGCTCCCTTAAGCAAGTCTTTCAAGGGGTTTTGGGAAGATGAACACTTTTGTTTTAGTCAAACATAAAACTTGCAATATTTAGAGAGAGAGAGCCACATCAGACTAAGCTGGTTTTCATGTGGGTCCCTTATCCGGGTCGAGCTGGAATTTGTAGTGTTGGGTTTCTTGAGCGACAATATCCTGAGAACCCGGAGAAAAACACTCGGAGCAAGGCAAGAACCTGAAAACTCAATCACATATGTATTCCACAAGTAACTCATACGTACATTCTTAAGCATGCGCAGATCTTCTTTGAGCCACTTATATCCATCAGCGCCAGTGAACCATTTCTTATTTCCTGTAGCGTACGCCTAAAGAAAAGAGCCATTTAGGAAAAAGATATGCAAAATCTTTAATGTTTAACATTATTTATACACAGTAAAAATTCATCAGGTACAATAAAGTGTCTAAGATCCTAAACCTATAAATTGTAATCCTAATATTATATTTACTTACAGCGATAAAACCTGATTTCTATGAATACCGTGCGTTTAAAGACTGTGATAGAGAAAGCGTTTAATTTGACTTCTCAAACTCATTAATAATTCATCATGTTAAGACAAAGAAAATCTCAACCGTGAAGGAGGTTTGGATACTCGATCTTAATTAGCATAGATTTTGACGATCATGTTTACTTCTCCCTTTACTCCTTAGTTTTTGTTTCGATTGAGAAGATATATCACACTCTCAAGACAGTGTTTTATCGGCTATCCAAACACCTCAAATTTCGTCAAAAAATACTCCGCTGCGCGTCGTATTTTTAACTCTCTTCTCGGTGTTTGGATATCCTAATGAAACATTGTCTCTCGTGTTTGATATATAACGAACGATATTCTAAGTTCCGGCCAAAGTTACAGTAAAATGTATGGAAAAGAACCTCGATATAACGAATTCTTCGATATAACGAACAAAATCCGTAAGCCCAAACGTAAAATCTACCTCGGTATAACGAATTACAATGTAAACACGCGACAGAAGATAAACGCCGAACAGATCAACAGTCAACCAATCCTTTAATCCTTATGGTAAAGAGACAGCAACCTTTCAGTCAACGGCCTATTATATGTTATAGACATTGATACTATAGTATTTCCACAGAAGTCACCTGTGTTACAAATCAATCATTAACTATGACTTCGATATAACATACATTTTGGTTGTTTCCCTTCAAATTCGTTGCATCGAAGTTTCCGATATAACGTAACCTCGATTTAACAAACATATTTGGCCGGTCCCTAGCGACTTCGTTAACTGATCAAGGTTCCACTGTAGTTAGTTCTCGGAAAGGGAACAACAAGTTTGAAGACCAAGTCCCTAAGAGCATAATTGAATTCATTTTAGAAGTGAGAGTTCGGGAACCAGACCGTTTAAAGACTTGAAAACCATCAGCACTTTCTGAATTTGAAGTACAGATTGCACGTCATCCCAGCTGCGTTTGTGAAACGAGGAATGGACATCAGCATCATAGCTTGATGAAGTTACTACTCGTGCTGCACGATTTTGTAGTTTATGTAGCTTGTTAGAGAATGTTTTGCCACAATTACACTGCACGAAGCTGCACTAATCAATCAAATGAGGTCAGCTCAACTAGTGAGTTTTACATGCAGAGTAGAGTAGATTGAGGTATGCACAAATGGCTTAACTCGCTTTATGGCTCTAATTGCAGCAGCGACCTTTTTGCACAGTTAATCAATGTGGAAAGGTTCAAAAAGACAAAAGACACATTTGTTTCTTCCTCCCCATTTTCATCTCAACCATGACCAGCAAGGACACTGATGACGGTTGGCACTCCCCTTTTAACCAAAAATTCCGAAACCAGTGTGGAAAGAGAGATAAATGGTATAAAAACGTCCTTGGAAAGTTTCCGGAAAATCCGAATTTGCTGATT
>CM042752.1:2246631-2257467 GCA_022496165.2 Catalaphyllia jardinei
GTGGGCTTTTTTACACAGATGAAGGGCTCTGCCCGAAACGTTTGTACATTTTGTAATGTTCATTGACACTTCAAGGAGTTTTTATTACCTTTTTACTGTTTTTATAGTGTCACGCATCATCTTTCAATTTTTTCTAATGCTCAAATCAGGCTGCTGATAGTCAATCACGTTCGAGAATTTTGTTATAGTTTTGATTAGTAATGGTAATAGGACTGAGTGGTGTCCAATTCGGTCTGTAATCATACGAGTGATAACAAAATCGGACGACCGCGAAGCGGGAGTCTGATTTGTTCATCACGAGTATGATTACAGACCGAATTGGACGACACAAAGTCTTATTACCAATTAATCATAAAAATTGCAATTTTCGAGAAAAGAATAGCCATGCCAAGTTGTAAAAGAAGGGGAAAATTCGCATTGAAATACCTACAAAGGAGATGAAAAACCTCCTACAGGTAATTAGGCGCCAAAAACACAAAAGCAAGCGCGCGCGCGCACGCACGCACGCACGCACGCACGTCATTACAACTTTGAATGTGATTGGTTCATTTAAGCTACAACTTCGAATGTGATTGGCCTATTGAACTGTCCGATAACAAAGTGTCCAATAACAAAGTGTCCAATAACAAACTGTCCGATAACAACTTGGCAAGTGAATTTGGAAATTGTAATTTTTATGATTAACTGTTAAAGTGAGTTTTATGATGTAGGCGATGAACCGCCTGTTTAATCATTCAAAGTCGTTGGTTTGGGGGATATCTTTTATCCGAACTAGCTGCCAATAGAAAGCCTTAACGCCGCCTCAAAATCGCATTAAGTTTATACTTCTGGTTTATAGTAATCAAGTGCAATGGCTAGGAAACTATATCAAGGAAATTGGACATTCAAGCAGAATGTGGTAACTTTTAAGAAAAACGAGTAACAATGTCTAGAACGATTATTTCACAATTTGAGTCAGCTGTCAAATTTTCCGTCTGAAACTGCAAACAGTTTTACAGAAACTGTAATGCACAAGCATTGTGTTCGAGGGGGGGGGGGGGGGGGGGGGGGGGAGATTAAAGAGTTCTTAATCGCCTTGTGTTCCAAGGTAAGACTTCAAAAATCATAACTGAAAGAAAAAGGTCAAGGAAACAACATGAACAAGAAAAATATAAATACCATAGCTCCGGCGGCTCCTCTATCTCCGGAATTACCAAAGTCACCAGGTTCACCCTAGCGTGTAAGCAACCATAAATTATCGCACACCTTTCAATAAGCAAGCGCGTGAGAAGGAGAACGACATTGTATAGTACCGAAGTGATGGAGGATTTGGTGCTGTTGGTAACTGGTTCCACATGTGGGCAATGTTATACAGAAAGGTGTTGTGCATGGCAAGGCTGTTATACGCTGGTTGTGCAACATTTAAGCCACTACCTCGAAAACTATAGTCAGTTATCCTAGGTGTACAAAAACTGACAAAAATAATTTGGGCCTTACAGTCTAAAACACTTAAAAATTAAAATGAGCGACTGCACGATATGTCTTTGCTCCAGCGTTTCCATAGTTAGGCATAGATCATAGGTAGCCGAGTTACCCAGGTTCATTAACGACCTAATTTCGTAGTGATTGGCACGTTCGATGGTATTTTTCAATTAACACAATAGCCTTCGTTTGCCAGGACAATATCTGTTCCTCAGAGCTTCTCGGAACAGATAATGTCCGCGGACAAATATCAGTTATTAATATTCAATCTTCGTTCACTGTCTAAAATCCGCACGCGTCATTGGTTAAAATTGATCACGTGAGTTCCCGTTACCTAACGACATCAAAGTGACAGAGTGTGTTATTACAATAACGCATAAAAACTGTGCAGTGTTCAGGTCGGGCGGGAAGCCATTGCAAGTCTATCGCCAGCAGGGAACTCAGATTGAATATTAAAAGGGTTAGAGACTGTTAGTTCGTGTTTTGTTTTCAAATACACGCAATTGCCTACTGCACAATGAAATCGAAATTTTCAGTACTGCACTCAGCTTCGCTTCGTGCAGTATTGAAAAATTCTCGTTCATTGTACAGTAAGCGCGTACGTGTATTTGAAAACAAAACACTCACAACAGTCTCTAACCCGTAAATAATGAACACCAAGTATTTTTGGGATTCTACAAGCGTAAATTCAGTCCTTTGCTAAAGGCAAAAACAATTCTAATACCTTCCTGCCTGGACGACCATCTCTACCACCGACTCCTTCGCTTCCCGTTGGCCCCTATGTAACAACAACAACAAGGCCGATTATTAAAAATATACAAGCACGTTTTATAATTCACTATACACTGCAGAATAATAATATGAGCTGATTTCCTCAGTAAGTATAAATAATAGCGAAAATTTCGTTGGGTATATGCACATTTTTCGCCTAAAAGAACAATGCAAAAAAGGGCGATTGTAAGTTTTTGTGGAAATTTTGAAATAGGTTCAATTATTGGGTGAAGTTGAGCAAAATATCGTGACTTGTTAGTGGCGAACAGATCAATTATTTGCCGAGCCCGAAGAATGAGGCAAATAATTGGTAACGATATTTTGCGATAACCAAGTCCAATAATTCCTTTATCATTCGATTACCAAATTAGCTTTCATATTAAAATCACTCTCTGACAACTCAGCAAAAAATCTCCCATTTTTTCACTTAAGATGGTTGTTACAATTACGCAGGCCCGAAATATTGATTGAAGCAAAACTCGTTTAGACGGTACTACGCATGAGCAGACCATGATTGGTGGAAGGCAATTATATTGTCGCGTGGTGGGCTCTACCAACGAAGAGAAAGAAAATATGCATCGAATGAAAACGTTTCATATTTCTTACCGATGGTCCTGGAGGTCCCAAGTTTCCCATCGACCCTCGTTGACCAGTCTCACCCTGTATAAGACAAAAGCAAAATAACAAACATCTCGAAATAAATTGCCACCGGTCTGTAAATAGTGGTAAAATTGAATTAATCTATATAGTCCTTACTTCTTCTCCTGAATCACCTCGATATCCCTTGAGTCCTACATTGCCTATGGGACCCTGCAAAGTTAAATTGACAATTTTATAATGTGAGGTGTTTACTTTTATAGTTGGACCCTGCTAATTCGAACGCGGTTATTTTGAATTCCCCATTACTTCGAACCAGAAACCACCGTTCTCTTTGGATTAGCCCTTTAGTCATATATAATGGCTCATTTAAAATTAACAGTTTTTCGTTTCACCCGAGGGTTACTATATAACGCACCGGTAGGCGGTGCTTGTCTCTCGTGTGTTCGGTGTACAAAAGCTAGCTCCCGAAGTTACTTCGTTGTGGTGTTCTCGTCTCTTTAAAGTGCTGCTTGACATGAGTTTAGCACTTATTTTTTTTCAGCAATACGAAAACGTCGTTTTGAAAACTAGCAACCAAGAAGAAGGGTGTCTAAATGGTCACTTTGAGTCCCTGTATTTTTTTCTACGGCACTAACACTTGATCCTAAAAATAATTTCTGAATTGTTCCCGTCCCGGTTTTATGCAGAAACCAAGACAGCGAGCATCCCCCAGTTGGCCATTATAAGCCGTAAAATTTTTGCCCAGATTCAAAGCCGGAAACCTCATGGGACTATTAGAAAAATCAAACGTTTTTCTCTCATACACTTCCAAGAACGCCCGATTGATGCAGCTAACAACTGAGGCAAGGTATGTCCCATGTCAGTGCTAAGATAAATGTAAATTCTGGCGAGCGTGCCAATAACGTTACCTCAGTTCCAGCAGAGCCTGGTCCACCGCCCGGTCCTGGCTCTCCAGTTGCACCCTGAGAAAATGAAAAGGGCCATTAAACCTGTCAAGATCTTCGTTTTAGGAAAAAAGGAAATTCAATTTACGGAGAAGATTTCCCTTAAACATCAAGGAAGAAAGAGCAAGCCAGGTAGCGGAAGGCAAATATTCACGTTTTTCATGAAACAAATCATTAAACTTAACATGTAGATGCAGATGTCTATAGTTCAAACCAAAGACGACATTGGGCAAAAGAACATGTAGACGTACAGCCAGCTTAAGTTGAAGAGGCAAAGTAGAAGAGCTTACAAGGCTTTGAAGAAGCTTGTTCCTTTATGGTTTGTTATTATCTCAGTGTTTTTCTATCTTAGTAAACTGCTATTTTCTTTTTTCCTTCAATTTAAAGGCAACATTGTACGTGGCCAGAATAACTGAAAATGCCGCGACTGAGCTGCTATGACTGACCAAGGACCACAAGAATCGTCTGCAATGGTGGATTGTAAAATCGCTCACCTTTACTCCACTCGGCCCAACAGCACCAGGCTGACCTGTCGGACCAGGCGGACCCTAAAACGCCAATAAAATTATTAGTTGTTTTACTTACGAGGTAGGCTATTGAAAATTCGTAAGACAGTCAGTTAGCACCCTTCATGATCAGATGAGTCTGGCAAAAGTTTTGAAGATAAACAACTTTAGAAATGTTTGTTTCGACAGCACCTGAATGGTGGCATTTCTAAATTCTAACTAACATATAATTGGCCAATTTACACTCATTGATTTTTGGCTGCCTAGTTAAGAGGACTCAAGGAGATTTCGCTCACTTGATAAAGTTTGCTGTTAACAAACGGGACCTCCTGGGTCAACAGCTTGGCCATTGACAATGCTAAGATGCATTCAAAATTGCGATCTTTCACATCTGCGAATTAGACAGCGCTAAGAAATTTGTATTAATTTTGTTAGGCCAGCAGTGCTAAGAACCAAAAGGAGACAAAATGCTAGTTGTACTCCTCTCCTGATAGAGTGAGAGCTAAACTCACAGTGCCACCCAAGTAGCCTGCTTGTCCGCTTGGTCCTGGATCACCTCGAGGACCCTGGCGTATGAAACCAAAAAAAAAAAAAACGTTAATAACTACCAGTAGATGACCTTCACATTCACTTTCACCCATCCTCTTCTTCCCAAGTGGCACATAAGCCCTCTAAACTCTGCCCACCAGCCAGCTCTTGCCTCTCTTGTTGGCCGCTGCAATGCAACTCGCCCTAGGTCCTCCATGCAGTTTGAGCAATGTACAAGGTACTGATGCAAGAGAAAGAAACGATAGCCTAGGGGGTCATCTTATCTTTTAAAGGGACATAATCAAGGAATCGATAGTTACTGCGTAAAAATAAAAATCCTAACTACAGTAGCATTCTGCGGCATCAGGACAAACATATAGCAATTCGATTCGCCCTTTCGAAAGCAAACATGTTTCTCAAGACATTATAATATATGTGATTTCTTTAAAAAGCATAAATATGTCCGTTCTGTGGGGATTGTATGTCTAAACTAAACGTCTTTATGGTAAACTTCTTGAATTAAATTAGCACATCTCACCAGGTCGCCACTAGCACCGGATTGTCCACCAATTCCTCTCTCTCCAGAACTGCCCTTTAATAAAAGTACCAAAGGACGTGAAACTTCTTAAAGGGAAAGCAAGCAAATCAAAGTACCGGTATCCTATTAAGCCTTGTGTACAGTTATCTCCTTTCACTTTTAATGTCACTTTGAGGTCGACGAAATTTAAATTTGCTTGGGATGGAACCCCCACTGAAAAGAATGCACGACTGTGTTTTGTGCGTTTGATTAGGTTAGGTAAGGATTGGTGAGGATTGTCCACCAATTCCTCTCTCACCAGAACTGCTCTTTAATAAAAGTACCAAAGGACGTAAAACGTCTTAAAGGGAAAGCAAAGTACCAGTATCCTATCAAGTCATGTGTGCAGGTATCTCCCTTTACTTTTAATGTCACTTTGAGGCTGACGGAATTTAAATTTGCTTGGAATGGAACCCCAACTGAAAAGAATACATTGTAATCTGGTAACTATGTTCGATTGTGTTTTGTGCGTTTGATTAGGTTAGGTAAGAATTCAATCCAGGGATCGGAATCCGTTTACTGCACTTCGATTTTAATTGATCCGGAACGCCTGCTTCAAGATAATATATGAATGATAAATGAGAATAACGGCCAATATAGTGGTATGCATCCGTTTAGTGTATATCAACAGAATTATCCGGGCTCTGATTCATTTCCACTGTGGAACACACTTGCCTTTATTCCCATTTCTCCCGGCATTCCCTGTTCTCCTGGATCCCCATTGGCACCCTAAAAAAAACGTAATTCAATAGTTAGCACTGAAGAAGGTCCAGGGACCCGTTTCCTGAAAGCCCCGGAAACTTTTCGGGCCCGTAAAGCCATATTTAATTTCTCTGTATCTAAATTCTGAGAGGTGTACACGTCTGAAACTTCTTGTATGAAAAGAACCTCTGTTGACATTAAGAACATGTGAATAAAACAGCTTTGTAATCATAAGGTTTGAGATTTAGTTACGTCTTTCCGGACGCGAAAACATTTTGGGACCTTCGAGAAATGGGCCACAGGCCCTTAAAACGCTGCTAATAGTTTGATTTAGTATATACCACACAAACGAATAGTACTTTTCGCGCACGCTGATTGGGTAGCTCGGAGGTAATTAGTATATTGTCACAAATAAAACTACTCTTTGGCAGTCCGCTAGTTATTCAACTTCTGTGGTACATGCTAATTATTTACCTCAGTGTGAGTAATTTTTAATCATTGGCAAAATTTTTGCAATCAGTGTTTAACTTTACTACTATCCGCCAATCCGTTTGGAACACCGCTAAGTGATCTACATACTGTGTTCGTTATTCCCATGTCTTTTTTAAATCCTGTAGTGCGCTCGCCTCCACTGAGATCGAGTGGTCAGGGTTTGAGCCCTAGCCGGGAACATTGTGTTGTGTTCTTAGGTAAAAACTTTGCCTGGCTCAACCCAGAAGTCAATATTAACGGGTACCGGCGAATTTAATGCTGGGGGTAACACTGCGATGGACTAGCATCCCATCCAGGGAAGAGTAGAAATACGCCAGCGCCGCCTTGACGGCCTCTGGCTCGCCTTTAAACTTTACCTTTACATTTTCCAAATCAGGGAATAAAGGCTCGCTTTAAATAATTTTTATACGTGAAAAAACCATAAATACGGAAAAATGATTTGACCGCAATCATGTTTCACCACTGAGTGGTCTCTCAAGCTTATGATGATCCTCTGTGGGTTCTCAACCTCGTACTTACCACACTGCCATCGCCGCCATTACGGCCACGACGACCAACTGGCCCTTGATCTCCCTGGAAGATGACCACGGAAAAAAGGAATATTTTAGAGCAACAAACTTCTTTCAAAGAAAGTTGTTTCTTCGACAAATAACAGCACGTACTATAGATTCACAGAAAACCACGTGAAACATACACGAACATAAGACAGTGTAAGGTCAATACATAGTAATTTATTTTCACGCAAATGAAAAGCTCTTGCTTTCTTACATCTTCTCCTCTGGTTCCTGGTGGTCCTGTGGCTCCCACCGGTCCAGCAGGTCCCTATCACAAAAAAGAAGGAAACGAACAGATACAGATAAGAGAAAAGAAGGCAATAAGGAGGAAGGAAGGGAGAAAAAACAAAGATCGAAAGAAAGACGGGAGAAGGAAGAAAGTGAAAACAAAACAAAATAAGAAAAAAAAAGAAAGGAAGACATAGAGAACAACGAAAGATAGAAAGGAAAAGGGAAAGAAAGAAAGAGAGAAAGAACAAGTGACCAATAAAGCCAGCCAGTTGTTGGCTAAAAAAAATTGTGTAAAGTCATTTCTGATAGTTTTTGCTTCCTTACTGTCTGTCCTTGATTTCCCACACTTCCTGCCTCACCCACAGGTCCTTGCGATCCCTGTAATGGATTGAAATGAACATAAAACGTCCAATGGATGAAGATAAATTTAATTATCATAAAACATTCTATGTCCAATGTACCTACTAAAGCTATAGTTTTTGAGATCATAGTTTAGAGCAGCCATATTTGTGTGTCTTGTGGCAAACTAGTCCTAAACTATCGTAGTCTGTCCTCCACAGGCTTCTTTAATTCGTGGGAATGGATTAACTCAGATTTAAGTGGCTCCCCATAGTTTGTGATCCGCGCGCTGAGGATGTAAACATAACATACGCGCGCTCAAAGGAAAACGCCAGTGTTTGCCGATATTTTATGACGTAGACTTCAACCCAAAAAGCAAAAACTGGGTGAATTTTTCCGCGTTACTTTGCGTGAAAATCGTTAAAATCTGGGAGGCTGATAAATAAATATTGTACATCAAGCTTTTCAGGGAAGTCTACCTGAATGAAGCTTTATAATTGATAGGAAACGCATTTCAGTCGTTGGACATTTATAGTTCAGGTTTAAAAGCCCAGATTTCACACTGCTTATTACAAGTAATCAGTTTGAGAGTATTGGGCGAATGCAAATACACCATTCAAAACGTAACACGTGCGAGCAAGGCTATAATGATGAACCTTTTAAGAGAGTTTGCAATAATTAGTACTCACTGGCGGGCCAGGTTTTCCCTCGTCTCCTCGTTCACCAATTTGTCCATCTACTCCCTAAACAGGAAATATGGCATCGTTGACAATAAATTCATTTTAATTTTTTTTGTGTGTGAAATTAAATGTGTACTGCACTCACTTGATCTCCAGAAAGTCCTAGTAATCCAGGCGTTCCAGGATTTCCCTAAAGAGAGGAAAAAAGGAAATCTATCAAAATTAACAATATCCGCTTTGATCACGCTTCATCCCGCACCCGAAGTCATCTATTTTCTCCCCCTTCGTAAGCTGCTTTTAATACTAAGTGGAAACCTAAAAGGTAAAATTCTGCTCAGAAAGCTAAACAAACCCAGTTCAGTAACAGCGATATATATCACGCTGTTTAACGTCGGCTTCGCACTTCCTCGCTTCAGATAAACTGCTTTATTGGTTCACTTATAGCCTCTTCCAGGCGTCAAGTGAGTTGAGGCGCAGCGCGAAAAACCGGTGAGCGAAATTAAGGAGAGGCGAGCCTTAGTGCACCATTTTTCGCGCTGCGCCCCAACTCACTTGACGCCTGAAAGTGGGTACTTCCTTCACAACTTTGTGATCAAAGCAATCCGGTAAATAAATATAGATTTAGTTGTTGTGGTACCCTTTGTCCAGGTGAGCCATTTGTGCCAGCATCTCCCTTCGGACCCTATAAATTTAGAGGAAACACAAGTCAGGTTTCTATTAAAATCTGTGAAATATATATTCTTACTAGGTTTAATTCCTTTTGCGCAAATTGACCCTAAGGAAATACACACTAATGCCAGTCACGCAATCAGACTGCTCATCAGCTTACTGACAGAAATCGATATCACAATTACAACCCCGTTGTTAAGCGGTCACCAGCGGGCCAGATATTTACTTGGTGGTAATGTTAACGGGGTAGTGTCCAATTTTAAGAATTCACTGTGAAGGATGAGGAAACGACCGTTGGTTTCTTATAGGAAGATTTACACCCTTGAAGCAGGCATAGACGACAAATGTGAAGTCTTTCGAGATTATTGAAATTTCTTCACGATTTTCTGGTTCAGGAGAGGTAATGAAATACAGCTAACCTGTCCCCCAGAAAAGCCGGTTGATCCATCACTTCCTCGGGGTCCTTGTTCTCCCTTAAAATGTCAAAGAAGAAGGGCAGACTAATAATCATTAAATCCGTGTGTAAACATTAAATGAATAATCAAAATCACACATAACAGAAACAATATCAAAAATACAAAAACACTGGCAATAAAATTGCTAAGCGCTATTGATCACTGTGTTCTCGACAGAGTATAAAAAGAAACAGGCGAAAAAGAACTAAAATAAACAGATTGAAATCGTCATGGTGATGTACCCATACATTGCGTGTCTTCTTTCAGTCAATTCAGAATATTACCTTCTAAAAAGGGGAGGTTACAAAAGTAAAAAAAAAGAAATAGAATTATAACAGAGGATCGTGAAATCTTAAATTCCAATTTAAATCCGCCAAGCAATAACATTCTTGATTCTCTTCTGTCCTATAATTAGACATAACTATGTTGAAAGCCGAAAACCTAACGGTTCATTTAGCCTCCAGTCTCATTAAAACAAGATTACTGAAAATGGATACCTTGTATGAAATATACTATATATATTAAATAAGCAATATAAATACAACAATAGTTGTATAAATGTTTGTGTGTATTAGGAAAAATAATGATGTTGTTGTTATTGTTATTGTTGTATGCTAACCTGGTCACCCTGGCCTCCTTCTTCTCCACTTGGACCTTCGGGGCCTGAAACACCCTAAAGATGAATACACGCAACACAATATGAGTGAAACACACAATTGGTTTGTATGCAAAGAAGACTAATATATAGATTTAGGCCAGCCTAAAAGCGTAGCTCCTTGGCTAGGTTGTTCAGTGCCCGACTAAGCTAACCCAGGAATAGGTAGAAACTGGATTTGAGTTTTGTAACTTTGCGGTGAGGTTTTCTGTTAATTGTTTGGCTTTCTGTTTTGAGTTTTATAATCACCATATACACAAAACAAAGCAGCAAAAAATATTTTTACAGAAGAAAAAGTTATAATTCGAATAAATTTTAATCCTGAGCTAGCGTTAACCGATTTTCGAACAATCCTGCCCCGTGAAAGTGAAGAGTGATCATCGCAGTAAATTTTCCAATTTAAGCAATTGGAAAGAAGAAGCCTGAAAAAAATCAGGGCTTCAACGGGATTCGAACCCATGACCTCCGCAACACCGGTGCGATGCTCTACCAACTGGGCTATGAAGCCACACATTGGGAGCTAGGTCAATTTATTGAGTTCATATCTTCCCGTGCAGTGCATTGATTTGAAGTATATATGAAATAATTCATATTTGTACTGCGGATATAGATGAAAGTGAAGAGTGATCATTGCAGTAAATTTTCCAATTTAAGCAATTGGAAAGAAGAAGC
>CM042752.1:2267467-2289119 GCA_022496165.2 Catalaphyllia jardinei
GCCACATAATTCGTCTAAGCACCGGATTTATACCTAGACGAGTTATCCGTCCCGGGACGCTAAATTGTCTGAGATGGATAAATCGTCTTCTAATATAAATTCGGCGCCGGATAATTCGTCTCTAGTATAATAAATTTCGCCAATAAGCAAACCACTGAATATATAAGCAAGAGAGCCCTTTAACAGTGAAATGCCGAAAAAAATTAGTTCAAATATAAACAAATCATCCGAGCCAGCCTGCATTATTATCAGTGCATTAATCGCTCTCAAGGCCACAATAACATGTAACAACTGATTAGAACCCACTCACTCTCCGTCCTGTGGGACCCGGAGGGCCTGGGCTTCCTGGACGACCCATTTCACCCTATCCAAAAAGATATTTAAAACATCAGTTAAAGTACATACTGCGTCCTTATTATTTAATGAAAATCTATTTAATTTATAGGACATTACTTTGATTGTATTTCTTTTGCATTTTTTTGTATTTTTTTCTAAACATCTTTGGGAAAGATGGGGTGTGCAGGGTTAGTTATATTATGAAGTATACTAAATACTGCATGCATAACAATAGCCGTTAAGGGGATTTATATACTATATGTACAAATGTCCTTAAAAGCAAACATATCGCGAAAGCTGAAATTATTTTTGTTTCTTTATGGTCACTTATGCGCTGTAATTATTTACTGCTGTACGGTTATTAACACCGAGAAATTTCCACCTTTAACACTGTGTTAAAAGACCTAGGTAAGGACGAAATCACTGATACATTGCTTGCATTACTTGCGGAAAATATTTCGGAGGTTTTATCGGACTTCAAAACGACCGGAGATGCTATGTTGTTTTAGAATTGGTGCCTCTTCGGTGAAAAACATTTCAAGCCACGCCCACAAAACAGTACCTTGGTTCCTCTTAGGTGTTCTTTTCAAAATTTCCGGCGAACACACTGTCCTTTTTTTTATGGGAGTCCCGCACGGATTTCGTACGTCTCATCTCGGAAAAAGTACTTCGGGCAAAAATTTCGGACACTGCTGACACATAGCTGAAGTAAATTTACGCCTACAAATTTACGCCTAGATTGAACCAAAATCTGTGAAGATGATATAGTTTTACTGCAGCCTCGAGGTTTTACAGATGCACCGACGAGACAATTAAACATATCAAATGAGCCGTTACGTATATCAAGTAGTGGTAGTCTGACATACCTCCCTTCCTTTGTCTCCCGTAAATCCTGCTTGACCAGTTGTTCCAGCAGCACCCTGTGCGACAGATATATTCACTTCAAAATGAAAAAAAGTAGCTTTGGAACTGATAGTAACCGAAAATTGTTCAATATTATATACATAACTGAGAACATTTACATAAATTTGACTTACAAGGCTTCCTGGGCGTCCTGTCTCCCCGACATCGCCAGGGTCACCCTGAAAGATAAATGTAAAGAAAACAAACAATGAGTCAAAATGGGAGTTTTGATATTGGAGATATTGGGAGAAACTAGAAAAAATCCTAAAGTCGCTACCCCAAATAGTCGATCTTGAGTAAAATACCATGGCTACCCTCTTAACTCGTTTTCTCCATAATTGAAATTTCTTTAACCAATTCATCCCTTTTTACGGTAAAAAGGTCTGGAAAAAATAAAGTTGAGAGCTATGCAAATTTAATGCTACGAGCGTAGCAAAAAAGAAAAGCGTCTGGAACGACTTGGGGTCTTTCACTGAACAGAACACCAGGGAAACCTGTTCGTAGTGGGTCTCCCTATGACCTATTATTACTACGACATGGCTTGCAAACTCCCTAAACGAGTCTTAGTTTAACTAAGTGTTAGAAAAAAAAAGATGATTTTAAGGCAGGGGCCAAAAATCACGTAATCGTTAATTTATAATGAATGAATGAACGAACAAAGGGATGAATGAATCAATTAATCAATCCAACTTTATTCACTAAAACCTCGTTATGTACCCGTTCCAAACAGTTAACACAAAATTATTTCCTGTTTTACCTGTTCTCCAGTGATTCCTTGTTCTCCTTGTTCTCCAGGTGGCCCTGGGTCGCCCTGAAGGATGGAATAGAGTCAGTGTGTAAAAGTAAAATGTTTGTTACCATTACCATCATAAATGATCTTGCCTACGTCATAAAGCAAAGTAAACTGTCCGCTTATGCTGATGACACACAAATCTTCCACGCTGATACCAATTATGCTAAAGTTTAAGAGGCAGTTTACAATGATTTGCGCTGTGCCGATAAATGGCATACAGAGTATGGGATGAAAAGGAACCATTACCATACGTTCATTGTGGGAATTTTATACCTAATTGTACATACATTTGTACTCTGTTAGTTTGTTTTCTTGCCACTGCGTCCTGCAGACTTTGCTTATCAAGGCTATGGGACGCACCGTTACCATACGCTGGATAGCTAAGAGTGTTGTCCAAATAAAATACCATACCAAAATATCATAAAACCTTATTATCATCATCTTTATTGTAGCTAACTTTAGTAACCACGGATTATAAGATGATGAACTTAGCAACGTTGACGATTTTCATGTTTTCCCGCAATATTTACTATCTTGGCTATACGGTTAATATCCTCAAATCCCTAAGAGCATTTGCACAAAGGTTCTTGTACATATTGGTGACATAACTTCTCAAGGGGATTTTATTAAACATAGAAATGAAATTGAAAATAATTTCTAATTTCAATTGTAGGTTCTCACCGTTGCTCCCTTCGATCCTTTTGCACCGGGATTTCCTTGTTCTCCCTCTTGGCCATTTATCCCAGGGTTTCCTTGAGGCCCTTGTTCCCCTGTCATACCTGTGTAGCCGCTTTCGCCTGGGGAACCTGGCCTGCCACTGGAACCTTTAATACCCACAGTGCCGGGAGCTCCTGGAGCTCCGGACTGGCCGGGCATACCCTGAGTATCAAGCAATACGTTTTCACTAATGTAGAAATGCTCTCCGAACTAATATTTATTCCCATATGTACATTTGAGTTTGTTATTTTGTTATCTTGTCGCCGGCACCTGTAATCTAGCTAGTGCAGGCATACAAAAGAAATTTAAACTGGCAGCCATTTATGAAAAGGGCCTATGATCAGCTTAAGGACGTTCGCGCCCAAAAACTTCCCACGCACAGATTTTTTTAAAACTTTGACTACAGGTAGAAATTATTAGGTTAGATTAAAAACGTAAAAAAAATCGGGAGTCACCGAATTCGTTTTGAAGATAAGGCGTACCGCAGACCATAGCATTTCTAGGATTCCCAATCATTCGAGGCGATTCTGGTCGGATTCATTACTATCGGCATTTATTTAATTTGAAGAATCATATCTACGTTATGTGTGTTTAACACAGCATATATAAGCCTATTTGATAGATCTTTGCTACATATGTTATTAAATCAGCTAAAATTAGCCTTGAAACCCACAACTTCTTAGTAGTCACCCACACCTATTTGAATCAGAAAAGGAAGTGATCTGCCGAAAAAAAGTGGGGGTCACCGAGCATCCAACAGAAATATTCGCACACCAAGTTAACGCAAAGGTCATGAGCTCTATATTTTGTCGAGTTTTTGACTCGGTGCGCGCGCTTGAAAATGACGTGGCACGGTCGTGACCAATGAATGGCGTGCGCACTAGAGATGCGCAGTAGCAATGGGCGCGAACATCCTTAAGTAACGAGATACCTGATCAGCCTGATTTTGATTTTGCTTCATCAAGACACTGAAAGATTGCAACAGGTTACGAAAATAATTCTACAATTTATAGTCCACTAAACATAATAACTAGCTTTATCCTACCGTTAAACCAACTGGTCCTGGAGAGCCTTGCTGACCGTCTAAACCCTTATTAAAGCAGCAGACATAAATCAATAACAAATCTCCATGTACCTATTTATCAACAAACGATATCTTTCCTCATTTTTCTGTTTTCTCCTTTTTTGTGGAGCATTTTAACACGAGTCTCTTGATCAGAAAATTGTGCAAGTATTCCCCATGTCGGTATATCTAAACACAGTTACTATTACTATTATTATAATATATTTAATCGCTATTATTATTATCTGCCCAAGAATCCACTTATTAAACTATCCGAGCCAGTTTGTGCCGACGAAAATAACTTCTGCTATCCGAGTAGGTCTGCTAAGTAACTTGGTAAAGATTACATTTACTCTTGTGCGCAATTATCATAGTCAGTATCACCTGCGGTCCTGGATAGCCAGCAGCACCAGTTGCGCCAGTTTTTCCTTGCTGGCCCTACGTCATCACAACAAAAGAGAAAATCAACGATTTAAACACAAGGTGCTTTCCGTACAAGAAAATGATATAGTTCGATCTAGTCTAAAAAAAAAAAGAAAAAAAAAAAAACCAACAACAGCAAACAAATAACAATAACAAAAACCATACCATAATTCCTTCCGCCCCTGGCTGACCAACAGAACCACTTTCCCCCTATGTGTAAACAAGTTAAAAATGTGGCAATGAGAATCATTACGTTATCATTACTTTTATCATGTATTAAAACCAACACCCCTACAGTTATAAACGCCACAATACAGCCAGTTTATATCGACTAGCATTGCTAGACAGATGAACAGTCATTGATAGCATGTCAGATCGCCTGGAGTAAACCCAACAATACAGCCAGTCTTTGCAGACAAGTATTACTGGGTAGATAAACAGTTACTGATAGCATACCAGGTCAGTTACAGTTATTAATCCCACAATACAGCCAGTCTGTACCGAATAGTATTAATGGGCAGATAAACAGTTATTGAGAGCATACCAGGTTGCCTACAGTTATTAACCCAACAGTACAGCCAGTCTAAACCGAATTCTATTACTGGGCAGATAAACAGTCATTGAGAGCATACCAGGTCACCATCTTCTCCTGGATCCCCTTGTGATCCAGTCCTTCCATCACGGCCAGTTGGACCCCTTGATCCTTGCAGGCCCGATCCACCGACATCGCCTACAGGTCCCTGAATGAAATGTCAACACTCTAAATTAAATGCAAGCTCACTTGAGGAGTGGCGATTACCCCATGTCTTTTACTATTAATAGCCTATCCACAGACATCGGAGGTATGTGCCGAGAGCTATAAGCCAGTTGAACTTTAGAGGTTTACCTTTTCTTACGTTTTGCTTCAGGTTATCATGGATAGAAAATCTTGAGAAAGTTAACCTAATATTCTTTAAAGGCCCAAAGGGCTGCCTCTCTCCTCCCAGTTCCAGCAGACGAAAATTATTTTGGTCGAGCTCACCACCTTTGACACTTATTGTTAGCTCTTAAGTGTTCCCGTTTTTCTTTTCACCTTCGTCTACCACGGGTTTCCCTTTCAACTTGACCAAAAAACAAAACAAAACAATCAGTACTAAAGAGCTCAATGGGGTGACTGTGACTCACATTATTTCCAGGGTATCCCGGGGGTCCTTCATTTCCACGTGAACCAGGGTCTCCCTAAAATAAACAACAGCAACAAACAGGTTAGAAAGTTTCCTCACTATCAGGAAGAATTTACGCTCAAATTGCCAAAGCACTACTTGGCCATGGCGTGTTGACCTCACTATTGCTCGCTCGATACGGAAAGGTCGAGGCTTGAGGTTTTCCCATTAAGACCGAACATTCGAGGTTGATAAGTTGTTCATTACATAGTTGTATAATGCCCTTGTATTAGCCAATCAGAGCGCGCGTTATATCGGCTACAAACATAAGCCATATATTGATTCTTTCATCGAGCTTAGATATACATTTAAATAACTCACATCAGGGCCTGGAAATCCAACATCCCCTCTTGGTCCAAGAGCGCCGGGATTTCCCTGATAAGAGATCAACGTTAGACACATTATAAACTTTATACATGACACAAAAAATGGAGTGGATTGTCAGGTAAGGTTTGGTTTGGGATTTTGATCTGATCGCTTAAGAAGGAAGCGCAAGTTGTGTTATCAAATCACAGAACGTGGGTAAGCGAGAATAGTGACATTGCAGATTATTTCCGGAGAGGGGTGAACAGTTTTGCGGATAGGTTGATTTGTGTACCCCATTTCAAGCCTTCTCTTACTACCCCAACACTTATTTCAGGTTTAAAAGTCTTTAAATTTAATTCGTTTGTGTTTTGAGCGATTTTAAAATGTATTACATGTGCGTTCAACTCACAGGCGTTCCAGTATTTCCTGCTTCTCCAACATTCCCGGCGACACCAATGGCACCCTGAAAACAAACGTTTAAGCTGCTTTCACATGAACAAATTAGCACCAGGTCAAAATGAAGAGAGTATACTAAAGTGGGTAATTGTTAGGGATCAATTGCATAATGCGTGTAGCTACAACTTTTACCCATCAGTGCGCGTTCTTATTGGCCACTTCGACGTCACATGATGACTAATAATAAAACGGTTTCCCGCCAAAAGTATCTAATAGGGCAGCATTGAAAAAGCTATAACGCCAAAGGATAAGGGTAGTGATTTACGACTGTCATGGCGCCTTAAGTGCGGTACTAACTAGAACTTTGGTTGTGTAAATTGGTCTTTACTATGTACAGTATAGACTCGCTTAAAGTAAACCCGCTTATAATTTATTGGGGTTAGTTTTGATTATCCACACGAATAGCTCATGTCTTTTCTCTAATATCAGTCCGCTTTATATGGGAACCGGTTTATACGGTCATGCAAAGGACCTGAATAAGAGACTGCCATACAAACTAAATTTGCTCTACGGGACACTGTCTATTATCTGCCCTCTGTACATTTTTTTTCATTTTTTTACGATCATGTTGCAAATGAACTATGTTAGAAAATGCAAGGTTTGTATAAGTTATTAAAAGCAGAAGCATCAGACCTAAGTTACTCGCGTTTGAAACTGACAAAAGAACATCAAGTGCGATACATTTAGCGATATATTTGATAACACTTTTTTGCCTTTGAACACAAATTTCAGTCAAGGTATTAAAGACCCATTGAACATCGTATTTAACATCGCTTTTATGTTAGCCAATCGGGCAACGCTTATCTGCGAGCGGCGCCCGCTTTTATAGATGGACCAACAGATAATGCAGACACTTTGGCGTGGCCCTTTCGTGTCCGTATAAACCCGGTTCCACTGTATTTTATCTGTCTTACAATTCCTCCTTTCCGACCGGGACTTCCTGGTAGTCCAATCTGACAAAAGAAACAATAATATAACACATCAGATGATACGAAGCTGCTACATACCCAATACAATAAAATAAACCACAAGAAAGAATAAAACATTGGAGTTTTTAGATTTGAGTACGGGTACGACTCAACAATTCTAGTTTGCAGGCTTTACATTATCACTTCACGTATTCATCTCATTCCATGGGTCATGTAGCAGATCTCGCAAGGTCTCACATGAATGGCTTGCTACCCTTTGAGAGTACAATAGAACAGAACAATGCCCCCTAGCCACAAAACAATAACAGCTGCTACAATGATAAAACAATAGCAGCTTTCGACAGCTGCTACACTTCCACATTACATGGGAAACCCTCTCTACCTAAAACCAACATGAAACACGAAGGCTCTAGAAACTTCCCTGGTTTTAAGTTGGAAAATCGTAACCGTTCTATGAAGGTAAATCGACTTTAACTTCGCGTACACTGATGGTTTTGCTCTTTTGTTACAAAGGTATATTAGAAAAGGTAACGATGCAGAGAACCTAGCAATTCTCAGCTTTTTATCCACAAGAACCCAGTTAGATGCGGCGCACACGTCATAAGTCGAAAAAGTGCCATTGAGTGAAAAATGGCTTCCTCAGAAATACGCCTATTTCTCGAGAACCACTCGTTAAAATTTCACGAAATTTGGCACAAAAATACTTTAGGAAATATTAAAGTAACTGGAGCATTGGAAGACTTTAACAAGGGATAATTAAAGATCTCTGTTACCTTATTATAAAAGTAGTGTTAACTTGTGAGCATTGTTACAAGTTTGCTGCACGAAAATTATAAAGAAAATCTAATGACTGGATTTTCTGCAAATAAACATAACCGATTTTAAAGTGCCACTATGACGAAAATCGCATTTTTTCTATCAAAGCCATTTTAAAGCATAAACAGGTAGCCTGCATGAGAAGAAAATGCTATTTACTGTTTTCTAATATCTCTTTTTGTTCCAGAGATATTCAAGTTTTTAAAATATGATATTTGCTAATTGATGACGTCATACACTCAACCAAATTTTGATCAGATATGATAAATAAGGATATCTCACCCAATTTATATTTGAATTGTTTGATTCTTTGCAGTAAGAACCTACTAAATGTGCCCCACAATTTGAGCTTAGCAGTTTTGTTATTATGTCAACATACTGGGATCCAGACCTCCCCAATATTAAAGGCATTTCTGGCCACCTTTGGCGTCCCATTTTCATATTTGCAAATGGAGCCTCAGATACATGGTCCAACAAGCATATAAATATGTTAGCTTAGGTTTGTGGCCTTGTTTAACGTTTTTTCGGGCTGAAAATCACTTACATATTGAAATCAAGTGGGTGGGGACTGGAAAGAGTGAGTTTCCATGTAGAACTATTAGCCCGCCAAGTTTCAATGCTCTGCGCTGCAAATTGACCAAGATAGCGCTATTTATATACATGATGTAACATTGGGTTGAGTAAATAACGTCATCAGTCATCTCATATGCATATTTCACACATTTTTCAAACTTAAATATCTCCGGAAATCTAAACAAATAATCTAAATATCGCCATTTTTGGCGACCAAAAGATCAGGGGTTTTTGAGAAAAAAGTGAATGGAACACAGGTATCAAAAACTGTGTTCAGCCACTTTATAAGCTTGACAGTGAGGCCAGGAGGACACAAACAAAATAAATTAATAAACTTGTCATTCATCGTTATCTTCTAAGCCTCACTGCCAAGTTGAAACAGTCCATTGGCTAACCAGTTGGCTGTCTTTCGATTTATGGGGCTTCAGTGGAAGAAAGAAAAAAACCACTGGGATTCCAGTTCGCTACTATCTTGGACAAATCCAGCAGAACTGAATGCTTTTAATCCCGGAAGTATTACTACATTAATTCACCATGACGCGATGAGGCAATAAATACCTTTAAATTTGTCCTGTATCCAAGGAAATCATTATTACAAAATTTGACTCACCGGTGCAGCTATAAGATCAGATCTTTCAGAGATGATATTTGGCACCATGTATGGTCCTTTGAGTCCTGATAGAGTCTATCAAAATAAAACCATAACATACTGGTATACACATGTAATCACCATTGCAACGAACGTGTCATTATGGGCCTTCATCAGACACTCCCACTTTAAGAACTTAGCGGTAAGTTTTGTCAGGAACTTAATATTTTTGCGTGAGATGAGGAAAAAAAAAAACAGTTTTAGCTTCTTAACGTTTTAGTGCGTATTACATGAATATCCATCACGTTATGTCATTTCAGATTTCGAGAAACGATAGCCTTTGTATGATGAAGAAGAATTCAGTGACAATTGCGATTCAAGCTGTACAGTCGACCATCAAAGAGTGAGTACGACAGTGTGATTTTAAAGGAGCTTAGTACGGTATTTGGGATACCTGTAAGAGAAACCCTGAAAATAGTAGTTAAACAAGATAGAAAAACACTTAAGAGATAACAATAAAACATAAGCGACAAGGATAATTTAGGATGGAGAAGACTGGAACGGATTCCAAAGGACCAATTTGACAAACGCAGGCTAAACTTTTCAACCGTGATATACCTCCTTTGACCTTTACTGCCCATGCCAAGGGGTCTCCCGTTGACGAGTAAAACTGTCTGGCGTTAGACGGAGTAAAATCTCTCAGTGGGTGGGTGTTGCGTCAGTGGGGAGTATTAAAAGATAATTTGGTTTTATCAACTGGCTTGATAATGTGAATTGACCACCGTAAAGAGATTCGAAAGCTGACCTTTCGAGCGTCAGCCCTTCGTCGGAGCGAATCCATTTCATTATCAACCCAGTTGATAAAACCAAATTATGGTACCTATTTTAACTTGCTATCAAGTTTTATGATGGGTCGAGAATTAATTGCACGAACTCTTATTAGTTATTATCAACCAACTAGCGGACTAATGCAAATACTGCATTTTAATTTGCTACGTTACTAGAGGACTATTAGTAATAGTCTTCGAGTAGCGAAATTCACCGGGTTTTCTCTCATTTTATTCCCAAATAAATATTTCTTCAACTTGCATTTGCTAACTTTATTATTGCCTTTTCTGTCCGACTATTTGGGTGATACTAAAACAATTAGACCCTTCGCCCTCAAGGGCCATGGGTCAAAAGCCCATTCGGCTTCGCCTCATGGGCTTTTGACCAGTAGCCCTTGAGGGTGAAGGGTCTAATTGTTAATTGGCTCCTTGCAATACCCGCTAGAATACCTACAGCAGTTATTGATCCGCGTCCAACAGCTGGCGGTCCTCGGGGACCCGGTGGTCCTGGGCTCCCGGCAATTCCTTTCCTGCCTGGAAGTCCCTAAGAAAATGAAAGGCAACAGTAGCAGAGAAATTACAAAATTTGTTTGCGTTCTACTACTTGCGTTATCATGTCTCACAAATCGCCAAGACCCTATTCATTAGTTACGCACTCGCAGATATATTGTTCACAGGAACAACAAAAAGAAACGGGGTTCAGGAAATTAGAAAGGTTAGAAAGAAAAGTGTAGGGTAAGGTCTTTGGGACATTGTACACGCTAAGCTTGTTGTATGCTTCGTTTATTATCATTCAATAGGAGGGAAAAAGTACAAATTTTCACCAAAATAACAATGTTGTTTCTTTACAACCTGTCACAAAATCAAACTTGATGAATTTTAATTCACTTCCGTCTCCGTTAATGCTTGTTGTATTTGTTGTATTCAACCTCCAAAATTCTTGCTGTAGTTTGCTCTGCATATTCTTTATGTACATGAAGCGGTTTGCTATACAGTTTTTTTTAAATGAGAACCGTAAAACCATCTGGTTAAAAGTTCAAAAAAGTTAAAATTTTGTGACGACGTTTCGACGTTCGGTTAATGTCATTTGGCCGTATTTAGACCGGAGACGAATCATCCATCTGGGATGAGCTTGTAATTGGACAAGGAACGATATATAGTTCGTTCAATAATTCGTCTGTGTATAAATTCGGGAAAACAGGCGGATTATCCGTCCAAACGAATTATCGTGATACTTTGTCTTAACTCACGAACTTTCGTGGATAATTCATCTAGACGAATGATCCGTCTGTGTGTATACATACGGGCGAAACACGAACTAGCCATGGAGGGAGCGGTTATTTTGAGTCAGCTACACGTCTGGTTTTTCCGACAAGTAAAAAAAGTCCAAGAAAGAACGTCTGGACAGAAATGGCGCTTAAAAACCTTGTTCTGGCTGAGGAAAAAAAGCAATACGCCATTCGACTGGAAGCACTTATCTTGAAGAAATCTAAGAACTGTCAAGTCTTCGAAGAAATCTCAAAAGACTTTAATAACCTACTTTCGTCCGACGAGTACAAACAAGAGAACGAAGGGGAAAAAAAGCAAATCCAAAGGCAAGCAGAAAAACAGTCCATTGACTCCACTTAACGACTAGTTCCCAAGCCTTTTAGTCGCGCTTTCCCGGAAAATACGGTACGAACTATAGGACACACCGGGAGTTTGTCTCAAAGTTCGTCCCGTAATTATACTAGACAAATGATCCGTCTACTGAAATGGATGATTCGTCTTGACAGATGATTCTTCTCTAGTATTAATCGGGCCAATTATCAAGTAAAAGATGAATAAAGTAAATTGTGGACGAATATAAATGCTAAAGAGTGAAAACGAAACAACAATATAATAAAAATGTGACGATGATGTAATCAGGTATTAGCACGCATAGTCACGTAAAAAGTTTAGCGCGAATATTCTGTTTGAGTGCTCAACAAAGGTTTCAACTCTTTCACGAGGAACGGCTCAAAAATTAACCAGTTAAACTTCCATCTGCACTTTCTCAAGATTGAACCAATAATCTTTAAACCAATGCATTTATGATACTTGATGGTATTAGGCAATAAAATATGAAAATTAGGAGAGTGGACTTCGAAAATTACTTAGCCGGACTCAGACCTTTCAACGGGCATTGATGATAAGGCCTTCGGTTATCTCCTTTTTGTTATGATCTTTCAATAAAAACTCTTCGGGTGCTTTTGCTATCCCACAATACAGTACAAGTAATAAGCTATATATTTACAATAGTTTGTTACAGATATTCATAATGATTGCATATTTATTTAGTACCAAAATAAGGCAAATAGAAGGCAGTGACATCAAAGACAAATTACTTACGGGATTTCCCACTGGACCTGTTCGCCCGCGGGATCCACGAGGTCCTGGAAAACCCTAGGGCAGGAGAAAATTAAAAAACAAAAAGAATAAAGACGTAGTAAGAGAGTATAAGAAATAACAACAGACAAACAAACAGCGAAACGAACAGCTAAACAAACAAAACGAACAAACTGACAAACCAAGCAAATAACGCAAATAAAAGGAAAAAAAAAAGAAATCGTATTAAGAACACTCAGTAACACATCGTATTTGCAATAGAGAGTTTTACACTTGAGTGTCGAAAATTAATTGTGTCGCTTAACGTCATGCCACGTGCTCCCATCGGGGCCTCGGGAGCTGGAAGTGAATCACTTTTTTTGCCCGCCATGTTGCTCGCTCGTGTTAGTCTACTGTCATATAGTACCCGTTGTTGTTGTTAAATAAAGAGCTTACACTGTAGAAGACAACATTGTGACAAATTGGTTTTGTATAAACTACGCTACATGATTGGCATACAAAAGCTCGCGCTACATTTTCAAGTAATCAGAAGTAAAAAGAAAACCAATCGTGATTGGCTCGCACGGGTTTTCCCGCGCTAAGCGTCAGCCACACGGATTAAATTCGAGCGTTTGATTGGTTCATTGGATTGCGTGTGTTCTTTGTGATTGGCTAGATTGATTACTTTGCCGGGTTTTGTTTTCACGACACTCAAACGAAAACCTCTCAGAGTAGTGTTGAACAATATGAAATGTTTTATAAAAAATTCGTTCAAATTATCTGTGTATCATCTATTATTCATTAACAAGGGGTTTTTACTGACCGCTGGGCCTGTTTCTCCACTTTCTCCAGGTGGACCGATAACCTGCCGGATTTGAGTTAAGAAAATCAAAATAGCTTGTGTGGTTTACGCTGCCTAGTGTCTGATAAAACCGCGTAAAAAGGTTTGAGGAATTAGACAGTTCGGGTAACCCCGCTCCTGCAGGCGAAGGTTTTCCGAACTCTTCCAAGTTGTATTTGGTTATAAATACTGTAAGTAGTGCACATGCAACTGTGTTTGTCGAGCCTTATGTAAAACAACACCACAAGTTAGCATCCCCATATTCTAAGTATAGGTATATGAAGTGAAAGAGAAACATGAAAAAAAAAAATAAAAAAAAAACAACAACAAAAATAATACAAATTAAAATACACATATTCATAATAAAATATGACACACTGCGGGGATTTGTGCTCATACAGAGCCGCCTTATCAAAGTATTTATGATGAAGGAATAATGAAGTATTTAAAACAAAAAAAAACGCGCAAAAACAGGATCCAATAGTCTGTTTAAATATCATTCTCTTGCATCTAGAAACAAGGAAACATAGAGCAGTGGGATGATGAATAACCCAATCTCTACTCTAAATAAACTTCAAAAGATATTTTTTTAAAAAAAATATATTTATGTCTGGATTTTTTAAAACGGTGCTAAAGATTTCCACCTCTATCACTCTTATTTTACCGTGATGTCACTAAACTTTCAGGCCGCTTCCAAGCCATGTAAACGGCAAAAAATGGAGCAAGGACAGCAATGAAAGGAAAATAAATGGGTAAAAGAAAGAAAAAATAGTTTATGGCGAAAAAAAAAAACGCCCGCTTAGGGCGCGATTTCAATTCTTTAGCACCGTTTTCATAGATCCAGACATATATTTTCTTACAAATCGTAGAATACCTCTGCGTACGTATTAGCTGGCAATCCATCGTCTTCTACCAATGGTCACTCTATTATTTAGCTGTATTACTGATGAAGGTCCAGCATAGGTTTGGCGGGATGCAGAATGTGCGTAAAAACAGCCGAGGCGGGTTCAGGATGTAATAAATTTTAAGGGAGGGATGCGCAATAAAACTGAAACACTTCAGCGAGAGCGGGATTTGCTCATTTTGACCGACGGGGTGTGGGGTAGTCTTGAGATTGACGGCGAGTTGAGAGATGAAAAACAGAAAATCACAATTTACGGACGTTCCACAGAGAACTGCGACTATAACCAGGAGGGATCGAGATAAACATTCTGACTGCGAGGGAGAGGGGAGGGGGGGGGGGGGGAGGAGGGGTTAGGTGAACCCTCTTCTGATTGTCAATATTAATTCGTACAAAATCTACTTTAATAAACACCTTTGATAAGTAGTAACAGTTTTCTTACCGTTAGTTCGATTCTGCATATCTGACCAGTTATTCTGTCAACTGCGCGATCGAGGTTTTCTAACTCTACGACGATAACATTACTGGGACTGGTAGCCATTGCCACTAGTTCCACTGGGTCAGGGGTACCAGCACCAACAGCAATAACTGTAACGTTTTTGTCCTTAAGTTTCTGAGTGTTGTCTCCTGGGTTGATAACTTGGTCTGCTGATGGATTTCGTGACCTCTGAGTTTGAGCACCGTCGGTAAAAATGACCAGCGCCTTGCACAAAACAAAATGACTTTTGAATTTCAAGAACTCGTTTTAACAAGAGATCTTGGTTTTAAGAATCCAATACTCGCTCTCCTTGTTTTATCCGCAAAGATTATCGACTACTAACTATTTACTTGGCTTATACTATTGGAACGCGGCTATGGGGCTTGGTTAATTTTGCAGTGCGTTTAAATTCTTTGAAATGTGCTAAGACTCCCTTTATCTTCGCAGGTACATTCTGTCTTTATAAGAATAAGTTTTATAAGAGAATCGAGGTTGGGATTTGCGAAATTTTAAGAATATTTTAAGAATAAACCCGGGACGGAGATTTTGAAAAAAAAAGTGTAATTTCACACGTCGAAAATTTGTAAATACAAAGACGTTATACATGAATTAATTTGAGAGATTAAGCTTGACGTCACGTGGTCTTACGTCAAACGGTAAACGGCAAAGATGACCTCTGAATTTGTGTCCTTTTCATCTAATCCTTCATTATATCACATAAAAATAGAAAAATGTCTCCTACTATTCGCCACAAATACAAATATTTTCACTCTACTGTTCAAAGAGCTAAAAACAGACAGCAAAAGTTTCATTTTTGGCGTTTGCCTTTTGACGTAAAAACCACGTAACGTCGAGCTTAATCTCTCTAATGTTTTAACTAAACCATACAAAATTCTTCCTTATCTAAAAGGCAAAACTAGTCAAACAACAACAACAACAGTAACAACACTAGCCGTATGTTTGATGCAATTAACATTCTACAAGAATATACTGGTGTAACTCGAAAACGCTGACTCCCGGTCCACGGCTTAATTAGCAAATTGTGAAGCCAGGGACGAGTTCACGAACCCGTAGGAGAATAGGCCAAACAAAATGGCGACAGAAATGCGCTCAAAGCAGCACAAATTTCGAGGCTTCCCGGAAATTTCCCGGTCTTTAATATGTACTTAAAACCACAGCAAAGGAAAACTGGTCATGGTCATCTGGTCAGGGTTGTTACATTTTCCCAGGCAGCGTAAATTCGAAATTTCGCCAATACTAGTGATCTATTGGATTAGGATATCTAAAAGATAGTAATGCTGCGGCACATTCTGTTGATACTGACATATTTTACGTGGTCATTAATCTACCTGCGCGTTCCAAGTCCTACATTATAACCTTTATTTCTTCAAGTAGTGTCAAACTGTGGTGTGTAACTTAAAATCTATCCTTGTATGCATCAACTTCATGCATCATGACGCATCGATGGTGAGGTGTGACAAGGGATCGAGACAATAAAGCACATACACTTTTTCCGGAAACGTGATGTATATCCTTCCAATGTCTGATTCATCATTGTGACTGCTTTCAAAAGCGTTGGACTTTTGAGAAATAATTATTTTAAAATCAGCTCCAACGCTCCATCTAATTTACAATGCAATGTTTGAAACTCTATTTTTTATTTGCTTCGGCAGTTTTTCGATGTTTATTGAATGATATTGCATTAAAAGGCCTTTTTCTTCAACACTATGTAGTTTTTTTTTTATTATTTCGCGTTGCGATATTGATTTCTGAAGCGTTTTTTTGCGGAGGCTTATTTTCGGCCTGATTTTGCTGCTATCAGGCGGAAAAAGTTTGCGGATCGATATTTTTGGTTTAAAGCGAAACTGAAACAAAAGAAATTTATTTTTAAATAGTATTCGATAACCTCTACTTGGGACATAAAAATGGGCCGATTCTATTTTTTAGCCCGAAATCATCGGTCGTTTCTTAGGCGCAGGGCCTCTTAATAGGACTAAAATATTTACATCAGCCTTCAAATTTCGTGCTAAATATTCTCACATTAACTTGTAATGTTTAAGCGTTAAAAGCTTATTTGTAAAAGTATATTTTTTACGAACATTAGTCTAAGCAAGAGGCTCAAATATAAATAAACATTTGTAATCGGGTGCTCATTGATCGTAAACAAACTCCGTGTCGCTACGCTCGCTGCGCAGCAACAAGCAGTAGGTGAAACCTTTATATTTTTATTTGTTCCTTTTATTTTGGGGGTGGACCGTAGAGGAGTCCGTGGACCGGGGTTCACTGTTTTCGGGTTGCCCAGAATATAGGTGTGTGATATCAGAATTTATGACCTGTAGCCTAGCTCAAAAATTACTTCAACGCCATAATATCCGCTGCTGTATGGAACAACATCTTCTAAATTTTGCAGATGCAAGTTTGTTAAATTGTTTTTTTATTGAAATTAAATTCTTTTTGCATCAGAACGCCAAATCAAACTCGGCCATTTAAGCAGGATTTCTTTGAAACCAATGGCCTCAAGTGTCTCATATGGTTAGCACGCTCGTCTCCCGATCGAGGGATCCGATTTCAAGCCTTGGCCGGGGTCATTGTCTTCTGTTCTTGTGCAAGACACTTAACTCTCACAGCGCCTATCCCCACCCTGGTGTACGAATGGATAAAAGCGAATTTGATGCTGGGTGGTAACCCTGCGATGGACTAGCATCCCATCCAAGGGGAAGAGGAAATACTTGTACTCGCAACATAGAAACCGGTCTGACGGGCCGCTTGACTCGTATGCAGGATTACCTACTTAAAATCTATCGAGGAAACGAGTTACTGGCACAGTCGGCAGGAATATTAACCTCTTACTAAGCGAGCTCGAGGGCCGTGCTGGGGAATATTGGCCCGAGGTCGTGACAGTACGGACCGAGCGCCGCAAGGTCCGTGCAAAAACGACCGAGGGCCAATATTCCCCAGTACGGCCCTCGAGCTAGCTAGGTTAATAAGTAGTTTATTTTATTGTATATATAGAGAGAATTTTAGGTAATAAACTGCAAATAGAATTTTATATGTGCTATATTTTCACATGTGAAAAAGCGATACGTCCAATCAACTTCGCGTATAGCATTCTTCACATGTAAAAATATAACCAATCATCGCCCAGAGTACAATCGCTTAGCCAATCAGAGCAAAGCATTCAAATGGCTTCCCAGAAGCGTGGTCTAGAAATCAGCGCCAGCTTGAAGTTTGTGTTCTCTTTCGGAAACAGCAGCGGAATATATCCAACATCTTTACCGTTAGCACTTCAGCTTCAGCCAACAGTCACCTCAGTAAGTCTTATGTCTGTTTCAAGGGCGAACATTCAAGGAGGAACATTGAACATTTCTATAAACAGCGTAAGTCAACAGAGTCCGAATTTGCCTTTGCACAGCGCGAAGCGCCGTCATGGATAAGCGAAAAGATTTCACACTTTGTGTTTTAAATACGAATTTCCCGTATTGTATTTTAGCATGTGCTGGCTCTTTGTCCGCTTATTGCTAGACGGGAAAGCGAATTTGTTTTTTATTACGTTCGATCATTTACATCAATCTGGAATTTTTTGCCGTTCTACATGTAAGCTTATGTTATCGGGAAAAAATAAAACTGATTTAAAGGATATGTTTAATTCTCGCTATATATACAATAAACAAATTACAGCATAGAAAGTGCTTTGTACGGATTTTTATTCACTCGTTGCAAAACTTTGAAAAACTCACTCGTTTGCTGCGCTCGAGCTCATTCGTTCGTTTTCCAAAGTTTTGCAACTCGTGAATAAAAATCCGTACGTCGCACTTTCTATGAAGTAATCTATATATATGGCACTCGGCTCATACTATATATTTTCCTTTCAAACGCACTTGCGGCCAGTTAAATTCAAAGGACCTCCGGCGCGTGATGACGCGAGCAACTCGGAAAGAACCAGCTACCAGCTACCACGACTTTGAAAAAAAAAAACATCTTCCAAACGTTTTACTAGCGTAACTTACTGGATTGGGAGCCAAAGTGTGGGGACAACATTCACCATACAGACCTTTTAAGTGCAACTGGATTGGAGTCGCCGAAATCTCTAGCCTGTAGAGCAGGCGAGATTTCTTCGAGCGAGCGCACACACAGTAAAAAGTTCAGTTGCCATCTTCCGGAATTTTTCATGCAGTGGAAGACTGGAGAGTTCTACCAAGGGGGTGAGTGATAGGCAAGAGAAAGGATAGGGGAGGGCCCCACCGTCTAAGATTGTAACGCTAACTTGATCGCCCCAACAAGACGCCTGGACCGCAGGCTACGAAATCGCTCGCTTAGCATCTTTTTTGGATTCGTTTTCGTTAATCGGCTAAGTGTTTTTCACTTGTTCTGTGTACTAGTGCAAGACCTTCGCTTTACGCTTCAATACTAGTTTTCTTTTCGATTTTTAAACTTGTATTTTAGTACGTTGAATGAAAACATCTTCGTTACATGTAAAGTGAAGAGGTGAAGGGAACTGGAAATTGTTGCTGTCTCGTTCCCTTAGATATTCATTAAGCTTATTGAGCTTAAACGAATTGACACAAAAGTATTTACGAAAATAGTTGAATATATTAAGCCAAAGGTGTTCAAGCTGTGATGTAGGTAGGCTGTCGCACAATTCATTCGTTTGTCTTACTATTAGCTAATTCATAGTCGGGGATAGGGCATTTTACATGTTTTCATGTTTTACATGTTTTCTTTTAGTAGTTTAAGCTGCAAATAAATTTGCCGGCTTTTGAAAAGAAAAGAAAATACACGGCTTGGACCGTTTCCCTGGAAACGGTTCGTATGGTAAAATCCCGACCAAGAAAGAACCAATCAGAACGCTCGGATTTCCCTTGCCATATAATAAAAGATTTTATCCTAGCCTGTTTCGTTAGAATTCCCAACTCGTTTAGCCACTCGGTATGGTAGCGATGTAGCAAGGAAGCTATCCGGGCAAAGGTTTGCATGCTTGCAGTGCAAAGTAGTCACGCGCAGGCTTAGATCAACAACGGCCTGAACCGATGGTATTTATCTTGTCCTGGAAGTGCATATCTGGAGATTAGGAGGTATACTCACCTTGAGGAAGTCGGATCCTCTCATACCTGACTTGAACACTTCATTCATATCATCAATAGCCTTGTTAAGATATGTCTGTCCGCCTCGACTGATTCTGTAAGAGTCGATGTTATTTCGTACATTTGACCTTGTTTGAGGGTCATTAAATCGAAGAAGCACTGTTGGATCGTCGTCAAACTGGACTATTGAAACATGAGTTCCGTCCACACCAACGTCAAATTTGTCTACCAGGGCTTTAGCAAATTCCTGTATCTTTTCTTCATTGTCTCCAAAATTAAGGCTCCCAGAACTGTCCAAAATTAATCCAAGATCGATGGGTGGACATGCTTGACGTTCTATCAGACAAAAGAAAAGAGACACGAGATGTTACACAGGTGCTAGTTTACTTCCATTTGCAACCAGAAATCATAAGCACGAGGAGGAGAAGGTGAAGAATTGGTTGGGCCGTAACCTGTCGATACAACCGAGAGGCTGTCCAAGAGAATAAAGAATGTTTTTAATCCTGCCCATAAGGAACACCAGTACGTATTTTTTACAAACATCCGGCAGACAGACGTATACTTCTGAGTGATAAGCATTTGATTTGAAAGGGGAAAAATAAACTGGGTAAATTTTGATAAAGAAAAAAATAAAATACTTGGATACTTTTACACCGAACGTGAGCCTATTGCCGACAACATAAAAGGCCCAAAAAGGTCTAAATGAACACATATTGCTCTATGGAAAAGGTCCAAAGATCATGGCTGATTTATTGAAGTATTAAAGGAAATCTTGGCTGAAATTAAAACCGTTCAAGTTCCAAAGTAAACCTAATGATTTTTCGTTGATAGCTTTGTGACCTTTGTGAGCGGTTCGAATGCGTGTTGTCATTGGGTGGTCTGAGTCTACTGAAAAAAGATATCGAATGTGAATTATAAACGATTAGAAGCACTTTTGTATCTCTAGATTCCCACAGCGCTGTACTAAAGATCAAGCTTTGCAAAAATAAACATGGCGGAGAGCGGGAAATTTGAAATCCTAAAATGGCTAAAAGGAGTCTCCCAGCATTCAAAACAGGCAAAATATCCTCGACTTCAAAATAATTTTTAACTGAAACACCAGCTTGTGCCAGTTGTGGTGGTTTTAAATTAAGGCACACCAATCTTGGGCAAGATTGCCTTTAAAATTCCTTATTAGTTCTTGATAGTAGTAGCCAAGGAAGCTAATGTGCCGAAAGCACAATTATTGAAACCGCCTTCCAATGTCATGAAGTTAGATAACAATTATTCCATGAGCCCGCGTTGGATATGAAGTCATAAAATACCCAACGAGCGCGTAGCGCGAGTTGGTTATAATCACTTCATATCCAATAAGGGCGAATGGAATAATTGTTTTAGTAAATTCTCAAACCGGCTTTTGCCGGCGATTTTTATTTCCACAATTTTACCAAGCGAAAAATTTTAAACTTGGCGCACTATTTTCCATCTGACGTAAAACTACGACTATTTAAACAATAGGGTGTTTCTGTCGAGGAACTATCGGCTGATAGTTGCCCCTTGGAAATTTGATTTTCTTAAAACTAATATTTGCTCGAGAAGCGAAGCTTCGAGGGCAAATATGCTAGTTTTAAGAACATCAAATTTCCAAGGGGCAACTATCAGAGCGATAGTTCCGAGATATAAACACTCTTTTGTCTTTATTGTTCACCACTGAATTTTCTTCCGCACGCTAGCTTAAAAATCAATTAGACTTCCGATTGAATCATTTTCAAGATTTCGAGACGAATGCCGTGAAAGCCAAATATAAAATTTGAAAAAGGAAACAGACAAAAACCCTTTAAAACAATTTCAGTCGTTTATTTTCTACGAAACCCGCTTGTTTACAGAAAAATTTTCATGGACGACTTCTATCCATCCGGGTATTTTCGACGGACGGGCACTATGGGCTGATGGTGGCCCTCCGCGGATGAACACTATCGCGTCACGTGAACTATAATGGCTCATAGTCGCAACTTTTAAGCCAATCAGAAAGCTAGCAATGCAATGGTTGGAGCTGACAATTTACTAATAATTGTTAGCACATAAGACTCGAA
>CM042752.1:2289129-2307346 GCA_022496165.2 Catalaphyllia jardinei
GTTGGAGCTGACAATTTACTAATAATTGTTAGCACATAAGACTCGAAGAACATAGCCTGTATAGCAATCGGTTGAATAAAAAATCTAAGAGTCAGATTTCGCCTTTTGTTTTGCCCTATCGAGTACTGAAAACAAATAAATATTTTGACTACTGTACTTTGCTGACCTTTCCTTGTTTCATAATGCGCAAACGGACACGTTCCAAATTTGACACCAGGGCCGGGTTGTTTCGAAAGCTGGTTAACGTTAACCCAAGGTTAAACGTTATCTTAAGAATTGTTTTTTCTTGTTTACAAATGTTTGGTGTACGTAGTTTGAGATTACTATAGCTTTTGACTGAAGGGCAAACAATATAAACAGAGTACCTAACCAAAAAGTTACAAAACTGAAATCGAAATTCCCGTTAACCCTGGGTTAGCTTAATCGGGCTTTGAACTACCCGGCCCAGTATTGTTAAATACATACAAGCTTTGAATTTACGCTGTGTCTTAAATGCCCGGCAGGCGAGCAAGGTCTTAAATGGACTAAATGCCCTGCAGTCAGAAATTTTCACAGAATTTCCACTGAAATATTCTTTCAAACTTCTTGATGGTAGTTGATGTTTCTTTAGAAATCCAGAGCGGTTCCAAAAATTATGTTAGCGTGCAAGATGACGTAATAACCGAGCTTGTGCATACTATAAAATCGGCATGTACTTGACACTTAGAAAATTTACGCTTACATCGGCAGTTAGAGATATCAGGAGCCCATCACTAGGAGCCTGCAACTACCCCATATTCCTGTCACGGCGTTTTTACAGACCGATCTATTTTTAGTTTAAATTTATCTCGAATTTAGATCCCTACAGGAACCTTAGTGACCAATTACAATCACAAGCAGGGACTAATGTTGACATGTCGACATGATGTCGACATGTTCACGTTAGGCCGCATTGTTTTATCCTAACCGAAGCGTGCTCATGTAGACTGGAACTGGCCTGTTTTGCGAGAACAATATCTAAAAATAGACTGGTCTGTAAAAATGCCGTTGCATTGGCTTATTATGGGAGTTGCAGGCTCCTAGTAATGGGCGCCTGGAGATATTCATCGAATTGATACAGAAAGCTTCTTTTGAACCTAATGAGAAGATGCGATAATTGTTTGGAATAGACAAGCGATTCTAAAAATTATTATAGATTTGTAGTGGACGAATTCTGCAAAGCTTGTGCATATACCATCTAAAATCACAATGGTCTTCAGTGACGGATCTAGGTGGGGGGGGGGGGGGGGAAGAGGGGCCCCGGGCCTCCTCATTATTTTGGGTGAAAAAAGAAGAAAAGACCTGAGAAAAGACTGAAGAAAGGAAAGCCGGCTGGGCAAGTAAATTAAAACCGGGCCCCCTCCTTAGCTCAAAGTCTAGATCCGCCATTGGTCTTATCCGACTGCCAGGTACGGTCTCAAATCGACTAAATGCCTGGTAGTTAGGAATATTCACCGAATTCCCGCTGAAATCCTCAATCAAACCTATTAAAAAGTATTTGGTGTCTCTTTACAAATGCCAAGCGATCCTAAAAACTATTTTTGGTTTTAAATTCCATGAATACCGAGCTTGTGTATACCCGGTAAAATCACTCAGTTATTTGTGAGACTGCCGGTCACGGTTTCAAATGTCCGGCAGTCAAAAACTAAGCAATTTTACAGCATACACAAGCTCGGAAAATTCGTCGAACGTAAAACCAAAATACTTTTTAGGATCGCTTGACATTTCTAAAAAATAGGTTTGATTGAGGATTTCAGTCGGAATTCGGTGAATATTTCCGTGTGCCGGGCATCTAGCCGATTTGAGACCGTGACCGGCAGTCGGCCGATAAAGACCATTGTGGTTTTATGGTATGCACAAGCTTATAATTACAGAACTCGTCCACTTACAAATCTAAAATAAATTTTAGAATTGCTTGGCTATTCCAAACAATTATCGCATCTTCTCATTTTATTCAAAAGAAGCTTTCTGTAGCAATTCGTTAAATATCTCTAACTGCCGATGTAAGCGTAAATTTTCTAAGTGTCTTATGCACAAGCTCGGTTATTTCTTCATCTTGCAAACGAACATAATTTTTGGAATCGCTGTGGATTTCTAAAGAAACATCAACTACCATCAAGAAGTTTGAAAGAATCTTTTAGTGGAATTTCTGTGAAAATTTCTGACCGCCGGGCATTTAGTCCATTTAAGACCTTGCCCGGCTGCCGGGCATTTATAGACACAGCGTTAAATTTATCAATCCAGTGCCACGTAACTGACAATAATCTATTTCACGTAAACCTAATAAGACATGATTTTCTGATGAAATAGAGACGTGCAGTTTTAAGGAAATGCAAATTTTATTTCGAAAAAAATCTTCAGGGCTTCAACGGGATTCGAACCTATAGCCTCTGGCCCCCACTGCGTTAGCGCTGCAGTGCCGGCTTTACCAACTGAGCTATGATCATTAGGAGCAGATTCATCTTTGCCCGATGATAACATCTCAATTTCATCTGTATTACCGCAGTTCAAATCAACTTCATTTCACATTCCTGTCACGGGTAAAGATAAACTCGATAATTTCGAATTAACGACGGCCAAAATCCTGAATTCAAGATTTTGGACTGCCAAAATCCTACACTGTTGTCTAGAGATTAGACTACGAGTAGTTCCTCTTTCTCTTAGTCCGTCGTGCGTAACGCCAAAGAAAACCGCGGGAAAAAAATGGCCGCGTGGGCCAGGATTTCACGCGGCCTTTCTTTTTTTCGCGGTTTTCTTTCGCGCCACGCACGACGGACTAAGAGAAAGAGCTAGAGGGACTACTCATAGTCTATCTCGAGATATGCTAAACATGAGTGAATGCATTCTGAAGGTGACCGTTACCTGATATGCAGAAGAACTCAGGAAGCTCGCTGTATGACATTTGCAGACAGCAGACTGGAAACTATATTTAGGCAAAAATAGCAATCTGGTTAACCTTAATATCACTCAGGTTAGCCTGAATAGCGGTTCGCTCTCGGTAGTGGAAATGAGAACACTCGAGAATAAGATATAAACCTGCATTCTGCGGTTTGCAGTATATAGTCTGCAAATGTCATATTCTGGAAGCGTTTACATGTCACGCTGTAACAGATTGCAGTATTTAAACTCTGCTCACTTGTAAGTGGAGCATTTTAGTTTAACAATAGGCTGGCTACTCTTACCCAGTTACTTCAGCAGCAGCAGCAGCAGCAGCAACAACAACAACATCAAAGGAACAAAGATCTAATATTTAGTCACAAGAACGTGGCAAAAATGTTTATCTGTCGGTCATGAACCGAATTCATTTCCGGTTCCGTTCGATCGAATTGAAATCGTTCCACAATATTCATCTTTTCCAAAGGCAATATTAAGGTTGCTCTAACGGAGGTCGGTCTCAGAATTTAGTTATCATATAAACAAACTAACGTGGACAGGGGTAATCGGCAAGGAAAACAAAAATCGGCGAACGAATACAAGTCAGAGCTGTAGTGACCCACTGTATGGGGTGGGAAGAACAAAGCACTTCTGTCCTGGATTAGATAATGCTCTATAGAACACTTTCCAGAATGGAAAATATCTTGCAAATTCAGCTGATTATTTAGGTTTTCGTCGTTCAATTTGGGCCCTGATCCATATCTACCATCCAACGGACTGACAAGATAATTGCCCAATTGCATGCGGGTTTTCAACCCGTCGTAGTCTCTCTGAAGTATATGAATTACTGCGTTGGAATTCAGTAAAAACACGACCCACTTGTTTGAATAGGGAACTTCCCTCGAACGTGGTAAAACACGGCCTAAGGTGTCTTTACGATAAAATCATAGTATCTTAAATCACATCACTGCTGTGAGTCTGAGTTTCTACATGCAAGGTCTACAAATCTTATATTTCATCGGACATCGATCATGCATGAAGAATCCGAAGATAACTTACGTCCTTTTCCAGTCCTAGCGGTCCAAGCGATGATGGCCAGTAGACTTAAAAACGTTCTGCCACCCATGATCAACAAAAGGGAGCGCTTGAGCTGGTATAAAGCTATCCCACTCTCATCCGATCCCCAACCCCCAACTGAAAGCTTGCTCGATCAATTGCGACAGCCAGACTGGAATTCCGCGATATAAAACGTCTATCAATACTCAATTCTTCGTGGTGGTTGACGTTGGAAGGCTGCGATCTGACCCCGACGTAACACGATATCACATAGATTCAAGTCTGAAGAGTACTTGATATAAATAATAGAAGTATCTACACGCAAGATCCTTCACAGACTTATAATCATGAACACTTTGATCGACAGCACATAGTCATTCGCTTTTGAATGGCTTTCCGTGACGGTCACGGGAGGGGATATTACTCTTTACTGCTCAAATAGATATTTTTGCTGATGTCACGCAATGTCCACAATTTTTCTTCTTCTTCTTCTTTTTTTTTTATTTTATCGTCTTCATTTATTCACTACGGAAGCTGATAAGGGACAATCCCAAAATATTTACGAAACTAAAAAAAATGTTTTTAAAATCCGAAAAAATATTCTAAATCGTAATGTTTTTTCGAAATCAACGTTGAAGAGTTTATCAGATCTGAAAAACTATTACAAATCTTCATAAAATTGAATCCACAAATATTATTTTGTAAATCCGAAACAAGTTTACAAATCCAAGAATTGTCGCTAAATCCAGAAAAATATCTTGCCAATCCGAAATAATACTTTGCAAATCCGAAAAAATATTTTGCAAATCCGAAAAAATATTTTGTCACGTATTACTTGCGCCAGCAGTCTGCAGCCGTCAGCGGTTTGCCGCATCCAAATTGGCGGACTTTTGTGTTTCGTGCTCGACTCGTGTGGATCTAGAGACAAATTTTGCTTCAAATGTGGTTCCAAAGTTGCAGACATTTCACACCCGAGTGCAAGAGTGAGTACACCCGAAGATGAAAGTGCTTCGTCCTCTTCATGTACGAAGTCATTATCGCAATACTCGGCTTCCAAAGCGGAAAAACGCAGAGGATATAAGCTTACAGACTGAAACTTAACAAGCCAAACAACTAAGCCTGTTTTAAAAGGAACTTCAACGACCCAGGACCCAGGATCCAGTTCAGTTTTCAAAGTCCTTACGTTGATATAGATCTCATGGTACTCGCCCAGAGAGTAGACAATGGTATCGTACCTAAATCCCCTCAGTTTAAAGTAATGTTCTATTACCAGCCTCTGGTCTGCGGAACTGCAGAAACGTTCCTGTTGGTGTCTCTCTATTGTTCCACACTGCCGACAGAATACTTCATTTCTCTCAAACTCTGCCACATTTATAGAAGAACTGAGATCGTACTTGGTGTAATAAACGATTACAAACTCTTTATACTTAAATCATCCTAAAACGAATATAAAATACTGAATATATTGTAACTAATCTCAATAAACACAAACAAGGCATCAGGGACGAGCATCTCGTTTATTGATACAGCAAGCGTTTTGCATCATCACCATAAAGAAATTACAGCTGTGAATAAACAATAAAGCAAAGTTAAAAGAGATGCCTTCGAGTGGCTCTTGCATAACTTATAAAATCTTGATAGCCTACAAGCCCTAGGGATTCATAATACCTGCCTGCACGCCTGAAGTTAAGTACTTCTACAGTTAACACGAATCATACATAATGAACATACTCCAGTGTCATTAGCGAAACGTTACAAAATACGGAAAAAATATATCAACCCACTCCGCCATTTTGGATAAGGCAAAATGGAGGAAACAAACTCTGACGCTGGCTGACTGCTAACGCAAGAAGCACGTGACAAATTTTTTTTTCGGATTTGCAAAATATTTTTCTGGATTTAGCGACAATTCTTGGATTTGTAAACTTGTTTCGGATTTACAAAATAATATTTGTGGATTCAATAATTTTATTAAGATTTGTAATAGTTTTTCAGATTTGATAAACTCTTCAATGATGATTTCCAAAAAACATTACGATTTAAAATATTTTTTTCGGATTTTAAAAACATTTTTTCGGATTTCGTAAATATTTTGGGATTGTCCCTTATCGGCTTCCGTAATTCACACACACAAGCACACGCACACACACAATTTATCATGTCGTGCCGTTTAGACAGTATACTAAGCTTCATAAGGATCCGTTACAAACTCCTGAAAATATGGGGCCCATATCTTACAGAAAAATGTGTCTCAGGCCGGACCGTGTTGTGTTAGAGGTCGCCAGGGAGAAAAGCATTTAAAATAAATGAATTCGTAGGCAAATTTTTGTTTCTGTTCTATCCGTAGGGGTATAGAATGGTCAATCCGAGACTTTGCGAGACTGCGAGACTCACCTTGTTTAAAAATCCGAGACCGAGACTCAAACGTTTAGATCGAATTCGAACCCGAGACTTTAACTGTAAACAATCCGAGTCCGAGACTCAAAAAGCTTTCAAGTAGATTTAAGTGTCGAAAATATTTCGAGTTTATGGTACGTGAAATGACAAAAACTTCAACGGAAGGTAACGGAAGCCCGCTAACGTGCGTTACACATGGGTAACCCTATCGTGCGTTACACATGGGTAACCCTTATTCCTTTGATGCAGTTATTCGAAATGTGTGATGAAAGACGTATGGCACTGTGCTCGTTTAAGAGTCATAACTCGTCAAAGGTGAGTCAAAAAATCCGTGCAATGTTACTTTTTCTGAATGCCGCTACGTTTCGGGGTATCAGTGCATACATTGCATCATCTTAAAGGAACAATTTAATATGTTTTTCTTGGCAAAAATGTACATCTTGGATCAGCTTTCTGGCGTTCGTCTTCTGGGGGGTGGTAAGGTTCAGGCCACGAGTGAAAGCGTGGGTAACATTTTTGGCAGTAATTTTTTTTATCTGACGTTAAAATTTGGCTGTCAAAACTAAGGCTCCTCCCACACTATGCCGGAGGAATTTGAAAACGGAGGTTTATTTCTTCGGTTAGGCCTTCTGTCCATACTAATCCGAAGAAATTGTCCACCGGAAACGGAGCTTTTCAAAAACGCTCTTGAAAACGGAGGAATTTGAAAACGGAGCTTTGCGTTTAATGTGGATGGTGAAAACGGAGCTTTTCGAAACGATTTGATTTGTCTGCCCGAGTCTTCCATTTAGAACCATTTAGAAGCAACGAATTCTTGAGACCGGATAAAGTGGACTGCAACAGAGTGGATTTTGAACAGATGCGTAAGCAACGATAGGTAAGTGTTCGGATGAGATTGACGTTATACTTCCTAGGAGTAAAGGAGCCCCACTTGGTGTAAAGACCAGTGAAAGTCTTTTTATGGTGTATAGTAGTTGAAAATGTGTTGTGATCATGCTTGATACAAACATCCAAGAATGGGATCTCACGGTTCTCTTCAAGTTCCATGGTGAATTTGATGTTGGGATGTCTGCTGTTGAGAAAATCTAGAAATCTGAAAGCGGTGTCTTTACTGTCAAATAAGGAGAAAGTATCATCGACGTATCTAAACCAAATGGACGGTCGCAACTGACTATTAGTTAGCCAGCTCTCTTCAAAATGACACATAAAAATGTTAGCTAAGACAGGGCCTAATGGAGACCCCATCGCGACACCATCGATCTGGTCATAATATTGCCCATCAAATATGAAGTGGCTTTTCTTCGTCGCGAACTCAAGCAAATCTTTGAGGACTGTTCGTGGTAGTGTAGAAGGATCAGGAAGAGAGTATAATTTGGTAAGACAAATTTGTATTGTCTCGTCTAGTGGGACATTGGTAAACAAGGAACATACGTCAAAAGAGCACATGGTTTCAATGTTATGTTTATACGACTTCGCCCAGTCTACAAAAGTGAAGGAGTCTGATTATGAACTGGTTAGTGGAGATCGGCTTGAGAACAGTTACCAGAAAAGAGGCAAGGTTTTAATTATATGTCTTCACGGATGAGACAATTGGGATGATAGAGGATTATTTGAAATACTCTCCGGTAGCTGCAAAAATTCTTTTGCTGTGTTTGGAAAATGTGTGAAAAGATGTTTTAAAAAAGCAATATAATCTTAAAATGTATATAGCCATGAAGCATCAATTTCTTTTGCATGACAAAAATATCGTGCGTGTTACCAGCAATCAACCATCCGCCTCATGTTTCAAGCTCCAAAGGACGTGAAGGTTGCCCTCGAACCATCGCTTGTTGTTACACCTCGCGCTTTGTTTTTTAATCTTTATACGTGGCTGTGAATGTTTCTCCCAGAAATTGTACTCATATGTAGTCTTTTTCGATATTGGGGAGCCAGAGGTAAGTATTTATATCTTTCTTTGAGCAAATCGGAAGTTTTCGTCGAGCTATCGTCACCTACGCGTGCAAGGAAGTGACAATGGGGAACATCAACACAGACAAGTCGTTGGCATGCATTCTATTTGGTTTTTTAGGAAATCCGAGGATGCTTCAAGGGAAAATTCTGGTGTTCTATTGTACTTTTGTTTCATTCAAAGAGGGCATGTTTGCCAGTATTGAAAAGATTGGTTCACAGGTATGAAATGTGGCAAATGAGTCGCTTGTGGCTTACACAGATTTATTTGTATCGCCGGTACATTCCTGATTTAATTCGACTCGCGAATGACATCGAGACCGACACAAGTCCTAGCCTCCTACGCAGACGTTCTTAGGCTTGTCACGCGTTCCTTCCGCACTGGAAGTACGTTTTTCTACATAAGCATATCAGTTTTACAAGACTGTATTTTATCAAACGCACATAGTTTGTGTGATGAAGAAGTTATGGCTTGCACTGTTTTATTATCGAAAAGGCTACTAAAAATTAGGCCAAATATATATTAGACGCAACACAATACACTGCAACGATAAAGCAAAGGTACCGGATGAATTTATTTATCGTAGCGTTTCGCCCGTTTGTTTTATTGTCGAACTCGATGAGTAAATTGATTTATAATCGATGTACATGTAAGCTTACCATTTAAACTACGGCTGCATACGTGCATACACACGAACAATTGCGTCTGGGTTTCTACGTTTTAGTCCGTTATATCTTTTGTAGTTAACAACTATTCGCCGAAGTGGAGGTGGCTAGCGATGGATATTTACCAAGCCGCGAATTGTTTTAGTATATACTAAAACGGTGAGATAATATAAACAACAAAAAATTAATTTGAATGATTTCTTCACTCGTCACGGAAACAAACCGGGACGCCATTGTTTCTCGAGTTGTTCGGAGGTAAATAGCACAGGATATTCGGAGTTTGACTAGCCTATCAGCGCTCGCCTTCAACGCTATCCACTGTTTCAGTATATACTAATTCTTGATATTCACTTCTGAAAATTATACTAAGACAATTATTCGCTTCAGGCTCAGTGAACATTGATGAATATTCACCTCGACTTCTTCTCAGTAGATATTCACCATTGTTCACTTCGCCTTCGGCGAATAATTGTTAATTATTTCTCGGTAGTCCCGAGTTGAAATCAGTCCTCGGTCACGCTCTGTAAATAGCCAAACTGGTCTGTCTCCTGCTAGTTGGGATTTCTGACTGTGTTTCGTTCATTTGAAATATTTGTTTCCTTTGTTTCAGTGGGATGCCTGTAAACTAGCCAAGCTTACTGCTAGTATAGCTAAATGCATGACCACCTATAAATAGGATTTACATTTTTTTTTACATTTTTGACCCTGGCGAATGCTGATATTGGTAAGTCCAAATACTGTTTCTGGACCTAGATATGCCTTTTTCTGACCAGTCCTTGTGCGTTGTAGCCCTCACACAGTTGTTTAATCCATTATTTCTGATCTGCAATATTATAGCCATGGGTTAAATTAGCACTAAAATTTACACTTCAGAGTTAATTCTCTGTTACATCATTTGTGTTCATAGTGCTACGCGGCACAACATTTAAAGTGAGTGATAGTCCATGACAGCCAAGATACGCCTGGTCAAACGATAAAACTGTCATCGGCTATCACAAAGACTTTTTTTAAAAAACAAGCTCAAAGTGGCCGTGTCGGCTCTTTTTGCGTCAAAAGCAGCCCTCGTGTGAAATCATTCATATGACAAAAGTGTCCCGCCTACAGGTCATTTTGCAAACCAGGACTCGTTTTTAAACAGAGGCATATGGTAACTAGACTTGGACAATTGCCTATTTATTGTAATTTGCAATTTTACAAGGACGTGAACACTGGGGCCTAGTCTTGAAGGGACTTGGGGGCCCCGAATATTGATTTACGTGTGTTTGTAATGATATTAGTAGTTCTGACGAAGAAATGTTATGTTTCGTCGTGTTTATGGAATAAATGGATAAAAAACAAAATAAATTAACCAAATTAATCGTTTTTAACTACAAACTTTATTGCGATGTATATATGACACCTGTGAAAGGCATTGGAAGGCATTGTGGAAGCTATGAGTTCTTGATACGTCCCACGTCCCTACCTGACATGGAAATGAATTCTAATCTACACGTGGAAGACAAAAGAGCAAGAATATATAGATAGAAAATAATTTTGTTTTTAAGAACTGTAGAGTGGCGAGACCTTCTAAACTATATCTATATGGTTTGTGAGATGTCCGCAGATCTCGTTCGAACTTAATAACTTACAACTAGTCTTAAGTTTTAATTTTCTGTTCTTGGAAAGAACGCATACAAGTGTAAATCAAGAGAAGCATACGCGTCCCAATTCAAGACCGAATTCTTCACCACTGTCTCCAATATCATACGCGGCCACATCGAGGACAGGGAGACGGTGGGGTTTCAGCGTGTCCACTTCCAAGGTTGTGCGATGCCAAGATCCATCCTTTATCTAGGGAATGAAAAACGAAAATTCATGTAAAATTATTTAGGGAATTGAGGATTCATTTCAGTCATGGGACTCATGGGATTTATTGGAATCAACACCTGGGACTCATTTCATTCTATGCCCCTGGTTATAACACTGGCGGTCCAGGCGTTCTCGTACATTGCATAACGTCGCGTAGATCGTGTGCAACGTTTGGACCGCGCGTGGTTCTGTTTGCCTATTTCTAACTGATGTATGCTCCATTTTCGCCACTCTCTCGAGCCCGATGAGTGTTCCTCCCCGAGAAAACAAGAATCCTCACACCTCAAAGGTGCCTTCGGAGGAGGAGGAGGAGGACGGGCTTCTTTCCCCAACAGCGGCGGGTAATCGAGCATAATCGAGTCTAATCGACGGCTGATGGCTTTATTAAAATTTCATCGCTACCATTACATTAACATGATTTCCATTGTCCACTCCGTCCTGGTATATCATTTAACCTAGTTTGTACATCTTATATGAATTGTCATTCGGACATAATTTACTGAACGTAGCCTCTTACCTTGCAGTCATCCCCGAGAAGCTTGGGTTTGAATTTCTTGGACGACTTTGCGTGTAGCTCAAGTCCGTTGATGGTTAACATTTTGAGTGATTTTGCGGAGTCCTCAGAGTTGCCATCAGGCCAAGCTACCGAGTTTTTACAGTGATACGTAATCTGCTGACGGGCACGGTCACTCAAGAGTTGAAGAAATTCCAGTTGGCTGAAGTCTGATACATATTCGAGCTGGGCAGGGAACAAACGAATTAAAACAATGTATAATTTTATATGAAACATTTTGTACTCCTTATTTCATGGGCTGTAACTGATACACTGTTTATCAATTCATGAATAAACAAATTTCCTTCAGTTCTGATTTTGAAGTTCCTGTTTCACCTTTGGTCCCTTTTAGCCTTGTGAAAACTTACCCGGGTTGTTCCCAAAAGCCGATTTACAAACACACTTAACAGGAAATCAAAGAAAAATAGGTACCCAAGGTTACTTATCTGCTTCATGAAAGGGGCGCGTTACGCTCTTAGCTTAATTTCTTGTTATTGTTTGAGATCAGCCATAGACAGGAATGTAGTAGTAAATGAAACAAAAACAAACGTCACTTCGAAAAGCTCCAAGCTCATGTGGACTGTCGTTAAAATGTTGCATTCTATTGGATGTTCCACCAATTACTGCTCACTTGGTAAGTACGTGCTGTATCCCTTATTATAGTGTGTTTAGAACGCAGCACAGTATATTTATCCCTATTATAGTGGAGGGATACATGAAGTACTTAGGGCTCACTTTGGTGAACGACCGCTAACAGTTGTTTATAACGGAAAGACCATTATGTTTTTCTAGGGGGCGTGGGGATCACGTAGGGTGTTGGGCAATTTCCCTCCAAAAAAATCCTACACAGCAAAAATTGCTGCGCAAGCCATCGCACAAAAATTGCGGCCATCCCCGTCAAACAATGGCTCGTCCTTAATTCTAGTCTACTGGGGAGCCGTTATGTCTGTCGTCACGCAACGTGGCTTGAATTGTTGCTGCTAAAACCCTGCCATACAGATATGGTGAGAGGACAGGATTAAACACCTCAAACACTTTCCTCACTTCCGTCAAGTTCCCAAAATAGAAAAATATATAGCAACAGCTGAAAGGATTTTAAGAGAAATGATCCATTATTTAAGGTTGAAGCTAGGGCTAATAATTACAGCACGTTTATTTCAATGTCTTTGCCTGGATTTGGTATCGTACTTTTGTTAGAAACAGACTGGAAGTGAAATTATTAATTAATCCGACACTTCTGATTTTTTTTTGTCCATATATATATTTATTTACATCTTACACCACTTACAGCACTAATATTATACACACATTTACACTTACAATAAAACCTTTGTACAGAACTTAACTTACATTACTCTACTTAGATTACCTTACTCAACATCTCTCTACTTATTATTTTAATGCAGTTATTAGATTAATCACCTGTAATCTCTAGTATTTATTTTTACTTATGCTAATGGTCACTTATTAACAGTCATAGCGTTACTTACATTACAGTACTAAGCAAAACAACACATTACAATACAAACAACAATTCATGCACTAATTGAACCTACTTGCCTACTTAAAATTGCTTGAATTAATTTACAAAACGACACCTTAGTTTCTTTCTATTAACAGTACAAGGTAGATTTAGAGACAATCTGGTAAAAAAGATAAGACTTTGGGCTTTGATTTAGCGTGTCTGTATTAATTGGCTAGTTAAATTAAACACTGAATACTAACTTTGTTAAGTCCAAATAGCTCTTTTCCCAACCATTTGTATCCATCACTTCCGCTAAACCACTTCTTTTTGTCGGTCACATAAGGCTGTAGGGGGAATAAAAAATGAGCTTTAATAACACTAGCTTACCAAAATGGTACAAAATGCTTAATTTAATGCTTACGGTAAGCAAACGATAAAATTTTGAAAACTGACTTGGTTCTCTATCACGACGGGCGCCTTAGACCTAAATAATCTCTTCTTTTTTGTAAGACTGATGCTTCTGTTGTCCAGGCTCACTTACTAAGCCGCAATAAAAGACAACAAAGAACGTAAAAGTCACAGCAACAAGGGAAAAAACAAGAATTTACACAGCTGTGAAAACCTAACCTCCTTCTTCAACGCGAGAGATGCTAATTTCGCCATTTGCGCATAACCACAATTCTTTACGCTTTTGATCTTACCGCTACCACAATTCCTTGCAAAATCGTATTACAATAATGATCTTTAATTCGACCTTTTTGCAGCATAAGCTGAATTACAAGGCGGTCATTAATTAATTGCATACAAATACATTAATTACATACAAATACCTCGGAATTATGACACGAAAATATAACTGTTAATGTTAAGTCATACCACATTTCGCTATTTTAAACGTGATTCTGGTATTTGATGGTGCAAAAATTTCCAAATCTGCTAGTTCTTTAGGAGGCAGGCACAGAAGCAGATTCTCCTGTTCTAAGGGCATACGGTCTTGTGTGCGCAACTCGCGGCACTAAGCTTGGTAGCAGGTCGGAAGAAGAGTAACTTCGCTTGATAAATGTGACTTTCTCCGGATTACAGAGCTAGGCTTACTCACTGCTGCCGGAATGATTACCATTGTTGGAAGACAGTTCCGAAGAGGCGTGACGCACGAATAGCATGCACGTGCACGAAACACTTTGAATGTAAGTATTTTAGTTACGCGTAAGTTTATTACGGGAACGAATTGAAGTTGAAATTTATCTCGAGGGCTTTTAGACGGTTTCGAGAGAGCTCTTGTGCTTTTTAGAAAGTTTTGGTCCGTTTAGAGTTTACGTTTTACCGATTTGGAAGTGTTTTGGCCGATTACCGCTCACTAAAAACCATGATGCATTACATTTTAGATAGATAGATTTGACAAACTTCACAAATTGACAGGAATGGAAGGAATGCCATCCACACTTAAACTCGTTCATTCAAGAAAAATTCACGCATGGTACAGTGGCTTTTTAGAGGTAGACATGCTAGGAGGAACTGACTCCGACAAAAGAACGAAGACACTATAACAAATAAATAAGCAAAAAACAAACAAACAAACAAACAAAACCTGAAAAAAGCAATGTAATAAAACTAAGAAATAATAATAATGATCATCATCATCATCATTATCGTTATCATCATCATCTACAACAAAAACAACAACAATAACACAATCCTCACCCCCTCCCGCCAACTTACCTGGCTTTCTTCTCCAGGGTACAGGCAAGAAGCGTTAGTATGAAATTCACAATAGACCTTGATGGCATCATTGGCAATGCCTCCGTTCGGATCAATCCAATAGAGGCCTAAGTTGTTAAAAAAAATATCGATCAATGAATGAATCAATAAAGAGGGCGTTCATGCAAGAAAACAATTGATCGATCGATCGATCGAATCAATCAATCAATCAATCAATCAATCAGTCAATCAATCAATCAATCGGTCAATCAGTCAATCAATCAGTCAATCAGACCAGATGGTTATATCGAGTCTGAAAGTAAGTAAGCAATCACTTGGTCAGCAAGGCAGTCAGTCAAGTAAGTCAGTCCGTTAGTCAGACAGTCAGTCAGGAAGTCAATAAGACAATCAGTCAGTCAGGCAGTTAGTCACTAAAGCAATTAGTCAGTCAGTCAGTCAGTCATTCAGGCAGCCAGGGAAGTACTGACCACTTGGAAGGTTTGAATAGCTCATGTGGAGATCTCGGCATGTTCTAGCAGGGAATGCTTGAGAACCGTTAGGATTTTTGTACATGTCAAGGCGATAACTGATAACGTCGTAGAGGTCGATCGTCTAAAATCAAACAGAAAAAAACAAAGTCAATAATCCTAAATCTAAAGTTAAGTAACCTGATAAGGACCTACAGTAAATAAAAGCCAATGAACAGATCGTAATGAATAAAGAACTTTAAGATACGCTCACAGAAGGGCTACAAGATAACCTGAAAGACTATGCATTCTTTTCAATGGCTTGTATGGGACTACATAAATCTTTCACCCTCTAATATTTCTTTTTTCGTACGAAATTAATGATCTGCTTAGCCCGAAGAACTGTCGTTTTACGTTTAGGCTTGTGATCTCTAACGTAACCCGTGACCTTACCTTGGGTTTGGTTTCTTTGTCCTGTTAAAAAAAAAAACAACAAAAAAAACCACATTTGCTCTTAGTTGTACGCTGATGATTACTGAATAACTTTGATGCTTTGGGGGAGTTGCTCAAAAGGTGTTGAGAGACGAACCATGATTAATCCTGTAATCGAAGAGTGCCATTTCAAATCGTGTTTTCCCATACTCTCGTGAGTCATTTCCTGCATGAATACGACACAGTGGCGACAATAGAGTGTTCATTAAGCTGTTTTTAGGTCTTTCCTTCAACTGGACCTTTCCATAACATCCAGATTAAGAAACAAGGGTTTACGTGTCGTAAACGTGAAAACGGAAACGCGATGTTGTTGATTAAATAATAAGTGGCCATAACTGTACCTGATTTTTACTTCTGTACAATCTCCGCGCTCCAGATTTTTCTGATTGAAGAGATGCAGGGTCGTCGTAACCGTAGTCGGGCTGGAAGCCTGGAAACTAGAATGTTACATCAAAGAGATGAGGCTGAAATCATAAAAGGATTTGGAGTTTACTCTGGGCATTGTCACTTGAGTTTGATCTCTCGCCCCACAGAACCCCCCCAACAGAGGCTTGACTACGAGTAGTCCGTCTTTCGTTTAGTCTGTCGAGGGAGACCGTAAATACACCGAGAGAAAAAAATGGCCGCATTAAATCCTTGGGGGCAAGAGGAACTCGCGCGAGAATTTTTTTCTTTTGTATCACACACGTCTAGTACTTGCAGAATTTCGTAAAGTAATAGAGAAAAAAATGACTCACTGATAGTTGCCCAAATTCAGCTGGGAGTACTGCCTGCGAAAATAAAACAAAGACACAAACGTTATCATTACCTCTTCTTAATTCAAATCCACTTCCGCTTAACAAAACCCAGCATGGTTCATAGGGCTTAAACCTGGTATAACTTTGCATATAAGAACTAAGCAGTTATATGGATGAGCTGTGTGTAACTGGACTCACCGGTGATCCAGGGGGTCCTCTGGAACCCGCGGGACCCTGAAAAATAATTGAAGAAAAAAAGTGAAATTTTTCAAGTACAGAATATGAAAAGGTTTATAAGCAATAGCCAACATATGGCGCGAAAATATGCTCAAATATTTGTTGCACACGTAAGCTGTTCCGAGCAGCGAACAGTTTTCCGAGAGCGAAGCTTTAAACTTCAAAGATCAGATAATGTCCAAGAACAAATATCTGCGCATATTTGTAAAATCCAATGGAAGCTATTGTGTTTATTGTCCTTCAAATATTGTTCGCAACACGCGGGATCTTTTGAAAGGTAGGGAATATCACTCGGAGATTCCTCAAGTTAAGCTGGGGCATATTCAGTCATGACGAGTTTAGACCAATCTCGTGCAAACGATAATATTTGATGTGGGGGTGATATTTCAAGTTCGCTCTAAGAGCAGGCTAGAATAGTGGAGAAAAAGTAGGACAACATTACAACACATTACAAGGCTGTTATCGTCAGTAAATGTGGTAATGACCACGGGAAACTTGTTGCCTCTATTGAAGTTTAATAAAGAATGATAATATACACAGGTGCATAATGTTTTCATACTTTTAAGCTGTAAGTCCTTGATGTCACGAGCTTTCAAGAGCATTGATGTCATTTGACGGACATGTGTTTCGTTTCTGAGATGTACTAATGTTGCTAACAATCAATCAATCAATCAATCAATCAATCAATCAACCAATCAATCAGTCAATCAGTCAGTCAGTCAGTCAGTCAGTCAGTCAGTCAGTCAGTCAGTCAATCAATCAATCAGTCAGTCAGTCAGTCAGTCAGTCAGTCAGTCAGTCAATCAATCAATCAGTCAGTCAATCAGTCAATCAATCTACCCGGTATCAACTTTTAAAACGACAACAAAAATCTTACCTCTTGGCCGTCTTCACCCTAGCAACATCAAATAAAAAAAAGGAACGTTTAGTTTGAGCTTACGCCTGTACCCAAATGTTTTGTTTCATTTTGTCAGTAAGCATTTCATGACTGGCCCTAAGGCCGAAAACAGTAAGCTTTGTTTCATTGAGACCCTCAATGTTCCCCGTGGCGAAGCCGTGTTATACCTCCCAACTCAAAACTAGAAGAAATCGCTAAGAAATCGTTTGCTTTATGCCAGCTGACTCACAAATTTGCGGCGGTTTCAGGAGGCACGACCTGATCTCGTGCGAGTCGAAAGTTTAGGTTGTTGTTTCCCCCAGAGTTAGTGCGTATTGACCCACGGCACGTGACACGTTTTCTTCCAATCGGAAAATGTACTTGAGTTGGGAGGTATAACAAGAACTGTTATTAGAACCACCTGGTAACTTTTTATTGCTACTAATATATTTTTACCGAAAGAGCCGATGTACGAACGAATGAACAAACGAACGAACGAAGAAAAGAACAAACAGACAAACAAAACACAGAAAGAAAGTTGGTCAGTAAAAATAGCTACTATACCTGACGTCCTCGATCTCCCTGAAGAGAGAAAAAAAAAAGAATCTTTCCGTCAACTCCGGAGAAAGTTCATTTCTTCTTTTTTTGCTTTTCTTTTATATCAAGTCAGTTGAAACAGGACATCTTCAAAATAATATCTAGAATAAATCTCCAACAGAATATTACGAGAACCCATCAGACTCTCATAGGTAGAAGATAATGGTAATGGAAATATTAATGCCAATGGTAATGGTACTAATATTGGTAATGGTAAAGGTAATCGGGTGATGGTAATGGCAATGGTAATGGTAATGGTACTGGTACTGGTACTGGTACTGGTACTGG